>JAKSZP010017151.1:0-224722 GCA_022478985.1 Massospora cicadina
CTTGGCTCACTTGTGAAGTGACTTCTGGCGTCATCTCCAAAATAGCATTAAATGCGGGTGGCATACTTCTCAAGGCATTCATCTTCCCAAGTATCATTTGAGAACTTTCCTCTTCAGCATCACTGGCCATATCAGGCTCACATGCACATCTGTGGGCTTTCAAATCCTCTATTTATTTTCATCAACTTCTAAATGTCCACACTGAACTTTCTCAAATGAACGCTATCCGCTTCACATTCTGTTTTCAGGAATAGGACTTCTCAGATGAGGTCTCCTTCTTTCCTCTTTTACAAGTTTACTTTACCAAGTAACTCATTCCCAAAGTTGGCTACGTTTTCAATTCCTTCCTCCACCTTAGTTACTCGCTCTTCCAAGGCTGCAAATTCCCGGTGGTCCACAGAGTTTAAGGCATTCTGGCTCACTGTGGCGATCTCAGTTCACAACTTACGCATCTCTTCTTTGTACGACATTCTTGATAGATTCTTATACTTAACTACCCCTGTAGTGAGCACCAACTTGTAAAATTTACTAAGTTAGGTTGATTATCGGTTTTCAACCCAATAATCTTTTTACTGCACAGGTTCAGTTTCCTTTTGCGCCTCGCGTTGTAAGAATATATAATCTTATAATATTATGGAGACTATTATTCATAGTTGAGTTAGAACTATTTTCAGGCCCAACGCTTCAGCTGGTATTTCCTATTTAATATTTGATATTCATACTCATAGGTATTTGTTCCCTATATTACTGTCCACTTGATCTTTGACAAGATCCTCTGATGACAGTCTCCTACAGCCCAACACACAGTCAGCAGAAATCCCTTAGTCATGATTCCCTTCATCTCTAGATCCCCACTCAGATATCTACTCTTCTTCTAAGAGTTTGCCAATTATTGCCTTATGCAATAACATCCTTGAGATGGAATTTCACACTGGATGCTAATAGTCTGATTATAACCAAATCTACAATAAAACTAATAATGTTCTAATGTATTAATATGTATCTGGATATATGTGTAAGTGTTAATGTGTTTTTTTATTCTAGTAAATCCTAGGGAATTTATAGGGGTTTCAGCCGTCTAACCCTCAGTTGAAGCCTCTTTGATGAAATGGCAGCCGTTGCCATTGAATCACCCTTCCTCATCTTGGCAGCGATGGTCTTCCCCATCATGGCTAGGATTCTAACGTTGGACTCCTTGAGAGCTTAAATGGAAAGAGTCAAAAACGTGTCCCTAACGTTTTCTTCTCGATCAAGTAAACCAACCATAATTGGCTAGCGACCTGCTTAGGTAATGGGACTTTTTACCCATTATGGCAGGACACTTCACCAACCAATCAATTCACCAGTTGCAGGTGGCATCACTCGCCTCGCAACTCATCATACATTCCCAATCAGTTGTTGATGAAACCCAACTGATCCCAATCAGTACACTTGATAGTTAATCACTATCAGATGCCCCTATTTCATCAGCCGCTCCACCTGATGAGATATTAGGTATTCATCCGGATTGATCCCCGATGGATATGACCAGATGAATATTATAATATCCCCAAATGTAGTTCCTCCAAAATTTGGGTCAACTGATTTTTAATTCACTTCGCTTTAGGGAATTTTCCCTTAGTGACACCAGGTAATCTAGCAGGTTGGGAATATGGGCAAAAATCCCAACAACAACTCATCTAAGGTATGTTTAGATAAGACAGCCGGGTAAGATACAAAGCCTTTGGGTCAATGTCCCTCTTTTTCTAATGAGGTGATAAGCTTTATCTAATCTGATAGCTGGAACCTGGGACCTTACACATAGGAACTGGAACTGAGGAACTTCTAATCCCTCAGCTTTCAATCTAAAGTAGTTAAGTAAGTTAGTAAGCTTCTGATATTAAATTTTACATTCCAATATACTGTTGGATATAGTGGGCTTAATTTATTATCCAAACTCAAGTTTTCATTCTGTTGTTTTGATATCTATCACCAACTCTATAGATCTACCTATAAGCAATAATAATCTAAACTGTGTCTAGGATTTCCAAACTTAGATTAAAATTATTTGTTATTGGTTCATGTGTGAAGGCAAGTTGATTTACCAATGATATTGCACCAGTGTAATTTTTTTAAAAAGACAGAGCACTTTAATATTTAGGCAAAGCCTCAATTGGTAACCATTATTGAATTCTGCAATAGAACAAACATCTTTATGTCCTTATATTAACCCAAATTTTTCTAACACACTATTAACTCCAAAATCTGAGAGTCCTTACTCAAAAATATGAATTTACTTTATACAGTTATTTAATTAATCATCATGCACTTTAAAATAGTATTTTTAGTAAAAACATACCATAAAAGGCTTAATTTTAAATTTATATTCTTTTTCTCACGTTCTTAATTAACTTCTGAAAAAACTTAGTTTTTATTCTTCTCAAATACTAATAATCAAGTAACATGACATAATTATTAAGGTAAGTTATTTACACTATATGAGTCCATTATACTGATATATACTGATATAACATGTAAACAACTCCACTGATACCAAATGCTAGAGTTTGACAATCTTGTGTCTCTAATCCTTTACTTTTTGAGATAGATACTATCTTTAGCTTGCAAATTCTTGACTGTTATATATCAAGTAAAACTAGATTTTAAGTTAAGTGTGTTTATGTCACTCTAAAATAGAAAAAACATGATATGCTTTCCACAAAGGGCAACAATCCAAGTGGCTGCAACCACTTTAAAGTAGAAAATGCCAATTGTTGGAATTTAACTTAATCAAATTACCATCCCATTGACAGATTAATTTCAAAGATTGGCATTTACAACCTTATATGTCAGCAACGATTGATGAATAAAGTTTTATTCATATTTAATCAATGGATGAGATCCTTTTGGCTATTATAAATAAGTGTTTTTGTTGGGATCATCCAAGACTATATCGAGCAAGAATTTGATGAGTGAATAACAGCCAATAATCATGTTATTATGAGTAATCATTCTAATGAATAGATGGGGAGTTGTCAAAACTTCATAGGCGTTTTAACGCTTGGGTAAATGGTAGAATCATCATCCAGCAACAAGACATGATTCAAGTGGTGTCCAGCTCTACACTAATTTGGTCACCAACCATTAAGGATTACACTACTTAAGAAAATCAAGGCAAAATTATACCCTAATTTTGAATACTAAAACTCAAAGGTCAAAAAATCTGGGGAACTATTTAATCCCCATGAACAGCTGAAAAGCTGTGCTCTGAGTATGCTATATAACCCTCAAAAAATGCTAGAAAATTAAAACTTAAATTCTATAATGAAGTTGTATATACCTTGGTTGTATAACTTACTCTTGGGATAAGATTGCAAGGATTGGATGTAAGGAGAGTGTCTATAACTCTCTTGTTTCCAGCATGGAGGTGCACGTTGCACAGGGCTAACATCAGGAAACTAGTCGCAAGTATTAAAGTTACTAGAGCCCAGCATAGAGAGCTAAAGCTATAATAACTTAGGGTGAATTGGTAAAGAAGGTAGAGAATAACAAAATGGAAACACGCGGTGCTTGTAGAGGTGGAGATTAGGTGCTCAAGGTTAAAGGGAACCTGGGCAACCCAATGGTGCACGCGCAGATAGATTTGTCATAGTTATAATTAAATGGTTAACATTGTGCAAGGCCTCCACAAAGAGGTCCACTCACAGGATAGACCAATATAGCATAAATATATAGAAACGGTGTATTTAGCAAAGGGTTTATTTAAGAGGCAATTTGCCCAATGGGAGAGATTGACAACGACATAAGGTATTTAAGGGATTTTAGGAAAACAGATAATCAAGAGAAGTGGGTCTAAGCTGAGGAGCACAAATAGCCACAAGCTTCCATTAGGCAATAGCAATACTGGGTAATTGACTGAACTTGGGTAATTGATTGTAGGAGCGGCCAACCCAAGCTGCAAGTTCTATAAACTGAATGGGTTTTAAGTCCCCTTTTTCTAAAAACCAAAGTGAACTTTTTTTGTTCACCGAAAATCTAGTTCATTTTAATGCACCTGCTGTTATACAGGGATGAACTTCTCTTGCATCCTTGGGACCAACCTGGGCATACTTCGCCTTGACCCAGCGTTGATCTAAAGTATGCTTGAGGTCTGAAAGCATCCCAATTTTACCTTCTTGGCCTCCCAACGTGCTGATTTGTCTTTTACATTGGTCCCAATTATGATGTCATTTTCTAACAATGACATTACCCGCTCCTCCTTTTGGGGCTCAACCCCCCTCCAGGGGCTTGCACCAGGGAAAAGTTATTGTGTGTTGTGGTTAACTTCATTGCGGCAACAGTTTGCTTTGGTTGCGATCCAGCGTCTTGGGGGAAACGCTTGTAAAATTCTTCAATCAAGACTTAGCATGTACACAGTCCTGGGCTGGTACCCAACTGTTTTCTGCATTGTCAAATCCCTTCCAAAATATAAAGTACTCAAGACTTCTTTAACATGGCGGGAGGCCACTGTTTCATCCACTTCCCACTCTGGCGCCCCATCCATGAGATGAGCCTCAAGAGTCTTTGGTGGGAGCCCTCAAACGATGTCAATATGAACTCATGAAAGACAGAAAAGATCTGAAACAAAGAGGTAACATCTAACTGGTATGAGGCATGGCCCACCTTTCTAACCACGAGGTAAGGACCAACCCTCTTTGGACCCAGCTTTTTGCATGTCTATTTGATAGAGATGTTTCGAGCATCAATCATCACAAGATCCCCTTATTTGTAAACTGGACCCAATCAATGCATATTAACAACGTTCTCCTTATACACTTGCATTGCTGCCTACAAATTTGTGTGAAACCCTCCCTGGTGTACTTCCTTAATTGTCTTGGAAAAGTCCGCCACCGCTTCTTCTTTAGATCCACAGCTAGGCTCCATGTTAAAGGCAGGGTTAAACTCATGGTTGGCAAAAAATGGGGAACATCCGATTGAAGAATGAAAAGTGTTGTTATAGCTAAACTTGGCCATAGGGAGGTGAGAAACCAAATCTGAATAATCCGCGGCATTGTAACACCGCAGGAACTGTTCCAAGCTCTGGTTTACTCGAACAGTCTGCCCATCTGATTGGAGGTGATAGGCAGTTTAATGGCAGGGGAGAATCTGAGAAGAGTCTTACACAACTCTTCCCAAATGATGGAGGTAAACTGGGGTCTTTAATCACTAATGATTCCTGAGGGAACCCCATGAAGCGCAAAAATATGAGTGATGAAGAGCCTAGCCATCTCAGCTAAGGTTATTGTTGTTCTGCAAGGAATAAAGTGGGAGAACTTTGTAAACGGTCCACCACTACCATGATGGCATCATACCCATTGGAAACAGGTAATTCCACATTTAAGTCCACCCATAGGGGGTCCAGGACCCTTCTGCCTTTTGAACTGGTACCAACAACCCCGCTAATGTTGATGATTTGGTTTCTTTTGATTGCAGATCAGGGACTCTTTACAATACCGTCCCACATGAGCAGGTAAGCCTTTCTAATTTCAGGTGCATTGAATTAACTTTCAAGGTCTTTGCATTCCATGGATGACTAATGGTAATTCTATCATGATGGTCCTGGATGCTTTCCAGGAGCAGTGGTCCAGCAGGAACCCATAGGCGCCCCTGAAACCTCACCATCTCATCATTTATGTGATAACCCTTGGTTAGTTCCTCCTGATTCAGCGCGCTCTTTTCGAGTATCATAGTATATTTGATTGATAATGGCTGAGAAAATAAACCTTTCTGACCATATTGTATTCCTCCTCTTTTTTCCAGGGGTTCAAGCGCTGGCGTGTTGGCCGTGGATAAGGGAAGTTGAGATATATCTTGCCTAACAGAATCATTAACTGAGTGTTATGAACCTCTACCTACTTTGGATCAGGAGCTAATTCAGGGTTGCAGCTCAAGGCATCTGCCAAACGATTCTCCTTGCCCTTAGTGAACTCATATGTGATGCAAATAGGGCAAGGGTCTCATGACAACGACCTACCGTGGAGTTAGGACATGAGGAGCGCAATAGTACACTAAGGCATGGTGATCTGTACATACTCAGAAAGGTTGGGAAGAGCCATAAAATTGATGATGGTAATATGTCAGCTCCTCCACCACTGCTAGTTACTCTTTTCCATAAACAGCGTAGTTTAACTTAGGAAAAAACACTTTTCTAGAAAAATATCCCACTGGATGCTCTATACCATCTTTTCTTACTTTTAATAAGGCAGCCACTATGGAGAAGTTGGATGCATCAGTAGACATTGAACTCTTTTAAAGGATTGACATGGTTAAGGACGGACGTGGACAACAGGGTGCACTTACTGCCTGGAAAGCATCCTCCAAAACGGAGGACAATTAATCTCTTTAGCACCATTCATCTTATACAAGGGCGCTGCCACCTCATAAAGGTTTACCATGAACTTCTGAGAAAAGTACTCATCCCCAAAAAACTCCGCAATTCCTTGACTGAAGTGGGGGTGGGAAATTCAAGAATTGCCTTCTCCTTGTCTGGAGTTATCATATGTCCTTGGTTAAACACTATACTGCCAAGAAATGTGACCTGGGACTTGAAATATTCACATTTACTGACCTGCAGCGTAAGGCGGGCTTACTTTAACCTCTCCACCACTTGCCAAAGATGTATTACATGAGATTCATGATCAGGAGAAAACATCATAATTTCATCCAAGTAGGCAACCGCGCATACCCCCAATAAGTCCCCCAATGCTGCATCAATACAGCATTGAAGAATAGCAGTGGCATTCTAAAGCCCAAAGGGCATGACTCAAAACTGGAAAATCCCTTTTCAGGTACAAAATGCGGTTAACCACTCCCATCCCTTCTTAACCCAGATCTGATTGAACGCATTAAGGCAACTCAGTTTGTAGAAGACTTTAGCCATATCTACATAGCGCGCAATCTGACAATCCAAAGGGATGGGATGGAGGTCTGGTACAGTAACATTGTTTAGATTCCCATAATCTACACAAAGGCGTAAAGCTCCATCAGCCTTCTCCACAAAGTGAGGTGGGGAGCATACAGGGAAGTACGTTGAAAATTGCGCCTTTGTTTAACTGCTCCTTCACCCACAGATCCAACGGCGCTTCCTCCCACACAGTCAATGAGTAAATGGGGGGAAGATATATGCACCAGATCCACAGTGAGCTTAAACTCACAATTAAGCTCAGAATGATTGGGTCTTGCATTAGCTGAAGCCGCATCAAACGAAGATTCCAACCCCTCCAAACAGGAAGGTAGGGGAGCCTCCACAGAGGGCTTTAGCAACAGGGCAAGACTGAGAGGAAAATATTTAGCCAGTGGGGCAAGTTGCCCTGAAAGTTGGCAACAGCCAAAGGGACCACTAACTTGTGACCATCCTTCAAAGTGAGGGATAAAGGTATTTCTTTTCAAGGTAGTTCTGACATCAAGCTTTTACCACCACTCTACACCCAAAATAATGGGGTACAAGAAGCTTCTGATAGCTTGGAAGTGGTCAGGCAAATGATTGTTAACAACTTTATAAGCTACTAACCCCATAATTATGAGTGGGAATACCTTGGGAAGCCCCTCCTCTAACCATACCGCCTGGTATGTAACTCAGCACAAGGTTGTCGGCCACATTTAGGTCCATAAACTTTTCAGAGGCTCCAGTATACACTAAAATAGTGGTGATGACTTTTCCTAAAGGGGATGAAAGGGTATCAGTCAGTAGAAAATAACCCGAATTGTCTTTATTTAAAGAAGAGAACGCTAGCACTTCACCACCAACGCTTCTTCAGGTCTACCTTTCCCCTAGAAAAGTTTTTGAATTATAAAATGGGGAAAGATATTTAGCCACTCTTACTGCTGAAGCCACATATCTCCCATATTTTCTCCTGGTGCATAAGCATTTTCATATCTTAAAAAGAATTTCTTTTTCCTCCTCCTGAGTTCTACAGATCATGGTTGGGGACAGAAATGGTTTCTCAGGCTTTAATCCATATATGGAATGAGACTTTTCTAAAGCCTTAAGAAAAGAGACCTAGCTCAGTAGTATTTGGAATACCAGCGTTATATGATGCATTTTTAGTTGAGAACAAACCTATGCCTTTTTTGACAATGGGATGCAAAACGTTATCAAGTCCAACATTACCAGGCCCTTCAGCTGCAATCCCACTTGCACTGTCTGAACTTGGTTCTGAGGAAATAACTAATTTTTGATGTCAATTTATTAAGTTTGGCAGAAAGTTGAAATCATGACTTGCGGATTGCAAAGCATCTGTATCTACCGGGTATGAGCAAGAAAGGTGGCTACTTTCCAGTCAGAGATAGCAAAAATAATGCCAGGTTGCACCAAACCTCAAAAAATGCAAAACCAGGGGTGAACCCCAACGTGGCCGTGGTCACCTGCTGGCGCCCACTTTGTGTATTTTGCAAAAGTCATGCTGAAAAAGTTTGTGCATGTAAAAATAAGGGGTTGGTCAACTAATGTAAGGAGAGTGTCTATAACTCTCCTGTTTCCAGCGTGGAGGTTCACGGTGCACAGGGCCAACACTAGGAAACTAGTCGCAAGTATTAAAGTTACTAGAGCCCAGCATAGAAAGCTAGAGCTATAATAACATAGGGCGAATATGGCTAACATAGTAGGGGATAACCAAAATGGAAACACGCGGTGCTCGTAGAGTTGGAGAATAGGTGCTCTAGGTTGGAGGGAACCTGGGCGATCCAACAGTGCACAGGCAGATAGATTTGTTATAGTTATAATTATATGGCTAACGTTGTGCAAGACCTCCACAAAGAGGCCCACTCACAAGATAGTCAAAGATAGCATAAAATATAGAAGCGATGTACTTAGCAAAGGGTTTCTTGATAAGGGAATTCAACCAACGGGAGAGATTGGTCTCAACATAAGGTTTTTAAGGGATTTCAGGAAACATTCAATCGATGGAAGTGGGTCTAAGCTTAAGCGCCAATAGGTGCACACTTCCATTGGAAATACACTATACTGGGTAATCAACTGAACTTGGGTAATTAATTGTAGGAGCAGTCAACCTGAGCTGGAAATTTCGAAAACTAAACAGGTTTTTTAGGTCCCACGTTTACCTAAAAACCAAAGTGAACTGTCTCGAATATTAGAGCTAGTTTGTTTTAATGCACCTGCTGTTATGCAGGGCCAAACTTCTCTTGCATCCTTGGGACCAACCTGGGCATACTTAGCCTTGACCTAGCGTTTATCTATGGTATGATTGAGGTCTAAGAGGCTTTCCAACTTCACCTTAATGGCCTCCCAACATGCTGCTTTGTCTTTTACATTGGTCCCAATTATGATGACATTTTCTAATCATGACTTTGGAAATCATTAGGTTGTTGTTATCAGATCTCTTGGCTCTGCGCAAAGAAAAAGTAAATTGTTCCTCACCAGTTCAAACATCTTTTCAAAAAGAAGATGCACCTTGTAGCGTTTAGTTTTTTCCTAATAGACCTTTGGGCAAAAAAATTTGTTATAGTCTTAATATTACTATTGCCCTATTTTATCAATTTATAGTTAATTAACGCAAGAAGTAAAGAGCTATATAGATAAGATCAGGGAGTAGAAGCGATCTAAAATCTAAGTGGCCCTGATTTTAACTTTAGAATTAGTAAGATGCATTCTTATATTTGTGCCCACTTCATTCCCCAAAGCTTAGTAAATGTAATTTTGGAAATATTAGCTTTTCTGTAGAGAAATCCCTCAACTACACCAAAAAATCAAAGGTACACCAGGTAAGTCCCCCATATTACCAACACTTTCCCAAAATTGAGATTAAAAAAAACTTCTGACAGCTTTATGACGTTCAATATATAATAATCTGATATGCAGCAGAAAGCCAAAAATTTCGGCCCCAATTTTACCTTCCCTTCCATTATTTCCCCAAGATCTCTTTATGATGCTTGTGAAGATCTGCATTTCAATTGAGCGTCAGACCTTTGAGGATGGAGCGCGCCTTGATTTAAAGAAACTATAAATTTTTATAGGAAGCTAACTCCATTAGCAGTAATATGCATGCCACATCACATTTCCTTACCACAGTTCTCTTGACAATTTGTAAACTGACCTTCTTCTCACAAGCGAAATCCCAGGAACCTACGACCCAGAAAAGATCCCAACCAAGAGCTTCAGAACCCAGGAACAGCAATATCACAGATGAGACTGCAAGTATTGCTACTGTAAGCCCTCAACCAGTGAAATTAGTATAAGCAACCCCAACCCAGTGGAAGTACTGGAAACTAGTCCATTATGAATGGGAGCAATCATGGTCCTTTTATAGGTGAAGGTGAGCTTAATAAACTTCAGTATAATCATGGTGACATCATGCAAAATAATTTTTCTCTGCCAAGTCATAGAATTTACAATATGAGGATTACAACGCCGTCCAGATTTTGTATAGAAATTTGGCCCCCATTTATATCTTTGGAGGTCTGAAATAACTTTCATTCTGTCAATGACCCCAGAATAAGTGAATCAAATTACGCTGACATGAGCGCATGAGGTTTGACAATAAATATTAACAAAATCGGGAAGTCATCCAATTTTGAAAGCAATTCAAACCCAGGATGTAAGCTGCATCATCATGGGAGCGCCATCACTTGAACCTTATGTTGAGATACATATTACTGGATTTTGAAATCAGATAATACTGAAAACGAGTACAATGAGACAATTCCAGAAGCAGAACCTAGAAAAAGGCTTATGAACGTCCAGTTTAAATGTAACCACCGTGAGAAAAAAGCTTGAACATAAAAGAATTAGCGCAAATGAGTGATGGGACTAAAGAAGCAGTAAGACGCTGTCTGACTAAAGGATCATGAAAAATCCTTTTATTAAAACCCTAAAGTCCTCATTATTGTACAATATCATATTCGTTTATATCTTAAATTCTCTCCTAAGTCTTATAATTCACTTTTTTATCTTGTATTAAACCTTTTAAAAGAATCTTAATTTTAACCTTTTTATTAACATTTTATTGTATAAAGTGTAGTAGTCTCTAGTAACAAGTCAGGATTGAAATATTTGGATGAAGACACTCTCTGTTAAGGATACCTTGGTGCTGATAACGCCAATGAAGAGTTTGGGAAGGTTACCGTTAAGTTATGAAGGCCAACGTATGTTAAGATTAACTAAAAGTGTCAAAAAGTCTGCCAAGTGCGCGGAAAAGTTAACAAAAAGTCAATGCACCAATTGGCAGCATATGAGAATAAATTGTACAAGATGATTAGGATGTTGGAAAAGGTTGTCTGGTGCCTAATCTGTGCAGAGCAGACCCCTGAGCAGTGAGTCAGCCTATAAAATAAAGCGAGCTGAGGTTGGCATGTTGACTTTGGTGCTCACTTCAGGGGTGGCAAAATCAAGCCCTAGCAATGATTACTATAGCTACTCTGAGCAAATTGATGTTGATGCGGATATATAGGTGTATCACGGATAATGTGGAGAAAATTCATCTGAACTTCTGGTGAGGGAGGAGGATACCATTTGTACTAGGCTAAAATAACCTGGAATATGAAGTGTACAAATTACATACAGATCTTAAGCATGTCAAGGAGACCATTAGAAGAACAAGAATTGCCTCACTACTCATAGTTAGAGGACCCTTATAAATTATCAAATTGGACTTACTCTTAAAAACAATGAGGAGAGACTTGTATTCTATGGGAAAGAGAATGGCGAAATCATTACCACTCTAAATGGTTACAAAGAGCGCTTAAGCAGCATAACAAAATACTGTTTGTGATGAACAAGAGTATTAAATGTCATGTATCCATGCTCTAATTGAGAGCACCAACAGCAAAAACAAGAATGTGCGGCATGAGGTCCAAAGGGTCATTTTTCATGAGCTTCCTGACCTAAAAAACACCTTGGATTAATCTGAGTACAGACAAGATATGCCCAGGCTGGTACAGGTGAGGTGCATAAAGTAAAGCCCCTTGTTTTAGCTCTTGTATTAAAACGGATGAGTTATCTTAAAGATGATAATGGCTCAATTCATTTACTTGGTGAACAGGGGTTTAAAACCTATTATTTTACACTTTTTTAACTTGGGTTAGCCTCAAATTCAGTCAATTACACGAGTTTGGACAGTTTCAAATTATAGTATACTGTCAAATGGAAGTGTGCGCTTATTGGTGCACCTCAGCTTAGCACCACCTTCTCCAATGCATGATTCCCCAATCTTACGTAGTTTAGGTCCTTTGATACCAACCTTTCTCACTGGTTGTTTTCCTTTCGTTAAACCTTAGCTAGTTTTATGTTCTTTCTTATGTTGGCTTGGGCGATCCTGTTTGCAGACCTCTTTAATGAGGCCTCATATCACGCTAGCCAATTTATTCGTCTTAAATTATTACAGTTTAGGTACACCGCTGGGACACCCAGGTCCCTCCAAACCGGGGCCCTTGCACTCTAGCCCTGTTTAAAGATTGATTATGAACTGCCATTTAAGGCACAGCCAAGTTTTTCTGTTTGTTTGATCCCTATTTATGTGTACCATGCTAACAACCCTTGTCCTATGTCACTTTAGCTCAAGCACCCTCTTTGGGGCTAACTGTACTTTAATACTGACGACTAGTTCCCTTGCGTTGGTCCAGTGCACCATGCACTACCATGTTGGGCACTAGAGAGTTATGGACACTCTCTTAACATTAAAGATCTGAAGGCACTAATGCACACCGTACCTGAGCAAATATCTACTCGACCTATCACTCAAATGGAGGCGACTTCATGGAACTAAGTTTATCATCTAAAAGCTGCGCGTACTTTCAGTACTGGACACCAGTGAATCCAGTGAACATTATCTTATCCAAACTTAGGAAAAAGTTAAATTTTATGCCTAGATTGACTACAATGTGATATACCATACTGCAGGAACTGACATCACCTGCGCCTTAGAGCATATTCTGATTTATCTTTGCGAGTTAGGTGAATGGTATTAATGGCACCTGCAGTAATGGTATGCAATGAACACTAAAATTTCTGATCAGAACACAGTTTCTTTTTGAGTTTAAAGGATGATTTACTTTACTAAGAGAACGGTTATCATTATTAGCTACCAACTTCCCCTGGTGTTTAAGGACTTTGACAAAGACATCAAAAGCAGCATAATTGCTTGATCAAAAAGACCAATCAATATATACAATTTATTACACATTAACATAGAAGTGTGTAAAACAACACCTGCCTACAGTGAGCGCTTAAGAAATATTGCCCCTGAATGCAAGTAAGCATTATAATTTGACCAGGGGACCAAAGAAAAATGACCTTGTCAATCCTTGTTAAAATTCCTCCTGACACAATATTGGATGCATACAGTCAAGACGGAATCTAAGAGCAGGAGCTTAGATTATCGCCAGGTTTTATATTTCCACTTACTCTGGAGAGCTGATTTTGACCTGGGGAACATTACTACTTAATTGATAAATGTTGAGAAAGGATAAGTGTTGTCACTGGCCCGCCTGACCAATAACTAAGATATCATTCCGTTCATGCAGTAGGATGGTTTGATAAGTTTGTATCTGTGGATGTAAGCCCCAGGCAGCAGAAATAGTTTGACGAGCTTTTGGCCGAGTTTAAAGACATCTTCAGAACTGTCCCTAATGACTTTGGCCTTTGAAAAATGGATCTTATAAAAAGTGAAACCGGTTCAGTTATCCTCTTTAAGTCCAAAACTCACTGCCATTTAAAGACAGAGGACGTGGTCATCATGTAAGAACAATCAGTTAGCCGAAGCTGGGCTAATCCATCCATCCAAAAGACCATGGGACTCACCTTTGTTGCTGGTATGCAAGAAGGATGGGAACCACAGTGTTGTCATGGATTAACGTCATTTAAACGAGATTATCAAGAAGAACGCATACCCGCTGCCATGCATCAACGACGCTTTAGAGCATCTGGGAGGCTCAAAATACTTTTCAGCCATGTTACAATCCAGTGGCTAATGGTATTGAAGTTCTCCCCTAAGGACCAATAAAAATGCGTTTTAATCAACAGCCAAGGTTTTTGAACCTATGAGGATGATGCTGCGGCTCTGCAAAGCCCCTGCAACCTTCCAATGAGGGATCGCTTATATTTTGATGATCTTAAGCTATTAAGTGTGGTAATATACCCTGACAACATCACCATGTCAAGCCTCACTTTTCAAGAACATTTGCAGAATTTCCAGGAGTTCTTCAACCAGCTGCGCTCTTCTAACTTGAAGCTGGAGGAAGCAAATGTACTTTCCTCAAGTGACAACTTGACTTCTTATGACAAGAGTTTAGCCAAGCCAGAAAGAATCCTCAGGATGGTAAAGTTAACGCGATTGTGTCACTGGAGCCACCCAAGAGTATAAGGGACGCTCAATTGTTACCTGGAATGGCGGGGTACTACAGGCAGCTCATACCCTATATCATAGATTTGGAAGCACACCATACCTACCTCCTTACTAAAGAAATGAAGTTTCAGTAGAGCCCAGAGCAGACCAGGTACTTGTGGAGATAAAGGAACGATTGGTAGAAGCACCAATAAAAGCATACATGGACTTCATTAATACCTTCTACTTGTACACTGACATCTTTGATGTGAGACTTGGTGCATTTATTAAAGAGCTACATGAGAATGGGTAGATCATCTATTAATATTACTTAAGGCAAACAACAAGGCAGGAAAGAATTACACATTTACCAAATACAAATGCCTTACAGTAATCAAATCAGTCAAGCACTTCTGTCCTAATCTATATAGAGTACATTTTAAATTGGTCACAGATCATGCATCGTTCAGCTAGCTAAGAAATTTGAAGGACTAGATGGGCGCCTTGCTGATGAGCTGTTCTATTCCAATAATATGATTTTAAAACTATACATTGAGCAGGTGATAAACATCTCAACACGGATGATTTTCCAGATTACCAGTATCCCACCTGTAAGCACCCTAGTGAATTTTGATGATATAGTTGAGATTAGCTGCAAGGTTTGCACAAGGCCAATAACACTGATCAACATATGGACAATATGGAGATCGCCAATCCTTGTTGCAAACTTAAGGAATTTAATAATTAGGAAGAAAATAGATTTATCCAGAACACTCTATTTGATTTAATATTAAATGATCCTTTCTGCCACGCTCTCTTCTTCCTACCAACAATCCTCATTCTCTAGATTTCTTTTCACGCTTATATATCAACAACTTCATTTGATACCAACCCCTTTTCTTAGACTATCCATTTTCGCCATATTCACATTGATTCATCTTCATAACTGAGAGGCTCTGGGAGAATCTATTATTCTTCAAATCGCTATTGACCTAAGTTGAGGCAATCCAGTAAACTATTAGTCATAAGTTGATATCACCCTATCTTTTATTTGGAAGTTATCCAATAAATGTTATCCATAGTATGGTATTGCCTTATATTTGAGACGATTTACTAAATATTATTCTATTACTCAGTTTGGGCCAATATTATTCAATCCTTCACTGCTATTTGGGCTTATTATCCAGTCATATCAGTTCCCAACATTACCCCTTTGACTAGATGATAAAGTCTCCTATTGCTTATATGACTGAAGGAACTTTTCATGCACTAAATTAATAATTTGACCACTCGCAGGATCCTTGATAGTGGAGGTGTCAACACCCTTTTTCTTGATTATTTAAAATAGACAAATCTATATTTTGTCCAATTTATGCTTCCAACTGAACCCACGCTTGTCATGAAATCAAACCATCTATTCACCTTTAAACTGAGCTAGCCTGTAGCGCCATACCTTATCAGAAGTCCTGATTCTTTATCCAAGCCAAGTATAAAAAGTACGCTTCAGTTTGCAGCTTGATTAAATTGTTTTCCAGGTTAGTCAAGTAGCTTTGAATATCCATTCTGCCAGGATCTCACACAAAGACATAGAGCAGTGCAGGTTGAGCATGATGCCGTCCATATATTAACCTAAAGAGACTCTTTCCCGTTTCAAAAGTAATAGCCATTGTTGTATGCAAAGACAGCGGTAGAAAAGAGGGAACTTTAATATGAAGAATGATCCGTTATCAATTTCTTGGAGTATGTTCACCAAGTTCCCATAAACTCGCTAAACCATATCATTGGACTTGAGGTGATATGGGGTCATCAGAAACCTGCGGATGGCCATCAGATCATTTAGATTTAGGAGGATGTGAGAGGTGAAGAATTTTTCCATTATCAGTAAGGATGAACTGATGGAAGCCATGTTGCTGGATAGGAGTTCCTTTACAAGCTTTTTCACTGCAACTGCACCCAAATCTTGTATCGTTAGGGCTTCAACCCCCTGGTCATGTGGTGACTGCCACCAGAATGTATTTGGTCCAGTCAACATCCATTGGCAGGGGCCCAACACATTAATAGAAACTTTATGCCAGGCAAAATGTGGTTTTACTACTTGGTAAGAGGTCTTCTGGCGGAATGTATTTTTTACTTGGCATTGGTGGCAGCAGAAAATTGTCTCAGCACGTCAAAGTTCATTATCTTGATAATAACATAGGTACAACAATTCTAATGTAACGCACAATCTACCATGTCTGACTACCTTATGCGCACACAAAATTTTACTTGGCTGTGCCAAGTGTCACGGCAAGCTCACCATAGAATTTCCAATATGTTTGTACAATTGACCGTTCCAATGAAAGGTATCATCTTTCATCTCATTAAACGCCTTTTTAACTTGAGGCAGTTTGTCATTTATCTGCCACAGAGATTTTGCCAAACATTACATTGCTCAGATCTGATGTAACGGCAAAAGTGGGTAATATTGATAAACAATCTGCATTCTGATGTTTAGCTCCAGTTTGGTGAAGGATTTTAAACTCATAAGCCTGTAGTTTGAGAGCACATCGGGCTAGACGCCCTTCAGGTATCTGCAATTTTACAACCAGCATAATGAAAAATAATCCATTAAGACTTTAAAATTTACTCCTTGAAAATACACCTGAATTGCTTATATGCATAATTCATCGCTAAGCACTCCCACTTGGTCATGGTATAGTTGCATTCATGACCATTCAAGCTACAACTGCAGTATGGAACTTGGTTCTCCTCTCCTTTGTCGTCCTATTGGGATAGAACCTCTCTAATAGAGGAATGTAATGTATCCATATTAAAGATAATTTTCTTATCTTATTTGGTTAGTGTAGCACTGGCGCACTGATGAGCACTGGCTAAATAATGTCAAAGGAGCGTTGTTGGAGTACCATACATTTTACCATGACATCCTTTTTTAGTTACTTAAATAGCGGGCCCCAATACATCTGAGGTTAGAGATGAAGCGCCAGTAGTGACCTAACATCCCCAAAGATACTTGTATGTCACGCTTACTGTTTGACAGAGTCATTTCTGGATGTCTGCCACCTTGTCTGGCTGCGGTTTTTAGCCTATTTGCGCCTACCACAAACCCCAGATATTCCAGCTGGTCTTTAAAGAAATGACATTTATGGGGCTTAATATTGATGTTGGCCTCATCAAGCCGGCGGAATACATCCTATAGATGGGTAAGATGCTTGGAAAACGTTTGAGAGGAAACATCGATATTGTTGGGGTACATGAGAACGCACAACAGCTTCAGGTCGTCAAAAATGGTGTCCATAGCTCATTGGAATGTAGCTGGGGCGTTACACAACCCTTGAGGCATACGTGACGGTTGATAATGCCCCTTGGATGTAATAATGTATCATTTCCCTGATCCGCCATGGGCAACTCGAATTGTCAGTAATTAATATCAAATCCATCACAGAAAATCACTGAGCTTATCCTAAACAATTAAAGCATCTTTGATCCTCAACAAGAATCTGAGTCTTTTGGTGATACTGTTAAGCTTCCAGTAGTCTATTACTACCTGGTTGGTACTGTTTTTATTTTTTACAATGAGAATGGGAAAAGCTCATGGACTTTTTGGCAGCTCTAGCAACTTTGTTATAGTAGCTTCTTTATTTCCTTGGTAACTACTTTTAAATGCCCTTGATTGTGAAATTGGACAATGCCTGATTGGAGAATGATCTCCAGTGTCCGAAAAATAGACACACCCTGAGCACACCCTAAACCTTGGTCTTCAACAACTAAAATCTCCTTATATTTTTATAGTAAAGCTATCGCAGATCCTTCGCTCTTACAAAAACCAAATTAAATTTTTAGCAGGACCACCGCCATTGCTCCAGGCTGCAGTTTGAAAGCTAGACTAAATTCATTTAGAAACCCAAAATTTTGAAACCAAAGGAACTCCTCAACAGGGTCAAGTGTAAATACGCCACTATTAGATGTTAGCAGACTTGTAATGTTTCTTTTGTAGGTTCACTAGTAAAACCTGGATCTCTCTATGCCATGGCATTATAATGCCTGGAGCCACTGGGCTCAAGATGCAATAGCTTTTATAAGTCCCAATGACCTCCACATAGAGCCCTGCTGGTACTTCAACATCCAAATTGGTGCTTATTACAACTTGGTGACCATAAGGTATTGATACAGACCTGGAAGCTCTATGAGGAAGCCCTTGGTTTTCTTATATCTGCTGAGAGAGGGCCTGGGTCTTCTTTTTTAATCAATGGTAGCAAACCAGGATTATACTGTCACTATAGGCAAGGTTGCTATATCCCATATACAATGATTATTTTGCATTACTCTAGAGGTAAATAAATTGGGATCTTCTGCACCATATTTTAAAAGCTCCTCCATCATATCAACAATAGCACCAAAGTGTTGCATAAAAGCTGTTCTAATTAACAGGTCGTATCTATCATTTAATAATACTACTGCTGGAGCTACAATGCCAATTGACCCAAACTGCAAAGGTAGCACACTGTCTGCTCCCTCAGAGACAGTGATATCCTCTCCAGCGGTCCCATACACCATGCGATGTTCCACATCAGGTTTTAACATAAAAACCGCCACCAACTAGTGAAAATATGTTGACCGGGGTTACAATATTTAGTATAGCACATACTCAGGTTTTTGCTACAAAAATGTCATAGTATGGACACTAAGAATAAGAATTTTGACTGTGTAGTATGTTGACATTTAAAGAATTTCTTTTTCCCTATGGAAGCTCATAATCCCTTCACCAACTTTAGGGTATTCTTTGACAATAGCGTCTACTGGAAGGGCAACATTTACTTATCTCAAGGAAGGTGTATTTTAGGGAAGGTCCAGGATCATATGGAGAAATTAAAATTTTGACAGGTGCAAGGCTTTGGCTGCTCTTGAGGTCCTTCTTCCTTCGCAGCCTTGACTTGCGCTTGTTTGAACATTTACCTCAACAACAGCTGCTGATATAGGAACTTTTCACTGTACTGAGGGACTCCTGCTGAAAATACTTTGATATGTTCAGGTGGGACGTTTGGGGTTGAGAATCTGGAGGTAGAGAATCCCATCTCTACTTCGTTCCATCTTTTCCTTGGTATTAATGATCCTTATGTACGTAATGAACCTGACGGTTTGGGAAACTCCATGCAAGGTGCCCAGAGCGTCCGCAATGAAAACAATTTACCCCATAGGGCCTTCATCTTTGGTTATCATAAGATGGCACTGGCCAATAGTGTGACTATTAGCTATTGGTGTAAGCAGTCCCAGGCCAATAGTTTGACTTCTGACAGTTGGCGAAAAAAGGCCCAGGTCAAAAGTTGGGATGCTGGAGATTGTCATAAACAGGTCTGGACTGGAAGTTAAACTGCTGAGGGTAAGTTGGCCGAGGGAAAGACTTGTAGGTATAATAAGGCTGGGGTTACTAGGCGTAATTAAACAAAGAGATGATTGCCCCAGAAAATAAGGTCTTGCGATGGCTGCAGTAGGTAGTAATTTGTATGGGTGAAGCAAAGGTAGCGGACAGATGACGCAAAAAAATTAACAAACTTAGGCAGGGGTACGTCATCCTCAAAAACTGGAGCCATAATGATGTAAAGTTCGTGGTATGGCTTCACCACGGAGGTCATTGCAATGCCCACATTGGATATGGATAGAGTCTTTGCCAAAATTAACGTTTAGTACTCCACCATAAATCGTTCAACAAAAGCAGTAAGGGTCTCATTACAGTGGAACCCAATGGTCAAGAACTGGGCCGTCTGATGCAACATCTTTGCGGTACTTATGAATAACTGCAGCACAGTATCCTTCACTTCTGATATGTAGCTGAACTGCTTGGAAGATAGCAAGTGACTTAGTGGCGCTTCCAACATAAAAGATGAATATCAGATTTTTCTTTTTATGCCAATCTGAAGCTCTTACCATTACAAAAACAAATTGTTTAAAGAACCCATGGATGTTTTAACATGGTCAAATGGAGGCAGCTGTATGATACAACCCTTTTCCTCCCACTTGTAACTGCAAGCTTTAAGAGCGTACTGAGGAATTGTTTGAGACCCATAAGCTGTATCTCGTCAAGGCGCTGGTTCATTAAGGCAGTGAAGCAGGATTTGTCCGCTGCTTTAGGAGTATCATGGGTCACATTGGTGAGCAGTAGGGCCATCACCTGGGGGATTGGCTCACCAAGAAATAATTATCTTCACGGCAGCCATCTTTGGTGGAGTATCTCACGCTGCCTGAGTGTTCTGCAAAAAGCTCCTTGTCTGGGTATTAAGCCTTATATTCATCATAATAAAATTCTTCCTGAGTGGCCCTTTATTGTTAGTCTACTTCCCAACGAGGGCGCTGAGGATGGAAGGTGCTGTTCAATTTTTTGCTCTGCACAATGTAGTCATTCAGGAGTTTCATCCAGACAATTAGCAAGTTGACTATTTTGTTATTCAAGGATCTGCATTTGGCTTAACGTGTTGTCAAGCTGGTTCATTACATCACTACGCTTCTGAAGAAGCTGATCCTACTTCTTGTGTACTGCGTTCAAAATAAGTTTAAGTGCTGCTTATTTGGCTATTTCAGTGCGTCATGAGGATTCCCCGTCAATGCAGGCCTGATGTGACATGGCTGGCATTTTAATTATTATTTTTTCTTTTAGTTGATCAATGGGCCCTGAACTGGGCACCCTATGATAATTATGGCGAAATAATTGCGATATACCGTAAGGTTTTCACAGGGGCAATCCAACTGAGCAAAGTATGGACAATATGATGATCGCCAATCATTGAGACAAACTTAAAATATATAATAAATATGAAGCAAATAGCTTCAACCACACCACTTTATTTAATTTAAAATTGACAAGATGTCCTTTCTTCCCCGCTCTCTTCTTCCTACCAACATTCCTCCCTCTCTAGATTTCTTGTCATGCTTATATATCAACAACTTCTATTGATATCATCCCTTTTCCTTAGACTATCCATTTCCGCCATATTCTCGTTGATTCATCTTCATAACTGAGAGGCTCTGGAAGAGTCTATTATTCTTTAAATTGCTATTGCCTTTATTTGTGGCAATCTAGTAAATATTCATCATAACTCATCATTGCCTTATTGCCTTATATGGAGGAGATTAAATAAATGTCCTTCTTGGGTTTGAATCATCTTATTTTGAGGCGATCTATTAAATATTATTATATTACTCAGTTTTGGCTAATAATGATTAATCTGCCAAAACTATTTGGGGCTTACCATCAAGTTTTATTTTTTTCCAACACACTAAAAGTGATTGCCTCTAAAACCTGATTGGAATACCTTAAGATGCATGGCAGTATGAGATATAAGGGTTCAAGAGTGTCCTAAGCTGATGTTCTAAAGATACCTAGCGTGTCAATGGAAATCTGCAAAAGAAAATTTATGATAAAAGGTATCCATTAATCTGGCCCTGTAATCGCATGGAGATAGTGATGGAGGCTCACAAGCACATGGCCACGGACGATGCCAGAATTTGTTGGTTTATCCAATTAGAATTTAACTGGAAATGCATGTATGACAAATTATATTAATCATTAGAGTTGTGTGTACCCTACGCCAATATTTGCCTGCTAGAAAATAATTTTTAGTTTACGCCCATTCCACCCACTGCACTGTTCAATAATATCTTTATTGATGTGGTGGGAACATTGCCAAAATCATCCAGCAGCGCCAAGTTTATCCTGGTGGCGATTGATCACTTCACTAAGTGAGCTGAAGCTTCCATGGTCAAGAGATATACCAAGAGTTCCAATTCCCGTTTATTGTACAACCAGTGTGGTTAAAAACAATGATGCCATGAAACTCTCTTGTCAGACAATGTAAACTTTATCTAAGCTTGGTGAAGAAACTGATGGATCTGAAGGGGATGAAACATCAGTTAACTACCCCTTACTCTTCATCCTCTTAAGGCAGTGTCAAAAGAGTTAACAGAATCATAGGAGTCATTTCAAAGAAGATGGCCCTAAACTATAGGTCAAAGTGGGAACAATTGCTCCCATCAGCCCAGTTGGATTACCATTTAAGCCATCGTCGCTTAATTGAATCTCCCCTTTGAAGGCCCTATATGGGCAAGAGGCTGTGCTGCCTACCCTCCTGGCACTGATCATAGCAGCTAATAGAAGAAGCCTACCACCACCCGTGATTTACCAACAGGAGTTGGCTGAAGAGTTGATCATAATACAGATAGAAGTTTCAAGCAACATTGAAGCTATCCTTACTCCATCTAAAAAAGCGAGCCAGAGAATAACCAAATTATCAAGATTCAACATAAGTGACAAGGATTTGTTCTACCACTTTGAGAAACGCGACCAGAAAAACTTCAGGCCATTTGTGCTTTGTTTGCTACTTCGTGACCAAGAGAGGAGCGGAATTCTTCATCATTAATGATGACACTAACATTGTTTTTCAAATGGTTCACGCCTGGCACCTTTGAGCATTCCTAAAGTCTCTTCAGTAAAAGGGGAGTCTAATAGATGAGACTTTAAGTGGGGACACTAGTTAGTAATAAACTATTGGAATTAGTCTAAACATCTGCAAAACAGTGAAGGTACTTATGTCCAGGCTAGCACAGATGGAGGCGATCAAGGGCCTTTTGTAGAAGATGGCCAGCTAGATTATTTTCATTATAATCATAGTGCGTCATGAGAAATAACATTCACCCCACAGAGTCAGAGTATTTACAATATAATTACAATAATAACGCTCATATTTCATTTGAAAAACATCCCCCTTTTATATCTTTGGGGGCTGAAATTAATTTTCATTTTTCCATTGATGCCTTAGTGAGCAAACAGATACGCTGAATGTGTGCTCAAGGTTCGCTGATGATTATTACCAAATTTGGCAGATGTCCTATTAAAAAGTAACTCAAAGCCATGATGCAAGGAACATTGTGAGTGCCATCATTTGAAACTGATGTCAAGATGCATATTACCAGATTTGGCACGCAACCAATACTAGTAATAAGTATAATGAGTCAATCCCAGAAGCAGGACCAGTCACAAAGGCCCTGAATATCTAGGTTCAGGGTATCCACCACAAGACAGAGCTCATGCATACAAGACTTAGTGCAAGTAAGTGATGAGACCAAAGCAGCAGTCAGACGCCATCTAACTAGAGAATTATTATAATTCCTTTTATTGAACCCATTAACTTTTTTTACTATATCCTATTCATTTCTAACTTGAATTCCCCTGAAAAACATAAGACTTCACTTCTTATTCTTATAAAAGACCTTTCTACAGAATCCTAATTTTATCCTTTTCATTAGCGTTTTTGTTGTATAATGTGTAGTAATTGCCATTAGCAGTCTGTGATTGACCAATTTAGAATAAGACACTCTCTTTTAAGGATAAATTGGTGCTAATAATGCCAAGGAAGAGTTTAGGAAGGTTCTCATCGAGTTATAAAGGCCAAAATATCTCAATATTATATAAGAGTGTCAAAAAGTGTTAAAAAGTCCGCCAAGGGCGCGTACAAGTTAACCAACGGCCAATGCACCAAATTGTAGCGTCTGCGAGTAATTTACTTAGGAGAGCGTTTATGATGTAAGCAAAGGTTTTTTGTTGACAAATATGCGCGGAGTAGACCCCCTGAGCATCAAGTTGGCCTCTAATGGTTAGAGAGCCAAGGTCATCATGCTGACTAGCACCATCAACTATAAAACCCCCTTCCTTATATTTATAGGCCAGTGCTCTTACTTGTGAGGGTATTGCATAATTTGTTCTATAGATCATATATAATTTTATTAAGAAATATTTCTCCTCCTGACATCTCCATTTGCAATAATTTAGTATTTTGTGCACCATGGCACGAATCAAGGCCTTTTCAGTAAGCCATGAAAATGGCTCACCCCTCATTAACTATTGGGCTTAAGAACACAATGATTTCAGTCGCTTGGTTACTCTAATGGCTGATTAGAACCCACTAGCTTGCAACCAGAGCCAACTTGACTCCTCAGGTCCTTACATAATAAGCCAGTAAAATTTAAAAACTACTACAGTGCAGCGTAACTCCCTGCGTCGCCCTTCCTGTCCCTTTCAACACTTTATCAAGTTTTTAGGCTGGTCTTTTGATTAAACTATATCCTTTTATAGTCCCTATGTCCACTTTCTATATGCTACCAATCTCCACATTTTGGTTACAGTATTGAGATGGTGCTGTAAGGGTCCCTCTGTGGCCATTAAGTAGTACATGGAAATACATCCCTTTTGATCAAGAAAATGAAGGGTACCTGCAAACTACCACTAGAAAAGACAATAGACTTAGGACATAACTTAGACAAATGATGGGTATCCGCTGCTCCCCAAAATTTTAATTTCTTCACCAGAAACCGGTGAATGTCTTAATCCCTTTTATTGGATATTATGGTTTTATGGAGGCTTATGTTGAAAGAGTTAAAAACGTATGCCAAGAAATCTGCATGAAATTAGTGGACCAAAATCAAATCTGCAAAAGTGCTGAAAGTATCATGTCTAATCTGGGGAAGATTTCAGAAACCTGAATCAGTTGTCACATGAGATATGACATTTCTCAGGATGAAGTCAGAATATCAGAGCCCATAAGTATTGGCAAAGATTTCCAAATTGTACCATTGGGAAATACGCCACTGATACCAGGGATTGAAGGACTGGGAAAAGGCTTGCATCAACTCTATGGCGTTAGAAGACTATGTGTGGTAATCTGGCAAGTTTTTACGCTCTTTGGCGCTGAATCAGCTGGATATCCACAAAATATTTTACACTAAAAAATTAATAGAAGTAGAGATTTGGCTTTAGGTTTTATTAGTCATGGACAGGAGATCAAGAAAGAACCTTTTAATATCAGGATGCTAGTATTTAATTTGGCTTGAGGATCAAAGTGAGATAGACAAGAAACTCATTTTAGCTATGTAACTCCAATTTTGTAATATGGGCTGTGGACCTATCAGGGCATTTAAAACTCGCCTTAATTTACGAAATGGCCGATGGTGGGCAATGACAGGTAGTTTAGATCCGTGAGGTAAGGTTTAATATAATTTGCCCAATCATTTGATGAAAATATTTGCAAAATGTGAGGACCCATCCAACCTATAAAAGAAGCCAATCTCTGCGGTTTGAGTTAAACTAAAAATGTTGTAAAACAGATAGGGACCTCTGAAGCGCTCCCTTGATTTCCACGCATGGTCAGCGCAATCTGAAAGCCTGACCTAGTCTTATATGCCCGTACTTAATCAATAAAAGCATTAACCTGATTAGCAGGGTTCCACCAATAATTGACTAGGAATTTTTGGCCTATATTGTCATCATTTTCATCCATACTATTAATATCATGAAATTAAACTTGTAATTGGCCGATCATAGTTGATATATAGGTACAATTCTCACCCATGACATTCTTTTCACAAAGTTGAGTGAGAAGATGTTTGACACCATGCAATCATTTAATTTCACCAATGTCATTAAGCCTCTCTCCCTGTCTCCTTAATTAATATGATAATCCTGAACTCTGATAATGTTATGGTGCTGGATTATCTCGCAAATCCTTATTAAAGAATTATTTACGCCACAAAAAAGTTATTTAAATTTATCTAATTTAGATAATTATGTCCTCCCCAAAGATATATACTCTCCTATAGAGAACCATAGCTCATGGGTTTCTGTAGTAGCATTGGACATTTATCTAGTGTTTACCACACTGGCGTCAATCAGCAGAAAAAATCAATTAATTCTCCTTCTGGAAGTGCTCCAAGAGCTGATTGCTTGAGAAATATATAAATGAATCCCAAACTAAACTAAATGAAATCCCTTTAATTTAGAACCGCTGTAATCAAGATTAACTCACAAAAATACAGCGGATTGGAATCAAAAAACTCTTCACAGAGTTTAAAATGGAAAGTGTAACAGTTCCCCTCTATATTCTCTTGTGATCACAGGACAGCACCAATTTTGATTCTACACCACACACAAATGGTTTAGTCAGCAACCTCCTCTCAACCCAAACAGTCTCCCATCAGTGAAGTAGGCGTGGTCAAGATTACTGCATTTTATCAGTTTGTTAGTTGGGTTAGGTTGATGTTTGCTGGCTAATTTTTTTCCTCATTTATTAACCCAAAGATCTTATTTAAGATTATACAAAACGACAATGCTGTGTAGACTATGGGTGTTATTGTGGGTATTGGAATACCCGCAATAAAAGAAAAGTTTTCCTTAGCATGTTGGATGTTTCATACAATAACCCAGCCACTCAATGCTGCAGTTATGTCAATGGACCAAGCCTGCTGTATTGATTGTGTGAGTCAAAAGAAGCTAATACGGCTCATGCGCGATCTCCTGGCATGTTGGTCATGGATAACATTAATTAGAGCCATCAAACAAGTACTTCTTGCCAGGGAAGCATGTCCATCACTTTCACACAGAAAGCACAAGCCTGCAAAATCTACAGTAATAGTACATGTTTTATGTTCCTCTGATGAGGTATACTGCCAAGTTTTGGGAGTTATTGCTGAACTTCAAACTGAAAGCTACACTGAATAAAACTACAGAGGCTTTTAAAGAACAGCAATTATTGGAACTTATTTGACGCCCTTCAAGGAAAGGCAAAGACATGGGCCCAGACCTTATCTATTAGAACTCAAAGCAAGGGGAGGCCCCTCACTTTTTATGATTGTCTCATCAATGGTAGATCTCTGGTATCAAGATCTCAACTCTTATTTTAACTATTAAGCTGAAGATGTCTTGACCCAAGTCTAGGTGACCACATCAAAGCGTTACAATAGTTAACGGATTCCCTTCAACTCCAAGAGGACATCTCCATTCCCACTTTTCTGATTTCTCTTGACCAGTGGAAGGGTTCAAACATGGGATAGTATAATGGGCCCTAGACCCTAGAGGAAGCATATAAGCTGTACTGACAGATTGAGGCCTGCCCAATCTCAGGGAAACTAGGAAACTGATCCAACAGATATTGTAATATCACCAGAACAAAACAACCATAGCTGCCTCTAAGGATGGTTTAGTCTGTTGTTCAAATTAAAAGAATAAACTGACAGAGATGTAAAAATAGAACAAGATCTGTCAGTCAATCACATAGTCGTAGCCAACATGGTGGAAGAGAATTTTCAGAAGATTTTCACACATGCACTGGAAATTCTCGCTCTTGACCCTTTTACCCCCTCTTTACTCAGGATAGTGGAGTTTTTAAAATTGCATTTTCCCTTCTGATGTTAGGGCTGCATTTAACTTAAGAGGAATTTCCATCTTGAGAGGCTTTGATAGTGCACAGTTGATAGTACAGAATTCCAGAGGCTAAGCTGCTCTAATGATTTTGAGAGGGGTTCCCTAATAATTAATTAAGGGTAAATTGTTTAGATGACATACAAAAGGCCCCTATAACAAGCCAGAAAGCTATAGTTGGGGCAACCTCGGGCCTTATTAGGTCAACCTCAAAGTGAGAGACATTAAGGGCGGCAATACACCTCCCAGTACTTAGCTGTATAGTAATATATTTATATAAGATGGATTTCTTTCTTAAATATTGTGAAATGGATTGTATCAAAATATCGCAGATTGCACCAAAAATTGAGGTATCAATTTCAAAGTTGATTAACAGCCTCTGCAGCATGCACTATGGATTAAAAAATATAATTGCAGAGGTAGTTGTCCACTATCTTATGGAGATCTAGGAGCGAAAACAGATTTGCAGATCAGAATGTCCACTCCACAATTACAAAAATATCTTTTTCATGACAGAATGCATTTCTAAATTATCCAGTGAAAATCAGTGAGGCGACGTGGAGGCATATTCCACAACAAATTGATAGCTCTAAATTGCTTTTTTTAATTTAAATCAAAGGGTGGAAAGCTAAAGAACAGACTGGCAACAAACTAAGGAGGGAGTTTCCATATTGTAGAGGGGTAAAAGGAGTGTGAAAATTTGCGATGACTAAACCTCTTTCGTGACTTTTCTTTCCACTTGATATCACTTTTGAGCAAAGTCAAAATTACAGCAGAACAAAACAACTCCAGAAAACTGACACAGCACAGTCTCAATGTCATAGGAACTACTGCTGCTCCAAAATGAGGCAGCGGCGAAATCTCCTAGCATCTTCCATTTAATGGGAAAATGCTGTCAAACTAGGTCACCCAGCCCCCTCCTCAATGCCCAGGTTGATACGTTCCCCCTAAGGATCCTACCCTCCACCTTGCACGTTCCCTTGTGGTGCCTTGTAGCCCCATTGTGCTCCCACAAAGCAAGATGCAATTTGTCCTCTAGCTTGAATATGGTAACTTGTTTCCCTCTTAAAATTAACAAATCATAGAATTAGCCCAGTTGTTTATGCAGCCTGAAGGCTAAATTGACTTCCGCCCTGACAAGGGATACATTGACCTCAGCTTCACCTGTGAATCCAATGTTGCAGTTAACAGCAAACATTCCTCTGGTGTTCCAGGGAACACCCATCCTAACCACTTGAACTCGCTTGCCTGATGACACCACTCTTGTGGTTCAAATTGCAGGCTTTCACACCAACCTCCCCCTTGAGACTTTATAAAAAATAATAGCTGGGTTGTTAGTATATGGCGCTGACTCATTCTACAGTTTGTTGTTCCCAATGGAGCAAACTGATTTGAAAGCCCTTGCACCTTTGCAACTATATTCACAATATCAAACAAAATCACCATTTTAATTCCCCCTTGCACCGTTGACCCCTCTGCCCCCAACTACCCTTTTCTGGGCCAGAGTAGACAAAAGACGCACGATCTGCCCCATTTGTTTCCACATGGACCACTCAAAGTGGCAAAACCCCACTAAAGCCCAAGATGGAGCCCATATGCTTTACTCCCTCATGATGCTCCTATTGACAACATTAAAATTTTATAAAAAAAAGGGAACAATCCTCCCTACCCTACACCCAAAATGATAGATGCAACTGCCACTGATTCAGCCAATAAGGAACCTACATGTAAAACCCCCATTACTATTCCAACTAATCAGGAGAAAGTATGGACCCCAGTAAATTCAAAAAAACCCAGCCAGCCACTAATCCAGCCCACCCATATGTCAATCAACCTATTGGTCTTAACCAAAAACCCTAGATTATTTGCATAAGTTGATGATTTGGAAAATCCTGTTCATAACTCGGTCAAATCCCCAGACTTCTAAATGTACCTAAATGCAGATTATGGAGCTCAATTTCCAACTCAGCACTATGCTCAACGCTCCAATGACAATGAATTCCAAAGTGACTACTAACTCACCAAAGTTACTGTTGCTCCACTGATAGTTGTCCCCACTACAAGCCACAGCAAAATCCTTCACAGTTTTGACCAAGTGGCTACCCGCCCCTGTTTTTCCCCCATTAATCAAGTTCATAAAAAAGAATGATTCAATTCCACCAAGTTGCCAAAAAGAAATACAAAAAGTTGCTCTGGTCACAAAGTTTGGTCCCAAGACCTGCATTAACAGCAACAATATCGACACCTTCACCACCCTACCCAAAGTTTGCCTCAAGGCTGAGAGAGCCAGATCTAAATATATCACCACCCTCTTTATAGATAAATTTGAGCTGTAAGTGCCATTCTGCTATCTTGAACCCCCATTTTGAGGATGCACCCACAACTGTGTTCACAGTGCTCTTCTATACACTATTGACAAAGAGGAGAAAGATGAGCCTCCTGATCCCCACTCACCCTCACCATGGATGCATAGTGTTTTACCCCATCTGACCTGGTTGAATCATTAAAGTTTTTAATTTATTATTTTTTGATTCCATTTTAGTGATATGCTTGTCTCTTTCTGTTTGTTAAATTCTAGTCTAGTATAGTTTTGCTCCTCAAAGCTCAGTAATATCTGAACCCTGGTTGGCTTGCATTGGTTAAATAAAATAAACATCTTGCTGGACACCCTAAAGGTCATACTAGTCTTCTTGCAATAATGTTGGGGAAGTATTATTTGTCTCATATGGCGTAATAAAAGATTTGGTCGCCTGTCTTCTGGATTGAGGGAGGAATTGAGCAGAATACTGCTGAAAGACAAAATCTCCACACAAGTCACCAATTTTTTTCACAAAGACCTAACCTACTGATATAAAAATGTAAGAAAAATTGTATAAAATTTATGATTTTCAGGTTTGATATGTAATCTGAATCATTTGTTGGTTTTAGCTTGAAAAGGCTCGCTGGTGTTTTTGCCTCAAATCTAACAATATGTGTAGGGGGCTTTTCTCACCACAATATAAAGATAACTGAAACAAAATAAATACTAAAAAGTTTTAATTTATAGATAATTTTATTAGGCGCCATGCGGGGGTAAAAGAGATAACACACTTGATAAATTGAGAATAGTATATAAAATGTCAAGGCTTGACGTTTGGTTAGCTTGATGTATTCTGAATTAGGTAATATGGGATTTTACCCTTATGAAGCACAGAAAACTCACTTCACTTTGTCTGAACAATGGATGCAGAATTATTTTGGCTATGTACCCATGGTTAGAAATCTTATAAATTTCTGCAAGTCCCATTTGATAAACTTATTGTACATTGGGGGACCTGTAAGTCCAGGGGAACATCCCCTGTGTGTAGATCGGTCGCTCTTCCTGTTTCCTAACAAAAAGGGGCTGAAGAGGGCGGCTTTACCTCTTGTCACCCAGGGCGACCTCACCCACGTGGTAGATGAGCGCTGGGTAACATCCTACTATCTTTGGATCCCTCCCCCAGTACCTTCACTCACCTCAGCCAAACTTGTTAGCTGGATTAAGGAAATCTGTGCTGAGATCGCTAAATTAAAGTTGATTGGTCTGAAACTGATGAAAATCAAGCCTGAAAAATGGAATCCGCATATATTCAAAAAGGGATGAAGAGTGAATTATTGTCCAGAATTGCTGATGGTTTCAATTTGGCCAGCAGTATGGTCATCAAAATTAACCCCCTCTCAATATTGTCAGGGATGATCCCCAATGTGCAGATATTAGAATCACACACCATTGACAATAGTTTGAAGCTCCCATCCAGAAAATTGAAAGTTGTGGCCAATGCAGCTCTTTTGACCAAATGAATGGCCTGACAACAAAGCATGGGCAGGTTGGGCATCCTAAACCCATTCCCAACCAATTGAGACTGTGCATATGTTAAGTGGCCCTGGAGAACTCCCATTGCTCATTGAGACAGACGCCATTATGCAAACTGCTGGAAACACAGTCAAGTCTTGGTTCAGTTGTTAGAGGTCAAACCAATAGTGACTCAGCCTGCCGCTGAATCCTTTGATGTCATTTTCTATTGAGCTTATCTGTCCCCATCCTCAAATAATTCGCCAGTTAGGTCAAACTTGAGGAACCTGATCCCTGCTTGTTCCCGCATCAATTGACCACTATTTAATCAATTACATTGCATTGAGAATATTGTTAGTCAATTTTCTTCCTTTATTTTCCATTAAAAAATCATTTCTCCAACTTTAGTTTGTTTTATGTTATAAATAATCTTCCCTAACCGCCAGCACTCACACACCCCTCGGGGTGCTGGCCATGTATGTCTGATGTTTCATTATGTGCATGTAAGAGATTCTGACATTATCTGTATTTATTGGCGAAACTCCTCTGTAGTTTCATATCCGTCATACCAGCAGCAGTGCTTTGGAATTCCGGTTTGCCATTTAAGTGATCCAGCACCTAGGCTGGCAGGCCAGTCTAATTTTAACTTGCTGTTTTTCTGACATAATTGACCAACCATTATTCTAGCCATTTCCGCCTTTCTCATAGTTATTGGCGTAGCAAAGTTCCTTCTTTTCAGCTTGAGCATGTTGTAAGAGAATTTACCCTAGCCATGATAGCCTAGTTCCACTCTTTATGTTCAATTCACACCCCATAGTTGCCGCAGCTATTGTGCCCATGTCAGTAGGTTCTGATAAGCTGACTTTTAACTGGATCACTCCCCATATGAACCTAGAGGTTTCCCCTGGCTCCACTACTTTCTCTTCAGTATTGCTGTATTCAACCACAACTACAAGTAAGGAGAACTTCGCTTACTTCTTAATACTCATGAAGATTAGTGTTGGGTCCCATCATGTTTCCTTTGAGGCTTTGGTGGATAACGGAGCTGCGGGAAATTTTATGAGTGCTGAACTAGCCCACCAATATTGAAACTTGCCCTGGATGTAGGTCCTTCGGCGATGGTTGCTTCTTCAGCCTCCCAAACTTCATACTTAGTATGCCGGCCAGTTTTGTTCTCAGTACATCAATTCAGCTTTGGGGATCGTTTCTCAGCAATGCCAAATTTGGTGTTTCCAGTTATCTTAGGGGTTGGATGGTGGCGCTGACAATTTGTTAAGACTCATCTGGAGTCAAATATGTTGTCATTTGCCAATAATCAAATAGAGGGAAAATTTTCTTAGCTAATACCCTCAAGAAAGCCCGGGGGACAAAGCTCCATTAATTCTCTCAATTACCCTTTAGCCTTTCATCCGATTTTCCCAAAAATTGATGTGCTATTGGAGTATCTTTGATTTGAGAAGTCAGACAGTCTTCCTCCTTACAGTAAATTTGACCTACGATTCTGAACAATGGTACACTTGGTGAACATCAACTGCCCTTTGTATCCGCAAATGGCAGAAGAGAGGTTGCTCTTAACACCTGGCTAGACAATATGCTCAAGAAAGGTTGGTTGTTTTAAAGAGATGTCACCAATTGCCTCCCCCATCGTTTTTGCAAAGAAGGCCGTGGTTCTCTCTGCCCCTGCAAGGGTTATAGCCACCTAAATAAAATAAAAATGATTAATCCCTACCCTTTACCCCTTGAGCAGACTATAAGGCAAGCAATTGCAAAGTCTTGCGTGTTCTCAAACTTGATCTCATCAATGCCTCTAACAAAATAAGGGTAATGTAAGGTTAATGATGGCTTAATGCGATTAGTAACAAATGGGTCTTCTTTCAGTTCCGCCTAATGCCCTTTGGGCTGAAGAACGCGCAAGCCAACTTTCAGCAAATGATCAATAGTGTGTTGGGCGACCTCCAGTTTATGAGCGCGGTCACATACATTGATGACATCCTGGTTTATCCCCTAACTCCTGAACAACTCGCTAAAGACTTAGAAGCGGTTGTGGCTGCTTTTCCCAAAGCGGGCTTGTTTACAAGCCTTTGAAATTCAAGTTTTATATGAAGGAAGTTACCTTTCTTGGGAACCTGGTCTTAAAGGATGGGTATATGATTCCTCCCAACAAGTTAGATGTCATCTACAAGTGGCCGACTCTAACAACCCAGAAACAATTACAGAGTTTCTTGGGTACCATTATTTTCCTAAAGAAATTTTCCCAGCCCTTTCCCAGTTAGTTGCTCTGCTCCACCCCCTCACAGGTAAGAATGTGCCTTTCCGCTGGACCTCCAAATGCAACAGGCGTTCAAGTCAATCAAAGAAGTATTCTTATCATCCCCATCCTAAAACATGCAGACCCCTATAAACTGTATATTGTCGCTTGTGATACTACAGCAGTAGCAGTTGGGGCAGTTCTGCTCCAGGAGCATGATGGCTTAGAGCATCCAGTTGCCTACTTTTCCCAGAAATTCACTTCAACTGAGCAATCATGGGCCATTTATGATATGGAATTGGCAGCCATAGCATGGTCATTGACTCATTGGCGGTACCTGTTACAGGGTACCCAGTACGAGTTAACTGTGCTTATGGACCACCAAGCCCTTTTATATTTCTGGAAACCTCAAAAATTGACACACAGGCAGCCTTGTACTTATCGGGATTTATGCAGTTCCAATTTTAAATACAAATCATGAAAGGTGCATTGAATGTACTTCCCGACTTTCTTAGCCACAATCCATCCTATTGTCACCACGGACTTGGAGGAAGTAGACTAGGTTACTGTGATCCCCACCACCCAAATGATATATATATTGTTCCACCTGTGATCATTTCAGTAGAGTTGGCTCTGGATTCTCCACTCGTTTCACGGGTTTTGGCAGCTCATATGTCCTGTCCTGAAGGAGTGGAGTTACTGATCAATTACCCTTCAAACCCACAAAGATTCCCTGTATTCCTTGGTGAGAGGTCTCAGTTATTTTAGGTTGCAGGTTTGGGTTTCTCCTTCCCTTATAATAGAGGTGTTTTGAGCAAATAATGACCCTCCCACGATCAGCACTTTGGCAACAAAAGATGAATCAAATTGATCAAACAGACTTATAACTGGGCGAAATTAACTAAGGAAGTCCTAGCCTGGATCGCCAATTGTGTTACCTGTGCTCGAGCAAAGTCGGACCACTTAGGATGAAATGGCCTTCTACATCCCTTGCAACAGGCGGAGGGTCCATGGACATTGGTGTCTATGTATTTTATTGTTGAACTCCCCTGTTCTAAGGGGTTTAGGGCAATGATGGTTGTGGTTGATTGCTTCAGCAACTTTTCCCTATGTATTCACTGTGCTTCTGCAATCACGTCAGAAGAAATTGCTCACCTCTTTGTACGCCATGTGTTCTCTATGTTTGGTCATCCGCAGGAGATCATGAGTGAATGTTGTTCCAAATTTACATCTCAGTTTTGGAATTAGCTTTTAACCATTTTAAAAATAACCCCCTGCCAATCCACCACATACCATCCCCAGTCCAATGGACAAACTGAGCGGGTTAACCAAATTTTGGAACAGTATTTGCATTGTTACACATTGACCGCACATAATACCTAAACTACCTCCATCTCGCCCAGTTTTCCTATAATAACAGTACTCACGCTTTTATGGGGTTTCTCCCTACAAATTGACTTTAGGTTATCACCCCTCTTTCTCATTTTGTCCCTGTCTATGTCCAGAGGTTCCTACTGCAGCAGATCATGTTGAAAATATTCAGTCTACCCACTCCTTGGTGTACGAGCATCTAACAAAGGCTATTGACGATTACAAATTAGTTTGTTGATCTTAATGCCTTCCTAGCCACAATATTGCGATGGGCTCACATGTTATGTTAAATACTTGCCATCTGCAGAAGCAGGTGCCTTCCCAGAAGTTTTCAAGAAAAAGCTCAGGTCCCCATCTGTTCATAGAAGAGTTGGTAAATGTTGCTTTTTGGTTAAAACTGCCAGCTCATTGGAAACAACACCTCGTTTTCCACATGTCCCAGTTGTCCCCATATAAAAAGATAGTTCCCATCGATCATAAGCCAATTATGATTGATTATGCAGAGGAAGCTGAGGTGGAAAACATCTTGGCGTCCTGAAAATCCTATTAATTGGATCAGTATCTTGTTATGTGGAAGGGATATCTAGCTTGTGAGAACATTTGGGTTAAGGCTCAGGATTGCAATAATTGCATGGAACTGGTCAAAATTTTTCACAAGTCCCACCCCAACAATCCCCATATAACCCAAAAAGTTGCAATGGTAATGGCTTACAAACTGCCCAAAGCTCATAAAAATGTGGCCTCATGCAATTTCCTGGTGGTGGTGCCCTTACTTTATAAAAAGAAAAGAGTAATGTAAGTCCAAGGGAACTTCCCCTGTGTGTAGATCAGTCGCTCTTCCCATTTGTCATGACTCCAATATGACTGGACGATAAACCCTAAGTCAATATGGTAGAATGGATGAAATCCACCAAGTTGTTTTGAGTATGATTAATTCAAGCATGCTTTGAAATGAGACGCTATTGGGTTGCTGGGAAATCAAACAAATTGGGTTATTATTAATTAATAAAATGAATGAATGAAGAATTGGCGGAACCAATGAGATATGGCGAAGTGAATTACCAAGACATGAAAGTGATACCATCCGAAGTTGCTATAATACAAGTGGGATGAGATGATTGTGGGAGGTAGGTTGTTAATAATTTAGAGTGGGTGACAGCGAGAATAAGCTGTGTTTATTATAAATAAATAAAGAAGTATAGTGGGGGAAAGTGCTCCATATTATATATAAAAGTTTATTTCTGTTGTTACAAGGGCAACAATCCTCATATCGTTGGTCCTATTGCTCAGTGGGTCAAACCCTGCGCAATTTTGTTTATGGCGCACTTCACAGAAACGCCAATTTTACAACAGTGGTGCTCACTACAAGGGGCCCATGGATTAATAATAATACCATGAGAACTCAGCTGCCGGCTATGTCACATCCAGGTTGTTTTAATAAGGAATCTGCACAAAAAGCTGGGCCTGTTTCATACAAGGAGATGAGACTTACGTTAAATACTGTGCTCAAAAGGCAAGATGAGTTGTTTTAGAAGGCTTACAGTGAAAAATGCCACCATTTGATCGCGAAGGAATTATTCATGAGTTTCTTTTCACCGGTTTGATTTTCAACTGAAGATACTTTGGATCAATGGAGGGTGAAACTATTGCTCTCCTCTTTGGATGTTGGGAGTGCTGATCAAGTCGTTTGTTCCATCTCAGCTAGTTCCATTTCATACCAGGAAGTTAAGGAGATGGTGCTGCAGTTGTTCGGCGGATCCACAAAAATGTCTCAGCGAAAAATTGAGTTTTTAACCATTGGGTTTCAACTTAAAGAGACCCTCACTGCATTTGCTGATTGATTCTTAGCCAAAGCCCATGTGTTAATTGGGGCAGCATATTTAACTAAATGTGACATATGCATAGCATTGACCTTTGCTGTAAAACTATATCGTGAGCTTTTTAATGCCTTGGCTCCATATCTAGAGGTTAAAGTACCATTGATTGAATTTGTTCAAATTCTACGCTATCTATCCGCTACCTTCCCTCCACCTAATATAGAGCGGAACCCTAGCACCTCTGCTGCTGAAATTTCTTATCCTGAGGAATTATCCCTCCCTGCTCAGCGTCCTTTTGGCATCCCATGGCCTTATCATTAATACACGCCTCACTTCCAATCCAATTGCCAACAGCAGCTCACCTATCAGGAGGATTCAGGTTACACTGTCTAATTACAGCCCAACCTTTGGGGTGGCTTCTTTTACAATAATTAAAGTTGTAGGTCTTATGGGATTATTTACTTTTCGTGTGGTTGCTCCAGGAACCAGGCTAGAAGTTGTTACAAACGTTGGGCCCAGTACTTACCGCAGGAGCAGTACCTCCAGGGAAAAGTCAGATCGGAGTAGAGATGGGACTCTCTACCTCCGCTATTCTGACCCAAAACGTCCCACCTAAACCTATTCCTGTACCTTCAGTGGAAGTTCCTCAGTATGATGACGCCTTCTTATATTAGCAACTAGTTGTAGGGGTGAATGTGCTGACAAGAACGCAATTCACAGACATGGCGGAAGCAAACTCTCAGGAACAGCCAAAGCCTTATGCTTGTCATTTTTTCAATTTATCTTTTTACTGACAAACCAGATCTATTAGCTGATGCTTATATCTTGACAGGAGTAAGCGTGGCCCTCCCTGTAGATGCTATTGTTAAAGAAAACCCTAAAATGGGGAAGGGCTTATGAGCTTCCTTAGAAAAAAAAAACCCATTAAATGTCCATGTCTTAAAACAATCAGATGCATCTTACTCCAAGTGTACTTACTGTGATACTGTTATAGCAAAAACTCGAGTTCATGCGGTAATTAATACAGGTTCCCCAATCAACAGAGTATCCACAAAGTTGGTGTCAAAAATGGCATTAAAGCCTGAAATGGAGCATCTTATGGTGTATGGGACTGCAGGAGCAGAAAGCACAGTCTCTGAAGGAGTGTACAGTGCGCTACCCTTGCAGTTTGGATCAATTGTCATTGTAGCTCAAGCTATAGTGTTACCAAACAATAACTATGACCTGTTAGTTGGAACCACTTTTATGCACCACTTTTGGCTGTTTTGTCGATATTACAGTGGAGACATTTGAAATTATGGGGCAGCGGATCCCAATCTACTTCACTTCCAGTGGAATGCCAAAGGATTCGGTACATATGAGTCACATCAACCTTGCATACGGTGATGGAGTGGTTGTGGTTCACTATCATCAACTAAAGAGCAAGACTTGGGCCCTTCCTCACCAAATTTAGGAATATCAAGGGCTAACTCTTAAAGCCGCTGGCCTAATATCTATTCCCTCTGGACACCAAGCAATCATAAGCACTGAGTTAACGTGTAAGTGCCTTCTGAGCTATATGGGGAGGTCATTGGGCCCTATCAACATCACGGCTTAAGCCCCACATGGCCCCTGGCTTTATACTCCTGAGGCATGGGGAGATCAAGGTCTTGGTAGCAAATTTACAGGATAAACCAATGCAAATTCTCAGACATCAAGTAGTTTCATTTATCCATTTCATTCCAGTTGAGGAGGTCCATAGGATTCTTGAGTTTGGTTCACTGGATGAATTCAGTCTGCCCGATGAACCACAGCCCAGCGTAATGGCAGTGGTACTGTGTAAAAATTTAATGAGGTTATCAGAAGATCAGAAGGATCAAGAGGAAGCCTTATTAAAAAATATAAAGAGATCTTTGCTATCAATGGTAATGATTTGGGGTGTGCCAAAGGATTTAACATCAAGTGGACATTGGGGATCATCCCCATCAGATCTCGGCCAATCCACAAATAGAGAGCTGCAGAAGAAGTTGTCACAGCAGAAATCAATAAACTGTTGGAGCAAGGACTTATCAAACCATTGAAGAGCCCATGGGCTTCCCCTGGCCCAATTGTCAAAAAGAAGGATGGTATTAACTGAGTAGTTAAAGACTACCGCAAACTCAACAGTATTACAAAAAAGGACCCATACCCTTTTCCACGGATTTATTATGCATTGGACTGGTTAGGGGAGCTTGTTACTTCTACGCAATGGATTTAATATCCAGCTATTGGAGATCGAGTTAACTGCAGCAGAACAAGAATGATGCACCATTATCACGTCAAAAGGGCTTTTTCAACTGACACATATACCACAAGGGCTGTGTAATGCCCCGGATACTTTTCAAAGGGCTGTGGACACTATCCTTAGCAACTTGAAGCTGTCATGCATTCTTGTATACCTTGACGACATAAACGTTTTCTCCCTCATGTTTTCTGAGAACCTTAGCCATTTGGAAGAGGTATTCCGCCGGTTGGCTGAGTCCAACATCAAAATCAAGTCCTGAAAATGCCATTTTTTCAAGGATCAGCTAGAGTACCTTGGGTTTGTAGTTGATGCAACAGGGCTGAGGCCCCAACCATCTAAGGTGGGGGCCATTCAGAAGATATTTACACCAAGCAGTAAACGAGATATACAATTATTTTTAGGTATGGTTGGCTACTATTGTCGCTTCATACCTAATTTTAGTTGTATTGGAGGTCCGCTGTTCGCGTTATTAAAAAAGGATGCCACGTTTGAATGGACGGAACACTGTCAACGCTCCTTTGATGCCCTTCAAACAGCTTTGATTGAGGCACTAGTGCTACATTACCCAAATTTTGAAAAGGCATTTATTGTACAGATGGATGCTTTTCTTTCCACTGTGGGGCAGTTATGTCCCAAAAAGATGATGAGGAGGAGGAGCACCCAGTGGCATATTGCAGTTAAAGTATGAATAGTCATGAACAAAATTATACTGTGACCAAGCAAGAGTGCTTAGCGTAGATTTATGCTTACAAGCAATTCTGAGTATATTTGCATGGCGTAAAATTTAGAGTTTGTAACGTTCACGCCTTTTTATGCTGGCTGCAGAACCTTAAGGAGCTTGAGGGTCAGCAGCACGATGGGCCCTTAAATCACAGGCTTACAATTTTGATATCCTTTACCAACCAGGAGCAAAGCATCATAATGCTGACTGCTTGTCAAGGCTGCCACCATTGCTGTTACAGCAGATCTGAGCAATATCATGTATGACAAGATTCTTAGCAGAAAATATATTGATGAGCCAGCCCAAGTCATTAAGGCGTTGAATGAGATGCAAGCCATTACTTTCCAGTGGAATGGTGAGTTGTACAAGCGGATTGGTGATTCCACGGTGAATTTATCGCAACCCTCAACGCGGCCTAACATTATCATGAGTGCACATAGGGCAGTTGGGCATGGTGGTGTGCACAAGATGTTGGAATTATTGTGACCTCAGTATTACTGGGAAAGCATGAACTTCAATGTGCTTGGTACTATCTCCTCCTGTCACCAGTGCCACGTGGAAAAGCCGTTTCACCGGAAGACCTCAAATCAGTTAGTAAAGCTGCACTTCGCTTGGCATACAGTTTCCATTGATGTCATCGGCCCTCTACCAATGGGAGCTAACTGATCCAAGTATATCCCAGTGGCGATTGACTACTTGACCAGGTGGGTTGAGGCAAGGGCCATTCGAGATCTGGGCGCGGTTACTGTGGCTAAGTTTGTAATGGAATGCATCATTCAGCGTCATGGCTGCCCACAATTTATCCTTACTAACAACGGCACTAATTTTACCTCTCACATACTTCCCAAACTCAACGAAATGATGGCCATCCGCGGGGTGCTAACAACTCCATATCACCCAAGTCCAATGGAATGGTCGAACAGGTCAATGGGACCCTGGTGAACATTCTCTAAAAGTTGGTTACTGATAGGCCCTCCAATTGGTGTACACTCCTTTCTACCGCGGTGTTTGCCTACAACATTAGCTACCATTCTGCCACAAAAAAACCCATTCAAATTGCTTTATGGATGGCACCCCGCTTTGCCTGCGCTCCTATATGCTTATGTAGAGGACATCAGTTGAATGTATCTACAACGATATCTGACACCCTAATGAATACACTAATTAAATTACAAACTGAAGTATATTTGTTCAGCTTAGCTAAGAAAATCAAAACCCAGGCGGCTGACCAGGTACGGCGAAGTGGCTCAGCAAAATTCAAAGATGTTAACATGGTTCTATTTCACGATCAACAAGGGTTTGTGTGGAAACACAAGCTTGCCAGTATCTGGATTGGGCCATTTGAAGTTATCAAGAAGATTGGCATGGATGTGTATACTATCAAGGACCCCGCTAGCAGTTGGATCATAAACTGACTGCATGCAAAGTTTCTCCGGGAATATAAGCAATAGGAGCCTTATCTCCAGTCAAGGAGAGGGTAATGTTGTGATTCCAATATGACTGGATGACAAGCCCTAAGTCAATATGGTAGAATGGATGAAATCTGCCCTTTTGTTTTAGTATGATTAATTCGAGCATGCTATAAAAAGAGACGCTATTGGGTTGCAGGGAAATCAGCCAAATTGGGCTATTATGAATTAACGAATGAATGAATGAAGAATTGGCGAAACCAATGAGATATGGCGAAGTGAATTACTAAGCCATGAAAGTGATACCATCAGAAGTTGCTATGATACAAGTGGGATGAGATGATCAAGGGAGGTTAGGTTATTAATAATTTAGAGTGGGTGACAGCGAAAATCAACTGTGTTTATTATAATAAATAAATAAGTATAGTAAGGGCAAGTGCTCCATATTATTAATAAAAGTTTGTTTCTGTTGTTACAAGGGCAACGATACTCAAACGTTGGTCCTATTGCTCAGTGGGTCAAACCCTGCACAATGTTTGTTTATGGCGTATCTCAACAGAAATGCCATTTTTATAACACCATTTATGAGCAATAAGGGGCCAAAGAGGGCGGTCATACCCCTTATTACCCAGGGTGACCTCACCCACATGGTAGACAAGTGCTGGGTAACAGCCTACCCTCTTCAGATCCCTCCCCTGGTACCTTCACTCACCTTGGCCAAATTCATTAGCCAGATTAAGAAAATCTGGCAAGATCACCAAATTGAAGCTGATAAGTCCAAAACCAAAATGAATCAAGCCTGACAAATGAAATCCGCATATAGTCAAAAAGGGAAGAAGAGTGAATTATCAGCTAGAATCGCCAACAGTTTCAATCTACCCAGCAGTGCAGTCATCAAAATTAACCCCCTCTCAAAATTGTCAGGGATGATCTCCAATGTGCTGGTAATAGCATCACACCATTGACAATAGTTTGAAGCTCCCATCCAGCAAATTGGAAGTTGCGGCCAATGTAGCGCTTTTGACCAAATGAATTGCCAGTGACTGGGCACAGGCAGGTTGGGCACACTAAACCTATTACCAACCAATTGGACTGCCCATATGTTGGATGGCCCTGGAGGATACCCATTTCTTGTTGGGCCAGATGCCGTTGCACCAACTGCCAAAAATGCAGCCAGGTCTCTGCTCAGGTGTTTGATGTCGAACTGACATCAACTCAGCCTGCCAAATAATCCTTTGATATTGGTTTCTATTGAGCTTATCTCTCCTCATCCTAAAATAATTCGCTGTTAGGTCGAATTTGTGTGAGCCAATTCTTGCTTGTTTCTGCATCAATCAACCAATATAAAACAGTTGCATTGCACTGAGAAAAAAGTTTGTCGGTTTTCTTCCTTTATTTTTCATTAAAAAATCATTTCCCCAACTTTAGTTTATTTTATGTTGAAAAATAATCCGCCCTTACTGTGGGCACTCACACACCCCTCAGGGTTACTGGCCGTATTTGTCTGGTATTTCATTGTGCCTGTTCGAGATTCTGGCACATTAGCAGTTATTGGCGAAACTCCTCTCTAGTTTCATATCCTTCATACCAGCAGCAGTGCCTTTAGCTTTCTGGTTTGCCGTTTGGGTGCTCCAGCACCTATGCTGGCAGGCTGGTCTAATTCTAACTTGCTGTTTGCCTGACTGGACCCCCACAAAGCATATAAAAGGGGGTGGTCCCAGCATAGATGCTTGAATGGACCTAGTCATGTCTGGGGAGTATATCTGTTGGACGCACCATGGTCCACTTCATGGTCGGAGTAATCCAACTTCTTGTTCTGGTGTTAATTGCCCATGAAGTATTCAAAATTGTGTTAACTAATTGTGGGTTCCACTGAGAATCAATCAGGGTCTTTTGTTTGATATAACCGTCAATTGCATCTAAATATGATATTTATTAAGGACTTTGAAAAGTCTGACTTCCCCCTTTTCAGCCGATTTTGCCCCAAAAAATTCTAATTTTTAAGCCTGGAGGGCAAATGTCTGAAATCTCCCCCTAAAGAATGTTGTGGGGAGAATAAGGCCATAGGAAGCGGCCATGAACCCAATTGATGTTGACTCCAGAAGTGAGATTTTGATAAAGTACTCATCCCCTTGCTTGTATGTGACTGAAAATGGGCCTTCCTAAATTGAACCAAGTTTCTCACTTCTAGGCGTGATGCAGTTGTTATAATATAATACCAAGTCAGTTACTTGTAAGGAATGGAGAGGAACAAAGAGCTCATTAGCTGCTTTGCCTTCTTTTGTGACCGTCTTGGCCAAGTTAGCCATAGCTTCCGCTTATAGTTGGATGATGCGTTGGGCCAACTTCTTCATGGCTTTCTCTGGGTCAGTTCTGTCAGTGAAAAAATCTTTTGGTAGTAGAGCTGGTACACCAGGTTCTTGGCTATACAACACATGGAAAGGGGACATCTTTAGGATGCAATGGTAAATAATTTGGTAGGCCATGAGTGCTGGGTAAACAAAGATCCCAGTGGTGATGTCTGGATTGGCCATTTTGCGAAGTTTGGAGTCCATGGTTCCGTTAATCTTTCTACAGCACCAATTGTGGATGGGCTATAAGGGGCTAAGAAGAGTTGTTATGCTCCCATGGAGGTAGCTAGGAGCTTCACCACTCAGGAGGTATAATTTCCTATTATCACATATGAGGACCTGGGACATCAATGCGGGGTGAAAATGTATTGGTGTAAGGAGTTAATCGTGGTTTTTAGTAGTCTGAGCGGGGAGAGCTACAGTTAACCCATTTGGTGAAATTATTAATACCAGATAATAAATAGCTATTTCTACCTGTAAATGAGGGAGAGGACCTACCACATCCAAACTTATGGTTGTAAGGGTTGTTGAGGCGTCGTAGATTGGTACTGATACGAGGCCTTAAAGCTGGATTGTTTTTTAAAGGTCAGGCATCCATCCAAGGCTTCGGTTATAGTTTCCAATATGCCCTACCAGTAGTATCAGTCTTTCACCCACTCATATGTTTTGCATACTCAGCCACGCCTAAACATAGTGTGAGACTCTAAGATGACAGGTACTCACTCTGACGGCCGGAGGCAGGACAACTAATTTACTCCTACCTTCTTATATAAATTCCCATTTTCCACCTTGGTGTTTTGGGAGTGTCAAGCTAGCAAATTTTGTACTGGGCTGTCTTCATCAGCTAATGCATATGGACTATGAGGAGATCATGTAGCCTCTCCATTTCACTATTGTCTAAGTGAAGAAGGGGCAGCCACGTTAACTCATCTACATTCATGTGGCACGTTCCTGCCCGATGCTTAATAGTCATATCCTAATGCTGGAGCTTCAGAGCCCAGCAAGCCTGTTGGGATCACGGGTCAACACCATGGATTCTTTTTGTTGTTTGAGGACCAGATGGCCCAAAGTTTGAGGGTGTTGGTTATTTAACTGAGTTGCTTCTCTTGGTCAAGAAGTCTCATTTAATCCAGATATCAAGTCTGGAGTTGTAAATTCCAAATAAATACAATTTTTATTTAGAATTTCTAAAAGGGGAGTGAAAGCATAAAGTTTATTACTTATTACCAGCTTTTTAAGAGTAATTTGAGGGGTTTATCAGGAAAATCCAAGCCGCCCAAGCCTAGATCTAATAAGATAAACAAATTGAGGATTTGGTGCAAGCTCAATTATCTTAATTTTTCTGATTGATCTCGTCCAATAGCTTGGGTTTGAACTCTGAGTTTGTGTGGCTCTGAGGATGCATGATTTAGCCATATTGGTCAAGGTTTGTCACCAATTTCAATCATAGTTGGCTTTCATCAGGTTGATGCCCGACAAGAGTTGGGCTTTTTGGTTCAAATTGGGGTTGATCTCCAACTTAGATAGCTGTCAAATTTCATCAGGGATTATCCCTGACAGAAGTTTAGGCTTTGTGGTTGGTTCAGGATCAATTCCCATTATCTGACATATCTGAATCTTCAGTTTGGGTAGTAATCCCAACAGAGTCAACCGCCCAGTTGGGTCCGTCATTTTCTGCAACCACTTCAGAGAGGCGTTATTTGTGATCACTTTGAAGGGAGTTCCATGTAGTAATGGGCAGTAATGTTTGACATCGAGCAGGATAGCCAAGCACTCCTTCTCCATGACGTTGTAGTTACGCTCAGCTTTTGATAGCATTTTGCTAAAGTAAGACACGGAATGATCAACCGCATAATAATCCAGTTTGTGCCAATATAGCTCCAACAGCTTATTCAGAAGCATCTGTGAATAACATGAAGGGTTTGCTTTAGTCAGGGCGGCGAAGTATTGGTCTTTTTTGCAATAGCAACTTCAGAGTCTCAAAGGCGGCCTTTTGTTCAGCACCCCAATGGAAAGGGTTGTTCTTAGCCAGGAGCCGATTGAGAGGCTCACTGACCTGGGCGGATTTTGAAAAATTGTTGGTATTACACCATTATGCCCAAGAATACCTGGATGTCACAAAGGGTTTTGGGTGCAGGCATCTTGGACATTGCTTCGACTTTATTTTTAAGCGGTTGTATCCCATCTTGTGTGATAGTGTGTCCAAGAAAACCCAACTTCCTCTGAGAATTGTGCAATTTGAGGGCTGTAATTTGATGTGAGACTCCCAAAAGCGTTAAACCCCTCCTTTAGATGTGCAAGGTTTTCATTAAAAGTCTTGGAGAAAACTGTGATATCAATAGGTAGACGATGAAGCAGCTTAATTTAGATCCTGCAAGGTATGATCCTTTGCTTTCAGAAAAGTGGTGGGCGTGTTGCACAACCCTTGTGGTAGTTCTGTAGGTTGTAAGAGACCCTCAGAGGAAATAAAAGAACATTTCTCCTGGTTTTGTGGAGAAAGGTCCATTTGCTGGTAACCGCTAGCCAGGTTTATGGCTGAAAAGAACTTGGACCCAGAGAGTTGGGCCAGAGCATCATCAATTTGCGGGATAGGGTAACTATCCTTCTTGGTGAAGATGTTTTTTTGCCGTAGTCCATCACTACCCAATGACCTCCATTTTTCTCCCTTATTAATACCAGCGGGGATAAGCAGGGGCTTTGTGACAGCACTTGCAACCCAGTATCCATCATATGTATGATCTCCATCCAAATCTGTAGTTCCTCAACTTCTAATTTGCGATAGGGCTTGGAACAAATGGGTTTAGAATCCTCAACATCAATAGTATGCATCCACCCCTTCATGTGCCCATAGTCATTGTTGTATTTAGAGAAAATGTCACTGTAAGCCTCAAGTACGATGTGGAGTTTATCTAGCTCAGCTGAGGTTAGTTCGTCGGAGATATGAACTGAATGTAGAGTGCATATGGATTGGTCAGCGAGTAACCCCATAAACCATAGACCCAATACAGTGGACTTGCTTGATGTTCTCAATGTTTATCAGCAGGTCTCTTCAAATCTACTAATGATTTTTTACCACCCTATCCTTCTTGGTGAGATTCCCTAGTAAAAAGTTAATAGGCCGATGATAGGCGGAGTCTAACTAGCCTGGAAAAACTCTGGACTCTAAAAGGCTAACTCCATCTATGATAATGAGGTGCAGTAGGCAGTTGTGTGTGAATTGCATGGTAATCTACGTGTCAACTACTTTTTTCCCCAGCTCTAATGACCATCTATTCATAACATAGAAAGGGATACACTCCAGTTCGTCCACTGAGGGAGGCAACAGTTTTCTATGCCTGCCTGCCGTGGTGTAAAGCAGTGATAAAGTGGAGGAAGAACACTTAACTGCAAAAACGTAATCCTTTATATTGATCTCATCATTAAAGAATCAATCAACCTCATAGCTAAGCAGGGAGAGTAACCCTGCTTCAAATTAAAAACAACTTCATATTCAAGCATAAATTGAGTTCCAATGAGTAAATCATAGGTATTATTGGTTAAAGCCACTGATGGAGCTAAAAAGAGAAGCTTCCTAAAATACATGGCAGAAGAGTAGGTTCCAATTGCGCAGGTGTTATTTGGGTGTTAAGTTCAAAGGATTGCTCGCTTGATAATTGGAATCCTGTATGCTTAATTAGGACAAAGTTTGGCTGAATGATCCTTGATATTGCCAGTGGCTTACGGTATTTTTAAATTTCAGAGATGCACTAGGCGTAGTTAAATAGCCCCGACTAGTCTGGTCAAATTTGGGCTTTTTTCTCTTCATAATCAGGAACTTTTTCTGAGGCAGATATATTTACAAGCTGTGGAGTTGGTAAATCCAGATTGTCGACACTTCTCCAAAAAGAAGATTCTGATAAAGAACCAATAAAGAGAAAGAATAAAATATCTTTTTTAGAGAATATTTATTTGATGATGATCATTAGGCCAGGCGCTGGTATTCATACTCTAGGGCATCTCCTAACCACACTTGAGCATGTAATTTCACCAGATTATTTTCTACGCAGTTTGGCCCTTGAACTGATATGACTGAGACCTATTGCTAGGTTTATTGGTGGTAAAATGCTCTCAAAATAAAGAGGATTTTAGTGACAAAAATCGCAATAAGATCACGCAAAATTGTCCTAGGATCCACTTAATTTGAGTTTTTTCATATTGCTGACAAAATACATCTTCTGTGAAATTTCTGCATCAATTGAAGTAAATGATGTACCCCTAATTAGGATGTCAGCAGGCCTCTCTCAATAGCACTAGGTACTCCCTTTTGGGAAGTCCATGTGCAAGTGCTATCATACCAATTACAAAGATAGACATACAATTTCGCCCTAGGGTTGTATATTGATTACATCAAAACGTCTTTTAGCCCATGGGACTTTTAGACGTTATCAGTGGATCAATCCTAAATGATTTCTTATGCAGAGTGTTTGATGTTGTTTCTGATAATTGTATTAATTGCCAAGTTTTGGTGTAGTTATAATTAGCCAGAAAAAGCACAAATTGATTTCGCCTTAGCTTTTGATGAAGTAGTTAATTGAATTGATGTTGAGGATAATTGGCACAAGCTGAGTAATTTAAATAGGCTTGAGTTGGAAGTTAGAGTATTGGTTCAAGTATTGGGAGTATAATTGTCCTGATCTGTTGGTTGTCAAAGGGTTTATTTTCAGGTCTACCACCATGATCTGACATTTTTTCCCACTTGACTCAAACAAAAGCCCTAAGATTACCAATTATCTTCTTGATCTGTTTTCTTCTTCCTGAACGCCTGACTAGCCTTTTGGTCTTCTATTTGGTAACTTAAGCCTGAACGCCTGACAATTATGGAGTTGGATCCTCTTCCCATCCTCAAGTGCAAACTAAAGTATTAATTAAAATAGAACTGTTATTATATATATGCTTTTTTATTTTTATTTAATTAAAATATATTTTCTTTCTTAAACAGCCCGCTTATTATATTTTTTAGGAATTTTGCATGGACTCAATTGTATATATGGCTATTCAAATATCCTTGATTGTTTATATGAACCTAGATGTCTTCTTGATCACTTCAAATGGCCCTACCCAGTTGTAATCTAAATTTTGCAATCAGCAAGATCTATGGGTGTTGCAAAATAAACCTTCATTGTTAAACTCAAATTTGGCAAATTTATATCGAATTTTAAGTCCATTTGATTTCAGGTCTTTTTTACAGCAAACTATTGTCAAAGGCCTGAGCTTATAGTCATATTAAAGCATATACTAGCTTCTTAACATATTGGGGATAAGTGTTTTTACCAGGTTCCTCTAAGGCCAAATATAGTAGCGTAGGTAGAGCCAGATGTCTTACATATAATACTTGAAACGGGGACATCCTGGTTGATGAATGGTAAGAGATATTGTAAACAAATACTGCCAAACATAGATAAATACTCCATCTGGATGGTTTGGCTCAAGTTAATTTCCGGATAACGTTCACCAAAGTCCCATTTGCGCACTCAACAGTACCATATGTTTTGGGATGATAGGGAGCAGAAAGCAAACCTTGTACTCCCATTAATTGGTTGAGCTTGGCAAGGACATTAGTGGTAAAATTGGGTGCCATTATCAGTCAGAATAACCTGGGGACATCCATGTTTGTGGATGATTTTTAAGCACGAACTTGTCAATAGTTGCTGCTCCAGACTCCCAAATGGCCTTGGCCTTGACCCATTTGGTCAAGTGGTCAATAACTATGATTATGTACTCAGCCTTCATATTGCTTGTTAGAAGTGGGCCAACAACACCAATAGATACAGTGTGCCAGGAAAACTGTGGGCCAAACAAACCGGTAAGATGTGCTTTTTCAGAAAAGGTTTTGCCTTGGCACTCCGCACAGCATTCTAACATTTTTTTGGATGTCAAAATGCATTGATAACCAATAGTAGAATTGCTTCAAATGCTATTTTATGTTTTTAGATCTACCATACCCTATAGCCTAATGCACCACCATTATTATGTCCATTTGGTCCAAGGTTCTTATAAATTTGACTTCTTGCCCTTAAAACTCTTGTAAAGCATCTCGTTTTTGATAGTTTTATTTTTTTGTAGATCTGATAATATTTTTTTGGACGGATTCAGGCTCATCTTGGTACTCTCTTCTGACCATTTTCTTAAACAACTAATCAGCAGCCTAACTAAGTGTTGCAATGGTGGGTAGTCAGGATAGATCAGCGTTTTGATGTTTTGCCACAGCTTGATGCTCAGTGGTATAGTCATAATCTTTAAGCTTTAATGCCCAGTGGGCTAGTTGGCCCTCAGTTTTTCTAAATTTGTTCTCTCATCTTAGGGATGCATGATTGGTAACAACTTTAATATGAGTGCCATGAAGAAAGACCTAAAATTTTTTTTCAAGCATATATGACAGTTAAGCATTCTCAATCCGTCACCATGTAGTTCCTTTCATTAACATTTAAGATATGACTATCAATAGCGACTGGATGTTCTTACCCCATCTTCTATAACTTTGGATAACACGGCCCCCAATGCTTTTAGGGATGCTTTAGTTTGGACAATAAATTAATGATCAAAGTCTGTGTATCAAAGAACAGGCACGCCCAGTATGGCCAATCGGAGCTAGTTAAATTTATACTGGCAAGCTAGAGTCCAGTTGAATGGGACCTTATCTTTGAGTAGATAGAAAAGCAGCTCCCCAAGTTGTTTAAAATCAGCGATTAATCAGCAATAGTACCCAATAATGCTTAAGAATACTTGAATATCGTGTTTGGATTTGGGCCATTTCATTTTTGAGATGGCATCCAGCTTAAAGGTGGGGGCAAAAGACCCACTTTTTCAATTAAAAATCTGAGGTGTTCCAAATTGTTCTTTAAAGAACTGGCACTTTCTGGGCTTGATTTTCAAGCTAGCAGCTGCTAGCCTTCTGAAAACCTCCTCTAAGTGTTCCAGGTGGTCTAAAGTGCAGCTGAATATTTTAATATCATCAAGGTACACTAGTACACATGACAACTTCATATATCTCAGATTTGTGTCCATAGCCCTTTGTAAGGTAGCCAGGGCAATGCAGATCTTTATAGACATTCTTGTCAGCTGGAATAGGCCCTCAATGGCTATAAACTTCACGTTTTAACGCTCCTCTTTGGGTATATCGATTTGCCAATATCCGCTAATAAGGTCCATTGCCAAGAAGAATTTCGCGCCCCCTAGCCTATCCAAGGTATTGTCAATTCATGGCAGAGGATACAAGTCCTTTTTAGTGATTTTGTTCAACTTCCAACATTTTGATAACTAATCAGTTGCTTCCATCTTTTTTCTTCAGTATTAAAATTGGTGCCACCCATGGACTTTTTGATAGCACAAACAAGTCACGATCTAGGAGTTCCTTAGTCTCCTTGAATACAGCTTATTCTGATGCTTTTTGGCGTCTAATCTGGATTAATCTAATTTGTTTATGATCTCTTGTTTTCAATTTTGTGGGTGACACCCTTAACACATCCCAAGTCAAAATCATCTTGTGCAGATATTTCTCAATATTTAGAGAATAAAACCTGAGCTTGGCAAGCTCAGAGTTAATCAGGTTGCTTAAATCTGCCATAGGAATGACATTATTTATGATGTGTAGTCTTTATTGGGGGAGCCTTAATTTGACAAATGTTTTAAACTCATGGAATTAGTGAATTTTCAAGGTAGGAAACAGGTGTAAATACGCGATTGTTTAATGTCGTTTGATGAAGATGGGCCAATTTTGTAGGTATGTACCTAAGATGCTTATTTATCCTTGGCCAGGAATGATAATACTAGGGGCAATGTTTGGTTTAGATAGAGTTTTAGACCATGGTTGATAGACTTAACCATAAATTCTTTCTAGGATATTAATTGTTAGTCCAGTTGAGATGATTTTTTATCTTTAAAGGTATAGTAATATGCGGATTTGACCAAAGTGGAATGCCCTTTGACTCATTGATCTGAGTGGGTAGTGCTATTATCTTTGACCGAACATTGACATACTCAATTGGGACTACTCCATCTTCTCAGGCCAGATTTATGAATAAGCTGGGTTTCTTAATCTCAACTGCTCTATTCCGGTTTTAGTAAAATGGAATAGCCTGGCCAAGAATGGTAATAGTATCGTCCTTATGATTGGTAACAACTCCATATCATCTTAGGAAATCAGTACTGATTGGAATATTATAGTTCATATATGACAATACTATAGCAGGTGCTGTTACTACAATAGATCTGAATCTTAGTGGTAGGGTACTGTATGCGCCCAGCAATTTAATTGTATGCGTTCCAGATGTTCCATATTCCTGACATTGGTCAACGTCAAGTGTAATTTTCAGTTTTTTAACCAATTTTGTTCTGACTATATTGATAGGAGCACCACCATCAATGATGGCCCAAACTTGCACCTTGTTTACTGCTATGTCCACATAAGTACATTCATTGTATTTTTTAGAGGTATTTATTGTACAAATGCTGTGATTGCTTAATTCCAGGTGTTAGTTCAGACTTGAGCAAGTATCTATGAAGTAATCTGCTAAGGTCTTCATGGGAATGGCTACTTGAACGTTGTTAAGCGAAGGTAAGTCGTTTGAACATCTGGGTTGGAGGTTAAACCTGATCAATAATCTGTTTCACATATGCTTTTGATACCTCTGCTTGGGCTTCTTTGGTGATTTTTAAGTGTTTAGTTGCTTTTGCTGCGGCCTGAGTAGTGACCATCATGACATCATTAGACACTATATGGTGGAGGTTATCATAAGTGACATCTTCAGACCATAAGTGCTAGCCAGGGTCAGGTGGAATGGTTTGAACATTGGTGGAGTTAGAGTATTCCGCCTCTACTCCACCTGTTCTTTTCCCACCTCACTGTCACTGTTGATTTCTAAAGCAACGTTGGCCCCAGGATTTTTGTTGGACCGTCTGGAGCATTGGCTAGAAAAATGCCCCTTTTGACCACAGTTGTGACATGTAATCAGCCCTTGTTTGCTCTTTTGCTCGAATTTTTTTTGTAGTTTGGAAATTTTTCCCCTTGTTGGACAAAGTGTTGCTTTTATTTGGCCCAAAAATCAGGATCTTTGATGATGCTTTAGCCAATTAGGGGTATTGAAACTACAGGAACAGCTTCTCAAGTAAATGGTATGCTCTAGGATTTCCATGATTCCATTGAAAGCAGGTATAATGTCATTTAACTGTTCACGGAAGAGCATAACTGCATGTTCCATTGCAATCTTAGCGTCAAACTTATCTATTGCATTGCTACATGCAGAACTTGTGCCACATGGAAAAATCTGTCAGCAAAGTCCTTGATAGTCTCATTCTGCTTAAATATAACATTAAGAACCTATTTTTTGAGGTTTCTAATTTCTCAAGCCCTCTAAACTGTTTTATCACTGCAATTTTGGCATCCATAAAGGACCAATCGTCACCAAAATAGAGCATATTGAGGTAATAGATATGGGAAACGAGAGAGTTGATCAGTGCTGATCTTGTTGCATGGTCTGATAGTCATCACATTGCTTTTTCAAATAGCTTGAGGAAAGAGCGAACGTTCCCATCCTTATTGAACTTTGGTAAATTCAATGGTTTAAAGTCATCTCGACCTGTTTTAGAAATATGGGTTGTATCTCTTATTGAACGTCATGGTGTATCATCGTTCATAATCAGCCCTCCTTCCCGTTGGTGATTATCTGGAGTCATGATTAATACCAGAATTCTAGGTATAAAACGGGTGTTCAAAATATCAGTTTCTGTATTGGTGCCAATTTCTGATGATTCAATTTCAAGATATTTCTCCAAACTACTGGATTTTGATGCTTAAATTCGGCCTTTGGTTGTTTTTCGAACTGGTTTTTGGTCAAATAAGTAGAGCTTTTTCTTATTTCTCTTTTGTCAGAGCTGGGTGAGAACTGGCAGCTTTGCTTTTAAGAGATCCGTACATTTTAGGTTGTCATAATCCTCTTTAAACAAAGCTTGATTGCTTTTAATGTCTTTGGACATACTGTCTAATCAGGAATTTGCAGTTGATAGTTAAATTATTAGTTCCCAAATCTCTTGAGTAATTTCAGTTTTTTGGCCTGTAATCTCGACACCACAGGCCAAAGTTTTATAATTTTCTCATTGATCTGGGCATCCTCTTCATTTCTATTTGGGACTGTTGGTTTTGATGCAAGGTTTTTGATGTTTTTGTTTACAGTATCCAGCTCACCTTAGACATAATTTTTAAGTCATCATGCATTGTAATTAACTCCAAGTGATTTCTTTGGCCCAAAGTGGCTTGTATGGTAAGTCTTTCTGACTGAGCTAATAGGAAATCAGAATGAGTTTCCAGTTTTTGACAGCAATTATTCATGTTTTGTACCTATTTGTGCAATAGCCCATGGTGAACAAGAAAATCTGAATCTATCTAGGGACAACTTCATCTAAAAGCTCCTCAAGTGTGTAAATCTACCATGAGCTTCATTGGCAAGTCCTGTATTATCCACAATTGCTTTTTGAACTTCAGTAAATCTGTAATTTAATTTGTCCAGTAGCACATTTTGGGAAGATCGTTCCTCCCCTTGCACACAGTAGATTTCCGTAAATTTCCAGATTTTGTCTAGTAATGGTTCACTGGGTATGCTTATTTGAGGGTTGAACAAAGTTAACCAGGAATTCGTTAGTTGCTTGACTGTGAGACGTTTTGCAAGAGATGTCATGGTTTCATCGCTGTACTTCATGTATATCTCCAACTTGAGCGCCTTATCCTTAAGGTAGTAGAACAAGCCAAAAGAGGGATCAATTTGCGAAGTACCAATCCTAAAAATCTGGTATAGGGTTTCCAGAATAGCTTTTGCGCTTTCAGATGTAAGATCAATAGGGCTTTTTGTATCTTCATGAGCTCCCCTCACTGTGATAAAATCTAGGGAGTAGGAGGTAACAGCTTTGGAGCCTTTGCGACTGGTACTAAAATAATATGAGATTTCCTTGTCACTAGTTTACATCTCAATGTCACTTTCTCATCTGGCTAAATCATCCATAAACTAGTTATGTGAATCAATTTTAGAGATTACCAATGATTTTGAGTGATCACAAGTTGTTAAGTCCTGAGGATTGTTTACTTGATAATTTTATTTCTGCAAGCTAAATTGGGATGAAGTTTGGCAAATCACCCTCATATTTGCCAGTGGCTTACAGTATTTTCACCATTTGGAAACTCACTAGCCGTAGTTAAATAGCTTAACTCATCTGGTCAGATTTGGGTTTAATTTTCCCTTTATAATCAGGAAATTCTTCTGAGGCAGGTATATTTACAAGCTGTGGAGTTGGTAAATCCAGATTGTCGACACTTCTCCAAAGAGAAGATTCTGATAAAGAACCAAAATGTGATAAATTAAAATATCTTTATTAAGAGGATATTCAATTGATGAGCATTAGTCCAGGCGCTGAAATTTATTCCTCTAGGGAAGCTCCTAGTCACATTTGTGCATGTAATTTCAACAGATTATATTCCACCTCAGTAAGTCAAATCTCTTTCTGCTAAGCATCACTTTTCTAAATCAATTCAGCCTGAAATTTAGCTCCACTAAAGAGATTTACAAAAACTATTAACAAATATGGCGGGAAACCCAGCAAAAGAACCCGCAGGCTATGCCAAACGAGCCAGCACCACCCCAAACGAAGCAAATCTCGGTTACCCACCTCAGGGTCAACCAGAATCACCCACTCTCAAGCAGCAGCCATGAAAGCAGGCACCACCCCCCAACCTGGAGCTACTCCAACTAGTGCCAGTTCACCTGATCGCACTTCTGCAACCTGCACGCCTAACAGCTCTGTGTGCGCTGCCTCCCACCAACCCGCTGGGCCCCCTCCAACCAAGGAGGCCATCACTCATGCTGTTTTAATGGCGTCTGCTCAGTTGAATGCAACTCAGCCCATCCAGGCATTCACCTCCCCCATTGTGTCAGCTAATTCAGCCCCATCTATTATTGCTGACGCCGTGTTTCTGGCTCCCTCCATGAGGGGCGATACCCAGCTACCTGGCCCCCAAATCCTCAGATGTAAGGTTGGATTAGCCGCACATTCTGGTTCACTAAGCACCAAATTGGGACAATCTACTCTTCCCAATGAGGATTCAAATGGTTCGGATTTTGGAACTTCACACCAGTTCCAATCTCACCTGTCCCATTTAAACCCCATAATTGGCACTTCTCAAGTCGGCACTTTATCTCAATATGCTGAAAAAGACCAATTAACTAATCAGCCCATGAGTTTTGCCCACGAAATCACAGCAAATACTCAGGTTGAATTTACCCAAATATATTGGGATGGTTATGAAACATCTCCCTCCTCCCAACTGTCTAGAGTTAATTCCAATCTGGATGGGACTCCCCAATTTAGCAAGGCCCAACAATCAACTGGCCCCCAAACCCTCGGATGTAAGGTTGGATTAGCCGCACATTCTGGTTCACTAAGCACCAAATTGGGACAATCTACTCTTCCCAATGAGGATTCAAATGGTTCGGATTTTGGAACTTCACACCAGTTCCAATCTCACCCATCCCATTAAACCCCATAATTGGCACTTCTCAAGTCGGCACTTTATCTCAATATGCTGAAAACGACCAATTCACCAATCAGCCAATGAGTTTTGCCCACGAAATCACAGCAAATACTCAGGCTGAAATTACCCAAATATATTGGGATGGTTATGAAACATCTCCCTCCTCCCAACTGGCTAGAGTTAATTCCAATCTGTATGGGCCTCCCCAATTTAGCGAGGCCCAAAAACCGCCCCTCACGTTAATATAACGCCAGCAACTGCTGTAACATTCCAGCAACAAGGGAACTCTGCAAACTTGTCCAAACCACCAGCTCACACTCAACCCGCAATTGCAGTCCAAAGCAAACACATACGTACCAAAGGAGCCACTGGGGCGTGGCAAAAACCTCTGGCACCAACGCTACCCAAAGCTGACCCCCATGAAGTGGCATTTATTGCTGATGTTAAGAAGAAATGGGCCGAAACTAGAGCGCAAAAAGCTCTACCTCGCTCAACCCTCTCCCACACAATTCGCCTTTATTATGGGCATAACCCTGTTGGTTTCTATACAGAGGATTACTTCTCATACTTTGCAGCGATTGCGGAGACATTCCCAATTAACACCACCATCCATGAATCAGTGGAGGGCCACTACATCGATGTGGGCTTCACTGAAGCTGCCCTTGCTGACCATGCTACCACCCTCCAGGTCATTATTCCACGCGGATCTCTTCGCATCTCCCGCACACACTCTCACCTGGAGAAAATTTCATGGGTTACTTTTTCCAACCTACCAACGACTGTTGATCCTGAGTCTCTTAAACTGGCACTCCATTGTGGTTTAATAGAGTTTGGGTCTGTTCTTTCAGTGGACTTTAGCGTCCCCTCTTACTATGCTCCCACTCAAAGAGCTCGCACTGCTAGGGCGCCGTTCATCCCCTCCCCCACTGTATCCCGCAACATTGAGGTTATTCCTCGTGTGGCGGTAGTTGGGACATGCCCTGAGATCTTTCTTGTCGACCCTGATCAGGCGCGCCCCCGGTGTTCATGGTGTAACGCCCTTGGACACTTGTATAGTGGCTGTACAGCTCGAAAACAAGCCCTCTTAACCACCACCCAGGGGCCTAAACCAGGCCAAAAACGATCCCATGTGGCTGCAGCAGCAATTCCACAACCCACACAATGGGTTCCCGTTCAAGACCTGTCCCCTGAGGCCTTACGCCTAGCAGTTGAAACAACTAACCCCACTATTGGTATGGGATACCTTCGCGCTCATGCCCCCCTTCCAATGGGCACCCTCTCCAATCTCCCAGAGTCAACTCCCTCTCTCACCAAGCGCAAGGCATCTCCCACAGGGTGCCCCTCGTCAGCCACCCCCACTCAGGGCTCCGCATCACCCCCACCAACCTCCACCAGCGATTTATCGCATCAACCCTCAGCTCCCAATGGAGCTATGCCCACCAGCATGGACTGGCAACCCGCGGCCTGCGGTAGAAGTGCCACCTCAAAGAGTCCTACCCCAACCCCACAGTCCATTTCGCGCGGATCCTTTGCAGTGTTGGAGGAAGTGAATATGGACTCAGACTCATCAAATGGGGACACCGCGGAGGTCACCATTAAGCACCCTCAGGTCCTTCCCCTGCAACGGAGCGGGAGCAGCATCCTAGGATGGCTTACTGGGTCCTCCGCCCCCCACCCTCTCCTTCCCCTCAGAACCCTCGACGCTCCTCACGGATTGCAGCTAATAGTCAAGCTAAAGGACTAAAAACTAGCCGCCTCACAGCAGCAGGTTTAAGCGCTGGCAACCCCCCAGGACATGGAGGGGAACAGCTATGAGTCCCCATGGCAGCACCCTGGCCCTGCAATCCATCAACGCAAATGGGTTGCGGGACTTTAAGTGGAGAGCCCGCCTCCTCCGAAACTTCAGGTCAGCACAAATTGACATCGCTGCTGTCAAGGAGCCCCATATCCTCCCCCACGAACAATCTGCATGGAATGAACAGTTTGGAGGCAGCTCCTTCTGGACAAACCATGCCGCCCTTATTGTTTTGAATCCCCGGGTTAAAACCCATTCTTTTTCACAATATCTAGGTGGCCGCCTCATACTGACCAAACTCACCACTCCTGACTTCTCCTTCTTCGCTGCAAGCATCTACCTGCCTAATGCAGGTCAGGAGCAAAATCGGCTCTTGGAAGAGCTCCTCCAACTCAATCTCCCACGGAATACAGTCCTCTTAGGAGATTTCAACACAACCATAAGTCGCGTCCGTGACTCTTACCCCCTGCAGCAAAGGAACGCCCTGGATCAAGTCGCCTCTAGGATTTTCTTCGCCTGAGTGGCTTTATAGATGCGCTTCCACCCTCCGCGTCTGGCCTAGGTTGCATGACTAGGATCCAGTATGATGGATGAGCTTTCCAGTCGGCGTCACGCATAGATATGGCACTGATTGGCCCCCTGATAATTGGCCGCGTCTCCTCTCCCATCTCTCGTGACAACCATCTGAGTGATCACAGGTCACTCACCGTTGTCCTCACCACCACACTTAGACCGTCACGTAGGTTCTGTCCTAGGGTTGCCCCAGCTCTTCTCAACAACCCCTTCACTAAGGAGAAGCTGTCTATGACCATCCGGGAGACTCTCACCTCCCCCCACCCCACCTGCTTGACCACAAGGCTAGATGGGCGGTGACCAAGGAGGGCATCACCCACGTTGCTTACAACTGTGCCAAATCCCAGATGACTGCAGCTCGCGCCAGAGTCAAAAGGGCGGAAGCCAGAATTTGACATCTAGAGCGAAACTGCCAGCCTTCGCCCTCTCCCAGATGGTTGGAAGACTGGGAAGCGGCGCAGGAAGCACTCCGCTTGGAGCTCACACTGCAGGAAGAACGGGCAGCAAACTTTACAACATCTTGTTACTATGCTCAATGGGAACGCCCCACCCGCTTCTTCTTTCAGAAACAGAAAGCCCGGTCAACAGCGCAGGATATTACTGCACTGAAGATTGGCACTACAACCACTTCAGATAAGGAGGAAATCACGCAGGAACTACACCGCTTCTACTCCAGCCTCTTCCATGCCACCCAGGTGAACCCATCGGACATCCAAGACTTCCTGTGGCAGGCTCCAGAGCCGCCCATTGACCCACGGGCTGATGAGGCTCTACTGGCGCCTATTTCCATCCAGGAGGTGATGGAAACTCTTCTGAAATCCCCACGGCTTAGAGACCCAGGCCCATACGGAATACCCTTTGAGGTGTACCTTCTGGAACCTTCAGTGATAGCCAGAACCCTCCGCGACCTCTTCGCTGCACTCTTAGTGAATGGCGAGGTCCTCCCCGACTCCAGAGGCTCAATCACGACCCTCATTCACAAGAAGTCAGATCGTGAGAACCTGGCGAACTGGCGCCCCATAGCGTTGATCAACACAGACCACAAGCTCTTCACGAAGCTTCTGTCCAACCGCATCACCAAATGGGTGTCACCTCGCCTCTCCCCATCCCAGCACGGTTTTATTCCGGGGAGGTCATTATGGGACAACTATAATGACCTTCACGTGACTTTGACTGCTAACTCTCGTAAGGTGAATGGCTTTGTGGCTCTCCTAGATATGGAGAAAGCATATGAAAGGTAGCCTGGAAGTATATTGATGCTTCCCTGGCCCGCTTCCGTCTCCCACCCACAGCTAGGCGCTGGATATCAGCGCTCTATGACCAGCTCCACACCAGAGTCCTGGCGCCAATGGGCTTTACAGTGGCAGTACCAGTTGGATAAGGTCTCCGGCAAGGGGACCCCCTGATCCCTATCCTTTTTAACATCACCCTGACCCCCTCTTGGCCTCCTTACAGGACAAGATAACAGGGATTCTGGTCCCAGATAAAGCCCCCACACGCACCATGGCATTTGCAGATGACACTGCCATTGCATTTGGCTGCCCTGGGGATGTTGCCCTCGCTGCTGTGACCATTGAGAGGTACACCAAGGCGTCCAACGCCATGGTCAACACCTCCAAGACAACAGTTGTACAGGTCGGCTCCCCCACCTTCCCCCCACCATTTGGTATTGAACCTGAGCGCGGTATCTTCCGCCACCTGGGCGTTCTCACCAACCAACAAGAAGTTGCGCTAAAATACAATGAGGACTTTCTCCTTGCAGCAGTTAACTCCAGGATTACCAGCTGGAACCAGCGGCACATCACCCCCCAGGGTCGAGCTCTGATGGCCAATGTGTTCCTCATCTCCAAAGTCTGGTTCCTAGCGCACGTCTGCCCATTCATAGATGCCTTTTATACGCGGCTCAATGTACTCCTCCGCTGTTGGACTAGGGCTCAAACCATCCACCAATGGCCCTCTCAACCATTGCCTGACCCTGCAATGAAGGGGGCCTAGGGCTTCTGGACACGCGATCCCACGCCACCACAATCTTCCTGAAGTTCCTATGGCCGATTGTCTGCTGGGACGCGACCCCCATGCCCCAATGGGCGCCCGCCCTCCGCCAGTCAGTGTCAGCAGCTCTGGGTCTTCCTAGAGCATCTCTGACCTCATTAGGGGAGTGGCTCACAAACCACCCAGGCCATCGCCTAAAACCATCATCATCCACTTACTGGAACCAGGCTCTCCTTGCCCTGAAACGAGTAGGCGCGCGGATCCACCATGCCTTCCCATACAGAAGGGAAGGCCCTGGCCTCAGCCCCCATCGCCATGCAATTGTGCACAATGGACAAGTTGTCACAACTCACCTCAATCCCCAAGATCGTCCTCCCATCCGCCCAAGACTCCTTGAGCTCCTCCCTCCCTCCGTGAGATTTGACCTTAAGGAATTGTGGAAGGATGTCTATCACCCCATCCTGTCAGCAAAGGTGTCCAACACCTTATGGAGGGTACTCCACTGTTCATACAGGACAGGGGACCGGACTGGCCCTACCTTCCAGCACCGAAGCTGCCCCCACTGTGTGGAGCCTATTGACTCCCACCTCCATCGTTTTTTCACCTGTCCAGGTGTCGCCGCATTTTGGCCAAAGGCCCGCGAGCTCCTCCATGCTCAGCCCTGGTCTGGACACCCTGTGCAAGACCTCATGTTTGAGCAGACATTGCCTGGTTGCCACCGACCCCTCCGTGTCCTCGCCTATGCCACAGCCATCTGGACCATCCAAAACTCCTTCCTTCGTGCTGTCTTTGACCAGCAGGTGTGGACCCTTCCACACATGATCACCCACTTTCAGGTACACTTTGAGATGGCCCTGAAGTTCTGCACTATGTCGCTAACCCTCCCCCGCTCAGTTGTCACTGCAGCACGGCTCTGGCGCGCAAACCCCTTTCCTTTCTCGATGCCTCCTCCCTCCCCTTCCCTCGCCTCAGGCTCTTAGGAGCCCAGGCGTAATTCAATAACATCGATGAATCCCCCTTGGGTTGGGACCATCTAGTACTAAAAAATATATTCCACCTCAGTTTAGCCCTTGAACTGATATGACTGAGACCTATTGCTAGGTTTATTGGTGGTAAAATACTCTCAAAATAAAGAGAATTTCAGTGACAAAAATCGCAATAAGATCACGCAAAATTGTCCTAGGATCCACTTGATTTGAGTTTTATCATACTGCTGACAAAATACATCTTCTATATAATTTCTGCATCAATTGAAGTAGATGATGTACCTTAATTGGGATGTTGGTAGCCCCTCTCAATATCACTAGGTACTCCCTTTTAGGCAGTCCATGTACAAGTGCTATCATGCCAATTACAAAGATTGACATAAAGTTTAGCCCTTGGCCGGGAGATTAATTACATCTAAACGTCTTCAGTCCATTGCACTTTTAGACGTTATCAGTGGATCAATCCCAAATAATTTTTTATGTGGATTGTTTGATACTGTTCTGATATTTGGAAATAATTGCTGAGATTTGGTATAGTGATAATCAGCCATAATGTGCGAGTGAGTTCAGTTCAAGAATTTGATAAATTAATTAATTTTTTTTGAATTAGTAATAATTGGCTGAACACGAATAATTGCAATAGGCTTGAGTTGAGTTTTAGAGTATTGGTTTGAGTATTGGGAGGATAATCAGCCATATCAGTTGGTTGTCAAAGGGTTTATTTTTGGTTAAGCACTAGAATCTGACACTAAGCCTTCATTTATAAACTCTTGAGTGTTAAGGAGGTCAGGGGCCAGCTTAATTTTCTTAATGAGCTTGGTTGACACAACGTTCACCAGGGACCCAGTGTCAAGGATAGCTTTAACCCACACTCCATTAACAATGACCCTCACTTTAATTAAAGTACCACCCAAGGTGGGGGAAAGCGAGGACCTCTTTTAGATGGAAAGTGGAGGAAAGTCTTTTGGCAGCTTCCAGGTATTTCTCCTGTATAGTCTGCAGGGTATGAACACAAGGTAGATCAGAGAAAAGTGGCAATGAGCTTGTCCATGTCACAGTCAGTTTCAATATTCTTGAGACCCCTTATCACTTGCTGAAGATAAGTTTGATGAGGGATCTTAGCCCAATTCACTATATCCATGTTCAATTTATAAGGTACCTCCACTACACCTGGGGCTGCTAAAAATAATGACCAACATCTTCATCACCCCCTTCAGTCTTGTTATCAGAGGGTTTATCAATGCAGGTAGGGAGCCCATAGAAGGTGGGGTATGTTCAGGACTTCCCTCATGGAATGATAGGCCTGGGGTTTTTCCTCCACCTTATTGACTTTTGGGGGAGGCGTTGAAATTGTCACAGCTCGAGTTTCAAAATTTTAAAGTAGTGAGTTTGTGCTGCCTCATGTAAACAAGTTTCAGACTAGAGTTAGCTGAATGAGAGGTTGAGGAGGATAGCACCGTGGAGTTGGATGCTTTAACTTCAACACATTTGGGTCATTCAGTGACTGTGTGCTTCTGTGAAACAAGAGGTTTAGCCTTTGTGACCTGGTCATTTAACCCATTGTTAGTGAAAGCGATTTGGACTTGAGAGAGGGTTTTAGGTTTAGGAGCCAGTTTAGGGACCACTTGGCAAGGCTGTTCTGCAGAAGAAGATGGGGAAGGCAAAGGGGAAACTGCTTTCACCTACTGAGTTTTATAAACCAAAGATGAAGGTGGCACTGTCACATTGCCGCCATTACAATCTGATTATCATTATGGGAAGAGGAAGCAGTGAGTGATGGTTTCTGTACAAGCAGGTTTTAGAGGGAAATAACCATAGTAGATGATAAATTGGTCGTCGTAGATGCTTGGTTCATAGACCTTTTGTAGGGTCAAGTTCATAGATATCAGCAACTGCTAGTAAGGCCTACTTGATATCTTGTACAAATTTAAAAGCGCGCGTTATGTAAGAGAAATGAATCGCCAAGGAGGGATGAGATGCCTTGCCATCCAAAATAGCTGCAATAGCATCATTGAGAAGAAGCAATTTGGGAAAGCAACAAAGACTGAGCCTTATTATAGAAGTGCTAAACAAGAGAGGAGCTTGATTCTCCCTATTGTAAACTAAGGCATAAAATTCTTTTTGTCACTTCAAACTTTATTTTAAACCAAATTTTTAAGTAGCGCTTGCTTCACCTCTGCCCAAGTGCTGAGGTTGACCATGGTGGGGAACATTCTTCCTTAAGCTATTCATATCAAGCAGGGAATAATTCACTGAGACTTTTACTGGTCAGTTGCTCCTTCTGTTGCAGGTTCATAAACATAAAGGAAGGAGGCAATACTGTGCTCATCAGGTATGAACTTGTCTGAAGAGGGGCTTTGCTATAATAGAGCATTGTAGTGAGTGCTTCTCGAGCCTTTTAAGGCGATATAAAGCACTAGCTAGTTGTTGTTCCATAATAGCTCTCTTGGGGTTAATATCAGCGGAAAGGCTAGAAGGGTTAACACCCACAGCAGCCTCCATATTTTTGAACGTTTTTGAGGCGTACAGGCCCCTGTGTGAGCACCACTTGTTGGCTTTTTGATTTGAATAGAGGATCGCTGGTGATTTTTGCCTTAAATCCAACAAGAAATGTGAGGGGCTTTTCTTACCACAATATGAATTAACTGAAACAAATAAATACTAAAAAGGTTTAATTGTATAGATATTTTATTAGAAGCCATGCGGGGATAAAAGAGAGAATACACTTGATAAATTGAGAATAGTATAAAAATTTAAGGCTTGACTTTTGGTTATCTTGATAGATTTTGACTTAGGTAATATGGATTTTAGCCTATCAAAGCTCATAAAACTCGCTTCACTTTGACTAAATGATATATGGGGAATAATTTTTTGGTTAAGATGTACCCATGTGGTAATGATTTGATAAATTTCAGCCAAACCCCTTTAATAAAATTATTGCACCTTGGGAGACCCCCACCAATCCTATAAAAGAGTAGTTCCAGCATAGATGCTTAAATGGACCTGGTCATGACTGTGGGAGTACCTTCTGATGGACTCCATACGGTCCACTTTGTGGTCAGAGTAATCTGACTGCTTTATCAGGTGTTAATTGCCCATGAAGTTTTGAAATCATTTTACCCCATTTTTTGGGGTTCCGCCAAGAATTGGCCAGGGTCTTTTGGCTGATAAAATCTATTCTTATTTAAATTGATCTTATTATCATTAAGGACTTGTAAATGTGCAACCTTTCCCAAATTTGGCAATCTTGCCCCAAAGTTATTTTATTTTAAAGCATGGATGGCAAATGTCCGGCACCTTTAAAAAAACTAATTTAACATATTAGTCAAACTTGGGCACATATAAGGATTTGAGTGAGGAGGGGTGATTCCTTGGATATTATTGTAACCAGACCAAACTTTAGTTAAGCCTGAGGGCCCTTCTGTAGGGCATGAACTGAACCACATCTTTGCACACCCTATAATCTTTTTAAAAGATTAGAAGAGGGAATGAAGGCAGAGAGAGGTTCTTTTAGAGCCAGGGCAGTAAATTACAGCTCATCTACCACATAAGCTAAGTCACTAATCTGAGAGAGGGGATCTAATGGAATCTTGGTACCCTTCCTGATTCTATGTGAATTGTCAGGAAATTGCGTATATGACCTTAGAAAAAGCCTAACTTATTAATTGGTGGATCATTGATTAACCATTAGTATCGATATGGGGAGTTATTTTATAAATTAATTTTAGTTTTTTTTCGATAGTCAATCTGACCTCAAGTAATTTTGGGATATCCACACGGATCTTTAATGATGAAAAGAGTATTATGGAATGCTGAGAAGCTGAGTTAACTGATTGGATGGGCTATGAAGTGACAAAAAGAGATGAGTGTAAAATGTGAAAATGAAGAATGAGAAGAGTAGTTATTCTGATAATAAACTGTAGTGGACTCTTAGGATTAAATCCCTAAGGTCGAACAGTAGTGAGACTCTACCATAGTATAAAGATAGCTTAGTTTAGCTCCTTTATCGAATCATGTCTTATCATATTCGTGTATGTAAAAAGAATTGCTATATTGCCCTTCAATTTTATTAGTAAGTATTAAACTTTGTGCAAATATCTGCCAGACCACATTTGATCCACCAAATTCCTACAGTGGTGCTCGCTACAGGGGCCCCCTGATTCAACCAATAAGTATAGCTGCCTATCAATACCATGGCAGACCCATCTAGAACTGATGGTACCCTGTCCCAGTCTATGAATCCAGCACAATCTTCCGAGATTAAGATCATTCTGGATAAATCATGCTGAACCGTTGAGAGCTTATTTATGAGCATAGAATCCTGGTGTATCAGATTGTAGAGTTAACGGTCAACTTTGTAACCTCAGCCTGCAAAAGATCTTTTAGTGGATCTCCTCATCAAAAACATTCAAATGGTTGCATTGCATTTAGTGGAAATTAATTTTTTGCCTTCTTACCAAAGTTTGTAAGAAGAGTGTCTATAAAACACCTGTCCCAGTGTTGCAGTGCACGGTGCATAAGGCCAACGCCAGGAACTAGCCGTTAGTTCAAAAGTTACTAAAGCCCAACAGAAGGTGCTTAATCAATAAAAAAACTTAAGAAGAGAAGTGTAATCCATATTAGAAATAACCCACCAAAAGCGACTTGGTGCACAGGTAAAAGAGGGTAAGCGCCCTAGGTTTGAGAGAACCTGGGCGAAATAACGGTGCACTTGGGGGTAGCATGATTGTATTTAATATGAAAAGTTAATGGAGCGTGAGACCTCCTCAAAGAGGTTTGCGCACAGGATCGTCCAAAATACCATAAATAAAACGTAAAATGGGAAAATTTATTGGGAAGTCGACCAGCAAGATATGTTGATCACGAAAATCAAATTTAAGCTTCACTGGGGTAGTTTGGGGTCTGCCAAAGTGGTCCCAAGCACTGATTCACCAAATAGGCAAACACTCCCATCCAAAATTGGTTAAATACACTGAAACTGACTTCACTCAAATATTTGATTAAAGTTGGATCCAACCCAATTGCATAATTTGTAAATGGAACGGGCTTAAAAACCCCATTCCTCAATCAACCAAATTGAGCCATCCTCATTAATTGAATAGACTGTCCATTTGAACGCATGGACAGACGCAAGGGGTTGGGCGTTATACACCTCACTAATACTTAATGGGCATATTTGGCTTGTACCCAGAGTTGGTCTATTGTGTGCTTGAGGTCAGGGATGGCTTTCTCTTCACTTCTGGGCCTCCTGGCGCCCAGTCTTATCCTTGGGGGTTGGTGACCACTATCATGTCATTTAACCATGACTTACCCTCCCTCCCTAAGGGACTCAACCCCCCTCCAGGGGTTTGTGCTAGGGAAAAGTTCTTGTGGTCTGTGGCCAACTTCATTGCGGTAATGGTCAGTTTGGGTTGAGAGCCAGCGGCCTGGGGAAACACTTATTGAAAGCTTCGATCAGATCTTGGGCATGCACACAGTCACATGTTGGGTCCCAATTGTTCTCAGAAGCACCAAAGCCCTTTATAAGATAACAGGTACTCAAGTCTTCTTTAACACTGCGGGAGGCTAATATTTCCTCCACTTCCCACTCTGGCGCCCCATCTACAAGACAAGCCTCAGGAGTCTCAGGTGGGAGGCCATCAAACAGTTTCAATTTGCTTTCATGAAAGACAGAGAAGTTCCAAAATGAAGAGGGAAGATCTAGCGGGTATGAGGCATGGCCCACCTTTCTAACAACGCGGTAAGGGTCAATTCTCTTGTCCCAGCTCCTTGCCTGGCTGCTTGATAGGGATGTTACAAGCCTCAAGTATCATGAGATCTCCTTCCTTATATGCTGGCCCAGCTGGTGCTTACCATCACCGTTCTCCTTATACACTTGCATTGCCGCCTCCAAACTTGTGAAAGCCCCTGGTAGACCTTCATGATATTTTTGGCAAAGTCCACCACACTTCAACCTTAGATCCACAGCTGGGCTCCATGTTAAAGGCGGGGTTAAAGCCATGGTTAGAAAAAAGGGAAAACCATTAGATGAATGCAAAGTGATGTTGTAACTAAATTGAGCCATATGAAGTTGATAAACCCAATCTGCATGATCCGTGGCGTTGTAACACCGCAGAAACTGTTCCAAGAAATGATTTACTCATTAAGTCTTCCCATCCGATTGGGGGGATGGGCAGTTGAACGGCAGGGGCGAATCTGAAGATTCTTACAAAACTTTTCCCAAAAGATGAAGGTAAACTGGGGTCCCCAGTCATTATTAATTTCTTGAGGGAACCCCATGAAGCGCAAACACTTGAGTGACGAAGAGCCTAGCCATCTCCGCCGCGGTTATTGTAGTTCTGCAAAGAATAAAGTGGGCGAATTTTGTAAAACGGTCCGCCACCATGATAGCATCATAAACATCAGAGACATGTAACTCCACAATGAAATCAACTAATAGGGAAGTTTAGGGCCTTCAGCTTTTTGAACTGGTACCAACAACCCCGCTAAAGTTGATGATTTGATTTTATTTGATTGCAGATAAGGCACTCTTTACAATACCGCCCCACCTGAGCAGGCAAGACCTTCCAATTGTAGATGTGACGTATCAACTCCAAGGTCTTTGCTTTCCCAGGATAACCAAGAGTGAGTCCATCATGATGATTCCAGATGATTCCCAGGCGCAGTGGTCAGCAGGAACCCATAGGCGCCCCTGAAACCACACCATCTCATCATTTACGTTATAACCCCTGTCTTGATCTTCTTGATTCAAAGCGCTCTTAGCAAGTACCATAGTATATTCAGTTGATAGCGGCTAAGAAAGGACTACCTATCTGAACATACTGTATTCCTCCGCATTTTACAGAGGTTCAAGAGTTGGCCTATTGTCCGGGGGAGAGGAAAGTTGAGACACAATTTTATTTGACGTAATCATTAATTGTGTGTTATAAACTTCCATCTCCTTGGGATCAGGAGCCAAAGCAGGGTTGCGGCTCAAAGCATCCGCCAAACCATTCTCCTTTCTCTTAGTGAACTCATACAAAAATTCAAACTGGGCAAGGGTCTCATGACAACGGGTTTGCCATGGGGTTAGGGCATGAGGAGAGCGGTAGTATAGTAAGGCACAGTGATCTATACATACACAGAAAGGTTAGGTAGAGCCATGCAAGTGGTGTCGCCAATAAGTCAGCGATCCACCACTGCTATTAACTCATTGTCATAAGCGTCATAATTCAACTCAGGCAAAGACATTTATTCTAGAAAAATATCCCACCGGATGCTAAATTCCATCTTTACCTACTTGTAACAAGGCAGCCGCTATGGCGAAGTTGGAGGCATCAGTAGACATAATGAAATCTTTGGAAGGGTCGACATGGCGAAAGAAGATGTGGACAACAGGGTGCACTTCACTGCTTGGAAAGCATCCTCCAAAACGGTGGACCACTGAAGCACCTTTGCACCACTAGCCTTATAGATGGGTGCTGACATTTCAGAAAATTGGGCGTGAACTTCTTGAGAAATGTACAGTCCCCAAAAAGCTCCTCAATTCCTTGAATGAGGCTGGGGTGGGTCGCTCACAAATAGCCTTTTCCTAGTCTGGAGTTATCTTGTTTCTTTGGTCAGACAAGACGTTGCCCAGATAAGTGACATGGGACTTGAAAAATTCACATGTGCTAATCTTCAGCGTAAGGCTGGCTGCCTTTAACCTCTCCACCACTTACCGAAGGTGTACTGCATGGGACTCATGATCAGGGGAAAACACCTGGATATCATCCATGTAGGCAACCACGCATACCCCTAACAAGTCCCCCAACTCTGCATCAATGCAGCGTTGAAAGATAGCAGGAGGATCCTTAAGCCCAAAGGGCATGACCCAAAACTTGAAAATCCCTTTTCTGGTATGGAATGCAGTTAACCACTCTTGTCTCTTTTTTATCCGAATCTGGTTGAATGCATTGAGGCAATCCAGTTTGAAAAAGACCTCATCCTTCTCCATATAGAATGCAATCGAGAATCCAAAGGGATATGATGTAGATCTGGTACATTAACGGTGTTTAGGTTCCCATAATCTAACGAAGGTGTAAAGCTCCATCAGCCTTCTCCACAAAGAGAAGTGGGGAGAAACAGGGATTTACGCTGAAATTCGCGCCTTTGGCTAACTGCTCCTTCTCCCACACTTATAACGCCTCTTCCTCCCATACAGTTAATGGGTAAATTGCAGAAAATATCCGCACCAGATCCACAGTGAGATTGAACTTACAATAGTACTTGGAATGATTAAGTAATGCATCAGCTGATGCAGTATCAAAGGAAGATTCCAATCCCTTCAAACAAGAAGGTAGGGGAACCTCCACAGTGTGCTTCTGAATAGAGGCAAGGCTAAGAGTGTGAAGGTGGGGCCAGTGGGTCAATTCGCCCAGGGTGTTATCCTCTGACAAAGGAACAACTAATGTGCACACATTCTTTAATGTAATTGATAGGTTATTTTCTTGTAGGTTGGTTCTAACGGCAAACTTCCGCCACCACTCCACACCCAAAATGATAGAATACAGGAGGTTTTTGATAGCTTGGAAGTGTTCAGACAAGAAGTACTTGCCAACCTGATAGTCCACTTTCCCAATGATCTTCAGAATTGGAATATTTTGGGACCCCTCTCCTAACCATACCACCTGGCAAGTAACTCAACCCCAGGTAGTCGGCCAGGCTCTGGTCCATAAAGCCTTTAGTGGCGCCAGTATCCACCAGGATAGTGGTGCTGAGTTTACCTAACGGGGAGGAAAGGATAGCAGCCAGTAGAAAATCCACAGAATGGTCTTTGTTTATAGCAGACAGCGCAAGAAAATTACCAACAAACTTATCATCTTGCATTAACATGGCCCCTGGTATTTTTTAGAATCAAAGAATGGAGAGGGATATTTGGCCACTCTTACTACTGAGGCCACATATCCCACCATATCTTCAACAGGGGCATATATACTTTCATATTGTAAACTATGTTATTTTTCAACTTCCTGAGTGCTACAAATCATGAAAGAGGTCAAATGAGGATTTTCTGGGGTGATTTGATACTCAGGAAAAGGTTCCTTATCTGAGCCACGAGAGAGCAAATATGATTCAGTAGTATACTTAGTGTTTTCATTATTAAACGCGTTTTTAGACGTGAACGACACTATTTCCTTACCAGCAACGGAATGCCCGCCGTTATCCATGGCTAACACCCCCAGGCCCCTCTGCACCAAGTCCGCTGGCATCATCAGAATGCGCTGTCAAAGTAAACCCTGTTTATTTATGTTGGATTTGTAAATTTTGGCGGAAAGCTGGGGTTTAACAACTTACAGACCCAGAAGCATACATATCCACCAGGTACGAGCACAAAAGGTGGGTATTTTCCAGTTGGAGGCAGCCAAAATAACTCCAAAAATCTCCAACCTTTAGAAAAAAGAGGAAACAGCAAGCAGTTGAATACAGCTGAAGGCCACAGCTTGCGCCCACCGTTTACACTTTGGAAAAGTCCCACACAGAAAATGTTTGTGCACATAAAATTAAAAGGTTGGTCAAGTAATGTAAGGAGAGTGTCTATAACTACCCTGTTCCCAGTGTGGTAGTGCGCAATGAATAAGGCCAACGCCAGGGAACTAGCCGTTAGTTCAAAAGTTACTAGTGCCCAACAGAAGGTGCTGAATCAATAAAAAAACTTAAGAAGAGAAGTGTAATCCATATTAGAAATAAACCACCAAAGGCGACTTGGTGCACAGGTAAAAGAGGGTAAGCGCCCTAGGTTTGAGGGAACCTGGGCGAACCCACGGTGCACTTGGGGATAGCATGATTGTATTTAATATGAAAAGTTAATGGAGCGTGAGACCTCCTCAAAGAGTTTTGCGCACAGGATCGTCCAAAATACCATAAATAAAACGTAAAATGGGAAAATTTATTGGGAAGTCGACCAGCAAGAAATATTGGTCACAAAAATCAAATTTAAGCTTCACTGGGGTAGTTTGGGGTCTGCTAAATTGGTCCTAAGCACTGATTCACCAAATAGGCAAACACTCCCATCCAAAATTGGTAGAATACACTGAAAATGACTTCACTCAAGTAATTGATTGAAGTTGGATCCAAGCCAAACACGTAATTTGTAAATGGAACGGGTTTTATAACCTCATTCCTCAATCAACCAAATTGAGCCATCCTCATTTATTGAATAGACCGTCCAATTTTAATGCATGATCAGACGCAAGGGGCTGGGCGTTAGGCACCTCACTAATACCTACCTGGGCATATTTGGCTTATACCCAGCGTTAGTCTACTGTGTTTTTGAGGTCAGGGAGGGCCTGAAGCTTCACCTTCTGGGCCTCTTGCCGCCCAGTCTTATCCTTGGGGTTGGTGCCTGCTATCATGTCATTTAATCATGACAAAGTTCTTTAATGTGAAAACAGGGGAAAAAATGGAAATGACAGTGGACAAGTGTGCTGTGATAGGGAGGAAGCTAAGGAGGATGCAGGGTATATCTTCAAAGACTAAGTAGGCAGTGGGAGTTGAGGCTCACCTGCTAGAAGCTCTGGGGATGATTATGCTTGATGAAAATAGTTGCTCATGTGTTCACTGTGTTGCCAGCTGAGAAAGCCCATACTGCAACTAATCTGGCGGACAAGCTGAGTACCGCCCTTTCTTCCATGTCCTTCCTTCAATGTGGCTCAAGTTATGGCTAATTATAAGTGCCCTAGTTTGCTCTGGGAGCACCTAGCCCTAAACAAAATTGAGGGTGTCTGTGTTGATAATTTCACCCCTTCAACCAGGATTGAAACAGGGTTGGGTTTTTCAAATGCTTAAAATTTGCTGTGGTGGGGCTTCAAAACGTCTTAAGAAAAGCTGCTAATCTCCAACTTGGATGTTGACTTGCTGATCAAAGTATGTAGTATTGGAAATACAGCTCAGTTATTTATCAGGAAGTCAAAATTTTGATGGTGAGCTTGTTTGGAGGTGTAGAGAAAATGGATCAGTGTAAGGCCACTTTCCTAACAATTGGATTTAGGCGGAATGAAACCCTGACAAAATTCTTAATCGAATTACTTCAGAAGTGCACGTCTTATTAGGGGTGGTGATGTTATATAAGGTTGACGTTGGCATTTCTATGACCGTGGCAGTGTAACCACATTGTGAGCTCTTCAACACAGTGGCTTCGGTGCTGCAAGTGGAATCCATAACTAAAATTGTTAATTACCTGCAATGACTGGCCACCACATTCAGTCCAACTAACTTGGAATGGAAGCTGTCCCTGGAAACCACTAACCCTATTTCACCAAGTGGGGTGCACTGGTTGACTTTAATCCATTAGCTAATCCTCAGGATCCTATAATATCTTGCCCCACCCTCAGCCATCATACAATCCTTTGGCCAACCCTAGCCTGTACCTTTTAATGACACTTGAGGTTGAGATGGCCTTATAGCAAGATGTTATGCCTGCAGCTGCTCCAACTATATTGCAGTAAACTGCCCCACTAAGCAACAAGTCCATGCTGTACAGCTGGACCAGAATGAGCAGGCAAAACATCAAGCAGTGTAGAGATGGGTCCCTCAACTTTCAATGTTTTCAAATTCAATCGTCCCCCTTGAGCCCAGCGAGCTAATTCAGTTCAGGGGCCGCAACCTCACTGAAGTGCTGCTATATCAGCATTTGGCCAATGACAGACATGAAGCTGACTCGCTCCCAAGCTAAGTATGAAGTAGTGGAGGAGAGGTACTAGGGGATCCTGAAGACTTATGCCTTTCAAATACTGGATCAAGCCTCATCAGATGATCCACAATTCTCCTCAGTTGCACTATCATTAGTAGGGGTAATCGTCATCATCCCTGTAAAAGTAATTTTTAAGGATTACCCAGAGTTATAGTAGGATTTTGCAGTACCTTTTTTTTAGTACTAGATGGTCCCAGATTTTGCAGTACCTTTGAGAAAAGAGATTCCTTGAAATTCATAAATTAAATATAGGTTTTTTTATTCTGAGTATACGTATTGTGATATTTTTGTGGCAAAATCAAAGTTTATGAAATTATAGACACCACCGCACCAATTAACATATTATCAACCAAGTTGTAGTAAACTACCACTAAAACCCAACGTGAAGCACTGAATGGTATATGGGACCACTGGGAAATAATGCACTGTCTCGGGGGAGATGTTTAGTTTGCTGCCTTTACAGTTTGGTTGATCGCCATCTCTACACCAGCAATTTTGTTGTCAAATCACAACTATGACATTCTAATAAGAGCAGCCTTCATGCACCACTTTGGTACAGTAGTTTTTATGGCAGAGGAGACATTCAAGATTATGGGAAAGCGGATTCCATTTCTTTCACCTAAAGTGAGATGACAAAGGATTCTGCTCATGCTAGGCAGGCTAATCTTGCATACAATGATGGCTTAAACCCCATCCACTGCCATTTATTGAAAAATCATAGTGGAACTTTCCCTCATCAAGTATTTGAGTACTAGGGGCTACCAGTCTGATCCGCAGCTGCTGTAATAATTCCCTCTGGAAAAAGCTATAGTGGAGACAGAGCTTATAGTTGAGAAACCTAGAGGGCTTTACAGGGAGGTTCTTGGTACTTATCAACAATCCCTCTTTGAGCCCCATGTAGCCTTTGTATCATTTCACCTGAACATGGGGAGCTTCAAGTATTGTTGGCAAACCTGCAGAAAGGGCTAATGATGATCTGAAGACATCAGGTGCAGTGTATCTGAATTTGACCCTATTGATAAGGTTCTTTTCTTCCACAAGTTTGGTTCATTGGATGAGTTTAGTCTTCCCACTGACAACCTTTCAGCATAATGGAAGCTATTCCCTGAGAGTGGTTAACAGGGTTGTATGAAGAGCAGAAAGAATGAGCCATAGCCTTATAAAAAAAGTATCAGAAATTTTTTACCCAATAACCACAGTTTGAGATTCACTCACATCATCATTCATCTGTTGGACACTGGGGACTACACTCCTATCTGGTCTCAGAAAATCCACCGCTCAAGGGTTGCAGAGGAGGTAGTGTTAGAAAAAATATGAAAACTGTTGGAGAAGGGAATGATTGAAGCATCTAGAAGTCCCTGGGCTTCCCCATATTGATCTTTAAAATGAAAGATGGCACCAACACGTAGTGATTAAGTATCAAAAACTATACACTATTATCAAAAAGCATTCATATCTGCTGCCCTGAATAGATTATGCTCTAGAATGCTTGGGTGGCACTTGATATTTCTCATAGTTGGACCTAATATTATAATATTGTAAAATTGAGTTGCCTGAGGCAGAACAAGAAAAGTATGTAATAATAACCTCCAAGGGGTTATTTTAGCCCATGCATATGCAATAGGGGCTATGAATCTCTTCAGCTACGTTTCAGAGGGCCATTAACACTATCATATGAGATTTCAAGCTGCCATGCATCCTTATGTAGCTCACAACATTAATTTCTTCTTGAGGACGTTTTCAGAGCATCTAAATCACTTGAAGGAAGTATATCACTGGCTCCAAGAGGCCAAAATAAAGATCAAAACCCACAAATGCCACTTCATCAAAGATCAATATAAATTTTTTGAGCTTGTGGTGGACACTAGTGAATTTAAACCTTAGCTGGATAAGGTAAAAGCCATCAGAAAGATGGCCTGACCTAGTACCAAGCAGGAATTATGTGCTTTTAAGCATGGTCAGGTAGTACCAATGCTTTATTCCAGATTTCATCTGCATTAGTTCCATTTTTATGAGCTTATGAAGAAGGATGCCATTTTCAAATGGACGGAATTTGTCAGAGCACTTTTGTACTTTCTAAATGGCTTGATCAGAGCACCAGTATTGCAATATATGAACTCTAAAACTGACTCACATCCAGATGGATGCTTCCCTTTCTGACATTTCTGTGGTATTATATCAGCGTTTAATGATGGGGTAAAGTACCCTGTCAATTAATATAGCCAGAAGTTAAACTTTCATGAGGGGAATTATACGCGACTGATCAGGGTTGTCTAGAGTATTTTACGCTCAAAAACAGTTCTAGGTGTACCGTCATGGTGTAAATTTCAAGATCATGATTGATCACTCTTTTTGCATTGGTTACAGAATCTTTGGGAGCCAGCAGAACGCCTCACATGGTGAGCACTTAAAAATTAAGCTCTCAATTTTTAATTTTACCGAGCTAATGAAAAGCATCAGAGCGCTGACTGTTTATCCAGGCAACAGACAATCGCCATAATGGAGGATCTAGGTGATTTAATGCATAAAAAGATTATTAGTGGCAATTACACTGATGAATTGTACCCCAAGTTATCTGAACATTAGATGGGATGAGGTCTGGTACTTTCTAGCAATGGTGAGCTCTACAAGCATATTAATGGTGTTACGTTAAGCTTCTAAAAACTCTCCACCTGACCTAAGACTATCCTGAGTTCTCACAAGGCGGTAGACCATAAAGTTAAAACAAGATGTTAGGTTTACTTTGACACGTTAATTTTCCAGATCATGCACTTTGATGTCCAGTAAATAAATTCCTGTTGTCATAATACCAAGTAGAGAAGCCCAACCGCCAGAAGACCTCATATCATTTGGTGTACCCCTTTTACATTGCATATGGTATCCATTGATGTCATGGGTATTTTTCAATGGGCGCAAATTGACCAAGTACATCTAATAGCGATCAATAAATTAAAAAGTGAGTAGAGGCCCGATTATTAAGAGATTTAGGGGCGGTCAGGCTGCTATATTCATAAAAGAGTGTGTCATTCAATGGCATGACTGCTCAAGTTTGTTCTCAATGCCAATGGGACCAACTTAAACTCGCATATTACATAAGCTGAACAAGATAATGGCCATCCATGGGGTTCTAACAACCCCCTACCATCCTGAGAATGCTGGAACAGTTAAGCGGGTCAACAAAACCCTAGTTAATATACTTAGGAAGCTTGTATCAGAGACTTCATACTGGAGCACCCTCCTTTCCACAGCAGCCTTCTCATACTATATTAGTTATCAAACAGTGACTGAAAAAGTTCCTTTCAGTTGTTTTAAAGGAGACACCCAGCCCTACCTGCACTACACTATTCTTGAGCAGAGGTTACTGAATAACTATATTCGCAATGATATGTGGCAACTTTGAAATCCACGCATATCAAATTTTTAGATCAAAGCATATTCGTCAAGCATATATAAAAAGATCTGGGATCACTATTTTAATTAACGCCATCATAGTTGACTTTCATAGTTTGTGATAGAGCGTGTCCTGTTCCATGATCAGTACAGCTTTGGATGGCAGAATAAGTTAGCTAGACATTAGTTAGCCCTTTAATATAATAGAGAAAACGGGTGCTGATGACTCCATGATTAAAGCCCCTTGAGTGGGCGGATTGACTTCTGGGTGCATACTAATTCTCTTAAAGCATGTAACCAGTGGGATCCATGACAAAAATAACAGATAAATTAGCTAATATATAAAACATAAAGATATAAGAAAAAAATATAAATAAGACATAAGGCTTATAACGCGTTTAAATGTACAGTAAAGCAAATAGAACGGTCATCGCTTAAGGATGCCTCATGATTGACTTTTCCGCCTCTGCTTCCTTCAGCTGGACTCGTGCTTTGATAGTTGAGATGCATGCTTCTTTTCCTTCTTACATCTTACAGGCTGTTCAGCCTTCTGGGCCCTTTGGGGTTGTGGAGGGGGAGGTGACTGTGTAATTTGGAGAGGATAGGATCAAAATCTGAGTGGGAGTTTAACCACGTGCAGGTAGGGGCCAGGTCTCCATGGACAAGCTGCTAGAAGAGATTGGACTAGGCACTCAGAGTAGCAGGCTTGGAGGAGGTAGATAAACCATTTGAACAGAAAGGATTTGTCTCTGGGCTATCAGAAGCAAGTCCCACAACCACATTCGCTGGTGTTCTTGGGATAGGAGGGAATAGGCGATGGAGAGGGGAGATAGGCGAATTGGGCACTGGAAGAGGAGGTGGGTGCCAGATTGAGGTAGAAAGACGCCTCAAGCACCAGGCAATCCTTGAGTGAATCGTCTATAATGGAAAGGCGTGAGGAAGGAAACAGGATACTTAAAAGGCAGCCAATGGGCCCACTAAAGCGCAACTAAATGGCATCCCATTAATGAACTCAACTCACTTAAGAGAAAAAAGACCAAGTTCCCTTTATGTGCCATTAGGGGAGAGTATTGCCTCTGGTCATTGGCTTCCAGTGAAAGAAACGCGTCAGAAACCTCAGAACGCATGCAATTGAGACGGTCATTCTGGAGTTTTACCATCAACAGAAGAAGTGGTTTGAAGATTGTTAAAATCTGGGCCGCTTAGATGATAGCTTGATTCTGCTCCATGTTCTTAACTGCACAGTACTTGACCTCTTGCGTTGATTGACAAAAATTGATAAAAAGTGGCAATAATAATATGAAGACTATATATATCCAAGTTCTTTGCCTAAAAGCCACGTTGAGTAAAGGTTTCAACGCTAAACAGGTGCTATCTCTTGAAGGTATGTTTAAACTGTTAGGGAACAATTCCATATTCACTTCACGCAGAGCCAAGCGGAGATTTGATATAAACAGCCTAAGGATAATCAATCCTTGCACTCTTAACCCAAGAGTAAGGTATACAAACAATGTATAAACAACTAAATTATGATCAGTTTTTATCTGCTTTTATTAGGGAATTAATGGGGGTGTTTATAGTATAATTGGCGCACAACTTTACAGCTGGTTACTTGGATTAATTAATTGTTCCCCTAAATTGGATTGACCAATGAGTTTTAGGAACAGAAACTTGGCGGACAGATTTTCCTTGATTTTCTTAGATAAAGCTAATCTCAGTGTTTAGTGACTAATTTATTGGTATCAGGATCTTGATTCCAACTGATTCAGGTTGTGTTGCTGATGCTATCATTTGACACAAGCGTTATAACACATAAAGAATTTCATATAACTCCCCATCCTTTTGCTCTGAACAATTTCCAAAGTAATTTGAATGTCTGGTGTTGCTCCTTCATTGAATTCTTTATCAAAACCGTGGGGTATGATCCCTGACAAAAATAGATTAACACTTTAGTCAGCAACCAATGAAGAGATCTCATATTGTAACCACTTAATGTTGAATTCATTAATAGATCAATGGGTTGGATAATGTGATCAAAGAATTTCTAACATATATTTAACTTGACCAGATTATTCAATGGTTTATAGAACCCTCAAAGATGGGAGCCGCCTCAGCCCATGATCATGTTTGGCTGTCATATCTCTATGACCTCAGTAAGGTTTGTTTCTGTCTGCACTCAACACCCAAATGCTCTTCTCAGCTTCATGTCTTGTTTTCCTTGATTAATACCTGCTGCCGTCTCTTCTTGAGCAAAGTTCCTATGCATCATGACATTCCAGTCTCATATTGGGCATCCTTGCTAAGAGATGAACTGGTCCACCTGTACAAACCCCAGGACAGGTTCCGAATAGCGTCTTGCCATTCAACCTTACCAACCCCAGGACGGGTTTAGTGGCTTCCTCAGTCGACCTTTAATAACCCTAGGATGGGTTTCAAAGACTCAACTTCATTCTCAAGATCTTTTCAGCTGGCCTAGCTAAGTTCTGCAGTGTTGCTTCGGAATTAATCAAGGTGGACCCAGTTTTAACCTAAGCTGGTCCTCCTGACAACTTTTAATAGGGACTATCTGGCAGAACTAGTTTCAGCCCTTCCTGATCCTGCCAACACTTGATACCTGTACCCATCATGGTCTTTTTCTTTATACACATTTGGTAGGTGGGAACATCTTAGATGCATCGCCACATGAAATAAAAAACGATTTTATAATATATATTTTTTATTTTTTATACTAATTTGCATCTTTTTATCTTCTTCATCTTTTGTTTATATTTTATTATAAATACTATGTTCAATTACTATGCTATATTCTAGGGTCTTATAATTTCTTTGACATTATTTACCAACTTGAACTTTCAGATTAATTCCACCAATAGATCTGTAAATGATCCCCTACTCACATGGATTAATTTGGTACCATTTTTCTCTAGAAAATAATGATCTGATCTTATTTCTCAGCATTCCTGGCTTTTCTCATTATTTAGATAAAATAGAGTTTAAAAAAAACATCTCCTCTACTGCTGGAATTTTTGTCCATATTCCAAGCTGACTAGATTACCAGGGTTTGATAGGGAAATTTCCCTATAACGAAGTGAATTTGATATCAGTTGGCCCTGATTTTGGGTTGAAAATTTTCTGGGGGATTTTATGTTATTTGACTGGGTCAGATCCATCAGGGATCAACCTTTATGAATATGTAAGTTCTCGTCATCAGAGTTGCTGATGAAATAGGGGCATCTGATAGTTAATTGATGATTAACTATCGGGTGTATTTATTGGGATCAGTTGGGTTTTATCACCAACTGCTTAGGAATTTAAGGATTAAGTTGTGAGGCGAGCGATGCCACCTGCAACTAGCAAATCAATCAGTTGGTTCATGACCTGCCTTAATGGGTAACAAGTCCCATTACCTAAGCAGGTCACTTGCCAAATATGGTTGGTTTGCTAGGATCAAGAGAAAAATGTTAAGGACATGTTTTCTGACTCTTTCCATTTTAGGTCTCAAGGATGTCCAATGACGGAATTCTAGCCAGGATGGGGAATACCATCGCTGATGAGACAAGGATGGGTAATAAAATGGCAATGGCTTCCATTTCATCAAAGAGGTGCCAACTCAGGGTTAGGCGCCGAATTTCAACTATAAATTCCCCTAAAAAAGCACTAATAAAGTTTAAAAAAGGCATATATATTTATACTTATAAAGATATTTATACCAAATAAATTTCAAGTTCTTTTTTTCTCAATGAAACTAATGCAGTGTGCTCAAATTGGGAGACTCTTTAGGATAAAGTTTAAGGATCTGAGCGGGGATCCAAAGAAAAGAAGCTGAACTGAATCAGGGATTTCTGCTGACTATGAGTCACCAGAGAGAAACCGTAAACAAGGATCTGTACTTTGATTGAGTTAGGTGGTACCAGGGAACAAATCCTTATTAATGGCATCAAAAGTATTTTGAGAGAAAATACTGGCTAAGCGTTGGGTCTAATTCTAGTGCATTAACCAACAATGGATAATAGTCTCTATACTATTATAAATGAATAAATTATACTATCAGACAACGGAGTGAATTGCACAACAAAGAAACTATGCAGTTAGTTAATTTAGGGGTTATCAATTAAGAATTTTCAAGAACCCTATAAATTTTTTCAATTGGTGCTCACTACAGGGGTGTAGTTGTGTAGATATAGGACATGATGTCATATAGAGATGGAATAAGAAAACTCTAAATTGAAGTTGGAAACCATTGGCCAGAACGCACTGAGATCTGCGGATCATCAAGAAATTGATGTCTTGGAGGAACGAGTCACCTAGAATGAGGAAGGGGTCAAGAATGTCACAAGTTACAGAAATATGTCACTTGGAAAAGTAATGTTGTTGAAAAATAGAAGGGAATTTAGTTTGAGAAGTCTTATTTTTGAAAACAGGGCATGAAGAAAATTGCGTTCATTTAAGAGCATTCAGCGCATATATAGAGCGTCTGGTTAAGAAAGTCCAGGAGTTGAAGACTCAAATACAAATTTGAGCCATATGTGGTGACTGACGCTGAAGAAAGAAAACCCTAGACTCTAGTTGGAAAGATGACTACCCAAGAAACATGCCACTCGCTTTTACCACTCTAGTGGAGATAATATCCAAAATTACTATTCAAGTGAGCTGGGTAGCCAAACCAAGAGAGGTGGCTAGAGAAACCTTGAAGGAATTCAAAGCGTCACTGAAATTGCCCACTTTCCATCAGGATAACGCCCCTTAGTTTTTCCAATTATTTGATATGACAATGTACAAATACAATGATTGTCAAAAGGCATTGAAGGTGATGAATTGCCCTGATACCAATTGTAGAATTTTGCGTTTCCCCATCTAGAGGGGGACAGCTGGTCATATGCAGAGGCCAAGGTGGCCATTATGAAAGAATTTGGAAGCCCAACGCACATGTTGAAGCGCAAACAAGAATTTATGGGCATATAATTCCATAAAGATGTATCCTTATCAAGCTTTGCCAATTGTTTCTACCCAGGAATTGCAAAGCTTAGTTAGAGTGAAAGTGCTGGATGAATTTAATGCTTGAACCGTAATGAAACGGCCCATCAGCCCTAACATGATTTGAATCAAATGATGTCTTCTTTGTTTGTGACAGAAACAACACCTCTCAGATGGTGAAAAAGTTGAAAATATTGGGAGACACCTTTGATACCCCGAATAGAAGTTCAAGCCAAAACAAGTATGAAATTTGAATACCACAAAGGGGAGTGAGAGCGCTAAGGAGATGAATAACAAAACCGTGCCAGGAAAAAAGCCTAAAGACTTTAAATGGATCAATAAGAAGGAGAAAGTCTGTTACCAGTGCAGAGAAAGAGACATTTTGCTGTGCACTGCAGGAAACCCAAAGATCTAATTAACTTGGTCCAAGTTAAAAGTCTGCACCCACAAAGAAGTCGGGAAAAGGGCCAACGGTCTAGATGGTTAACAGTCTAGAACTGCGGAAAAACCTGTTCCTCCTAATATTATGCAAAATGAAATTGACAACAGTGATCTGTTTGTGATTGAAGACGTGAAGGATCAGCTGTAACAATTAGTCAAACTAGATATGCTCATGGTAACAAGATCAGGGGAAAAGGGGATCAACCCTGAGATAATTAAGAAAGTTGCTCAGCTGTATACCTGACAACCGGCAGTCAAGTTTTGAGCCACAGATATTTCCAAAGAATTGACTGAAGTTTGATTAGATGAGGCAACCTGTCAATCCCTCTTAGTGCGATCAAGGAATCTTTCCCTGATTTATTGGCACAAATAATTTACACCCTCGATTTGGCTAAAAATGTTGCTATACACTCAATAAATATTATTTTACAATACTCTGAGTGTATGTATACTGATAACTAGTGAATCAAGTACAAGCGAGGTCGATTGTTGACAGTGGAATGCCCATTATATTGTCTCAACCAAGTTGGTGAAGATGACGAAGATCTCGCTCAATTTGGAACACAAGAAAGAGTATGGGACAGCTGGGCAGAATACCACCATCTCATGTGGAGCGTATAGTGCTCTACCACTTTGATCAGATCTTTGGTGGTATCTGCTACAGCAATAGTTTTGTTCAATCAGAACTATGATATTCTGATCGATATGGAAGTTCTATGAAAGTCTGGAGTTATATGTAACTTTGAGATTATATGTTGACCATATTGGGTCAGACTTTACCATTGGTCTATCAGATGAATGGGAAGCTCCACTGAGTAGGAGAAGTAACTTCACCAATCTGATATACAATGACGGCAATGCCCCAATTTGATACAGCTAATTGGCCAGAAGCGATGAGAAATGCTTACAGAGTCCTAGAAAATTGAGGAATTCTGCTGAGGATCAAGAATTCAAGAACCATACCACCAGGATTACATATAATATTCAAAACGAGGTCGACAAAAGAGATATTAAAGCTGCTGTATAGAGAACAGAAGCCCCTGGAAGAATTCCAGGGTAGTTCCTTGGGTTGCTCCTGGAATAATTATGCTGGGCCATGAAAGAATTAGAGTTCTTCTTACAAATTAAAGTAATAAACTGACGAAGGTTGAGAAGGATCAGATGTCACATTTGTTCACCTAATTCCAATGACTGAACTGATAAAAATTTTATGATTTTGAGGACCTGGATGATATGGAATTCCAGCCTGGGTAATTGAGAGTATCAATCTATTGTTCAATCATGAGCAACTTGCTTATTAGATGGAAGGACAGCAGGAGGAGGTACTTAAATTGTTTGACAAGTATCAGGAAGTATTTGCCCAGGTCAACCATGATTTGGGAAGTGCAAGAGATGTGATCCATAAGGTTGACACTGGGGAGTATTTGCTGATCAGGATGAGACCGATTAAATGGTCAAAGATGGCCAAAGCATTATTGTAGGAAGAAATCGCAAAATAGTGAAACATGGGCTTCTAGTTCCATCATTGAGTCCCTGGGCGATTTTAATTCTTATTTAAGAAGAAGAAGGATGGCTTTAATCAGGTGGTGATCAATTATTGGAAGCTGAACAAGATTAAAAAGAAGATTTCATAACCACTACCTAGAATTGATGATATGCTAGATCAATTTGGAGAAGCGAAGTATTTCTCCACGATGGGTCTAATATCAGCACACTGGAAAATCGATTACTCAAGAGAAGACCAAGAAAAAGGCGTAATTATCACCGCGCAGGGGCTTTATCAACTATTGAGGATGCCCCATGGTCTGTGCTATATACTTTAACGTTTCAGAGGGACATGGATGCAATATTAAATGACTTGAAGTTGTCATGCATCCTGGTGTATTTGGACGATAAAATGTGTTCAGTAGGACGTTTTTGAGCATTTGCACCACTTGGAGGTAGTGTTTAAGAGACTATCTGCGGCTAACCTGAATATTAAGCCGGGTTGTGTCACTTCTTCAAGAAAGAGTTGGAATATCTGGGATTTGTAATCAACTCTAGTGGACTTCAGCTGCAATCCCAGAAGATCAAAGCCATAGAGCATATGTCTGTGCCAAAGAAGTCCAAAATATCCAAGTCTTCCTTGGAATAGTCAGATATAATAGAAGCTTCATAGAGGATTTTTCAAGAGTCACCGAGCCCCTCTTCCATTTGTTGAAGAATCCAAAAAGGATTCATTTAAAAATTGAGAAGCCCAGAAATACTTCAATGAGTTATTCCAGTACTTGATAGATTCTACGATTTTGAAATATCCAAATTTCTATTTTGAGATTTTAATACAAATTGATGCTTCATTGATGCGATCAGTGCCATATTGAGCCAAGTAGATGAAATTGTGGACAAACATCCGGTGGCATATGTGAGCTGGACACTCTCAGCCACTGAGAGGAATTACACTGTAGCTGAGAGTGAATGACTTGCGGTCATTTATGCCTGTAAACAGTTTTAGGTGTACATCCATAAAACGCACTTCTAGGTGGTGAAAGGCCAATCCTTGTTGCGTTGGCTGCAAATTTATGAGAACCAGAAGGATTACTAGCCCAATGGGCACTAAAGTTACAGACTTATAATTATGCGATAGTCCACCAAGACTGGGCTTCTCATCAGAATGCAGATGGATTACATGGTTACCAATGGTCCAGGTGGTGGTATACCAGCAGGCGGATGAGCTATTCCAAAGAATGAACAATGGATAAATTAGGAACGAGCCCCAGAAATCCAAGGTGCACTTCAAAAAGTGATGGAAAACACCAAGACCATGGATAAGTTTTCAATATGATCAATGGGAAGCAATTACTTTTCTCAAAACCGTGGAATAAGAAGCTATTGTTCAAGCCACTCATAAGGTTGTTGGGCACAGAATCCTAAGAAAAATGACCAGCCGAATCTGTCAGTACTACTACTGAGAGTCCATCAACCACGATGTCATGGACTATCTGGCTTGCTGTGTGTGGAGTGCCAGTTGAACAAGCCACATATAAGTACAACTGGATAATGACTGGTCCACCCTGAATTTTCTTGACATATGATATCCATTAATGTGATGGGACTGCTGACAATGAGCACAGGGGAGTTATGTGCATAGTAGTTGCAATTAATCATCTGACGAGATGGGTCAAGATAAAAATCACTGGTAAAAGTAGATGCTACCAGCACTGTAAAGTTCATCCTAAATCAAGTAGCATACCAACAAGGTTTCCCGCAGGACCTGCTGAGTGACAATAGAACAAATTTCATGTCACATGTGATCTCACAATTAAATAAAATAATGGGGATTTGAGAAGTCGTATCTGTACCCTACCAACTAAAGATGAACAGATTGGTAGAATGAGTCAATGGAATGCTGGATGTGTTGCTGAGGAAGCTGGTCACAGGAAGAACTTATACGTAGGGAATGTATCTGAGTTCAGTGACATTTGCCTACAATATTAATCATCATATGATGACAAGAAAAGCTACGTTTAAGTTGTCATATGGAAGGAAAGCTGCATTGCCACCAATTTTATATTTGGTGGTGTAACCAACATTGGGGATGAGTGCCGAGAAGTACCTGAACCAATTGACAAATATCCTGATCAAAATGCAATTAAAAGCATTCAATACAAATTTGAAGAATACAATTATAGCAAAAATGATAGGCAATAAGAACTTACCGGCCTTATCATAGTATCAAATTGGCAAAAGAGTTGCCTATTGCAATACACATGGTTTTGGGAGAAGAAACAAGTTGGATGCTGTCAGGAAATCAACTATGGGCTCCCTAAATGGCAGGCCAACCAGTATGAATACTGGTCTTACCTTGCCATTTTGCCTTAGGCGAAAGGGGCAGGAGTGCCATCAGACCCCTTAGTGTGTCACTTAAGCCATTTGGGGATCCCCATCCATATCTTTAACCAACAAAATAGATATAAACTTATAATAAGAGGTAGATTAGGCAAAGGGCTATATTTATTAAAAGGAAAATGTCAGGTTTTATACCATTTACAAAAGGGCTAATGCACCTACCGCTGAACTATCAGCTCTTCCACTGGTTCTTCCAGCCAACCACTCTTCTTCTTCTACTGCACTATTCTCTTCCCTGAATTTGACCCTCTCACCTTGTCCTTCCCAATGTAAGGATTAGTCTTGATTCATCCATGGCCTTAAGTAACTATTGAGCCATATAGAAGTTTATCTTAATAAACGTCAAATTTAGATTTATACTTTGAGCTAATAATGATGCACTGGAAACAGCCTCAGTCGCTCACTTTGACTCAAATATTTTGGCATCTTACCGATAACTTTTCTTGACTCGTTTTAGTTAATTGATTAGGAATCATCTTATTCAGGCGATATATTATCTTAATAAATGAGGCGCCAGAAACACCCTCAGCTGCATCAAACTCATAATTGTCAAATCTGCCAACATCAAATTATTAGTATAGGCAGTGATAACATAGATGGACAATTGAAGCTAATATATTGGCTTTCTGCCAGAAATACCACAACTGTCCACAAATGGCAGTTGGCGTCAAACACTAATTCCGCTGACTGATACCAATTAGATCATCCTTGGCTATTAGTTGCCAGTGATCCATATACTAATTTGGGAACGCTGATTGGCCCCACTTAAACTTACTTCCAAACTTAAAGGAATACTAATTTCAGCTCAACCCAATTTGAGGGAGCAACTAACCAGCAATTGTATCATATACAAAGAAATTTAGACATTGAGAAATTCTGCCAGGATTGGCCATTTCATCACAAATAATAATAAATTATTGGAGAATTCCGTCTGGTTAAAATTCTGACATTTCCCCCACTTAACTTGATGGTAATCCTCCTACTTCCAACTTAGCGTGTGGGGCAGGCGTCCAGGGATTGCCCCTCCCCACCACCAACAACCGCTGGAACCAAACTACAGTGGCACATCCCACCCACCTTTTCAGCAACCCTTCAGCTATTCCAGCACCAACCAGCAGAGTACCCCCTGTAGTGAGCACCACTGTTGTGTATTTGGTGATGCCCTATATATCTGCTGAAGGGATTTTGCGTAGGGTTAAGGCCACTGAGCAATTTATAATGGATGATATGAAGATTGTCAGGTCCTTGGAACACACATAAATAGACAATTATAATAAAAAGGGAGCAATTTTCTCAAAAACTCTTCCTCTATTGTAAAAATACTCTAAGTGGATCTTCTTCTAGTCCACTTTCTCTCACTTCCTTTCTCGCTAACTCTAAAAACCTCCTCCTTAATCTTTTCAACTCACTGATATCTCAGTGACCTCAATCAGTACTGACCCTTTTGCTTAGTTTATTCTTTCCTCTGTATTCTCATTGGCTTTAGCTTGTTGCTCAAATTCTCTATTGCACTATTTGAGGCGATCTAAAATATCTTTATTGAATGTCAACATCAACTTATTGCCTTATTTTGAAGGCTATCTGATAACAACCTATTATAACCCATTATCTCCTCATGCTAAGGCGCTTAAATATTTGTAGCTCTGAAGCATCCTCAGTAGATTCTGCCCATTGAATCGTTGGAATAATTCCGCCAATGATCTGTTGGTCATAACTATGGCTTGTCGTCCAATCATATAGATTCATGAAAGATGTATTGTGGTCAGTCCAGTTCAAAATTATCACCAAGATGATGATGGATGCCTACTCCATCAAGAATCTCTTGGATGGAATAATTGTAAATTAGTCCATACTAAGTATCTAAAGCAATAAATCAATAGAAAAAATATTGAAAAAAGAGTTTATAAAGGACTGCTGAAACACTAAGCTGGTTATGTTCAATGATTTGGTTAAGTCTGATAAAAGGACTGCTGAACCAAACTAGAATGTTAAGTTTTAAAAAAGTAAGACCTCTGAATCATAGAAAACTGGTAGGTCTAAGTATACTAAACCAGTTTGGGGGAATAAATAAAAATATGGATCGCTGAACCAAAAAAGGTAAGTCCTATGGAAAAAAGAAGAAAAAAATAAAAAATTGATAGAAATGTTGGAAAAAAGATTATAAAAAACATAGAAAAAACGTATATTTTATGCATTTTTCATTGGTTATTCTCAATTTGGGGATGATTCCGCCTATGCCACCTATTAGGGGAGGGAGGTTTGATCGTAGTAAGAGCAAATAACCAATAAAAATCCATGTGAGATTGGATACTAGCAAGGGCTAGACCTACTTGAAACAAAGTTTATTGATCAGACGTAAATCCCTGTGATAAAGCAACTAGTAGAAGAGAAGTAAACGTTGGAAGATGCCAAATGCAATACCCTGGAGCAGGAAGGAAACAACTGTACAAGAAGAGGCAGTTGGTGAATAACCCTGAGTAATTCTGATATGGAACCGAAGCCTGAAGATAGTCTTTAGTGCTTGCTGATAGTCTTCATAAGAGCACTGGACATATGGGCCGGCAATGAGCAAGGGATACTAGGAGAGGGTTGCTAAGTCATGCCCTTTATTAAAGCCATCAGTATAAGATACCAATAGGACACGCCAGAAATGAGATAGTCACGCAAGGAATGAATGGCATCCTGCAAGTGATGATTTCAAGCTTCTTGGAAGCTGAAGCATAATGAGCAATGGAAGCCAGAAGAGGCTGGAAGCTTCATAGCCCAACTTCAAAGAACTTGGCCAGCAAAGCGAAGAGCATAGTTTGTAACATCTCAATCTAGGATGTTTTAAGATTGGAAGAGTTCAGAGCTATGGACAAAGCCTCGGTTAAATGGGCCTTTAATTCTGCATAGGGGAGTCTAAAATGTATGCTGTTTCTAATGGCTAGTTCAGTGGCCAAAACAGCTGGCTTGTAATAATGACCAAGTAATAAGAGGAACTTTAGAAGCAAGTCTGATCTGGTAATGAACAAGAAACTGAGAGCAGAAGGCATTGCTTCAGGAGGTTTGACTATGATAGTAGGATAATTTGCGAATGGAGCCAAATCCAGGACTGTTTTTGAATATAACTCAGGAATCAATGCCAGATGAAGGATTGGTTGCAATTCATTTGAGATAATTGCTAACCTGGTTTCGTCAGGGTTGGTTACTGTTTCCAGTAATTTCACAGAAGGACTGGCTATGGGTATTTGACTGGGAGTATGAGTCCTGGAAGGACATAGAAGAGGTTCCAGTGCACAGATTGACTAATCAGCTTAAAGAGCTGAAGGTCTTTATTAGCATACTATTAATCAGTTGTTGTTACTGAAACTTGGAATTTAACATATGAGCTGGATGAGAAGAGGATGTTGGACTTATATAATAGTCGACATTATGCACTCTGAAACCAATTAAGCTCTAATTTTGGTGAAATAGATCTCAAATTTTATGGGAAAGCTCTCCAGAGAAGAATTAAGAATGGTATGAGCTTAGAGGTTCTAATGAGAAAATAACAAGAGCGAACATAGTAAGCAACTAAAGTGTGCTACAAAATGAACATTGATGGCAAAATATCATGTTGAGGATGAGGAGAATATTAGAAAATCGAGGACGCCAGACCAAAGATCCTGAGTATGACAGTGAGTCATATGCCCTGATGGGGGAAACCCAGATCACAGGATTAATATTGTCACATCTAAATTGATCAGCTCAGCATGAAAGAAGGTTGTGGGAAACGCACTCTGAGTAGGTGGTAGATAATTGGAGAGGAAGAGAGCCGCATGCCAAAGGTCACCTGAGCAGCGTTAAGTACTGATTGATTGTACTCCACTTGAACAAATGAAGCATTCAACTGAGTGTCCGAAGTGGTGTTCTCCTGCCCCAATCCTTTTCTTACTAGAAACCTATGCAAGAGGGGGATGTGTTGGGACTTTTGCCCATTTTTCCAGCTGACTAGATTACCAGGGTTTGTTAGGGATATTTCCCTATAGCGAAAAGAATTTGATATCAGTTGGCCCTGATTTTGGGTTAACAATGTTTGGGGATTTTATGTTATTTGACTGGGTCAGATCCATCAGGGATCAACCTTTATGAATATGTAAGTTCTCTTCAGCAGAGTTGCTGATGAAATAGGGGCATCTGATAGTTGATTGATGATTAACTATCGGGTGTATTCATTGGGATCAGTTGGGTTTTATCACCAACTGCTTAGGAATTTAAGGATTAAGTTGTTAGGCGAGTGATGCCACCTGCAACTAGCAAATCAATCAGTTGGTTCATGACCTGCCTTAATGGGTAACAAGTCCCATTACCTAAGCAGGTCACTTGCCAAATATGGTTGGTTTGCTAGGATCAAAGAAAAATGTTAAGGACATGTTTTCTGACTCTTTCCATTTTAGGTCTCAAGGATGTCCAATGACGGAATTCTAACCAAGATGGGGAATACCATCGCTGATGAGACAAGGATGGGTAATAAAATGGCAATGGCTTCCATTTCATCAAAGAGGTGCCAACTCAGGGTTAGGCGCCGAATTCCGACTTTAAATTCCCCTAAGAAAACACTAATAAAGTTTAAAAAAGGCAGATATATTTATACTTATAAAGATATTTATACCAAATCCATTTCAAGTTCTTTTTTTCTCAATGAAACTAATGCAGTGTGCTCAAATTGGGAGACTCTTTAGGATAAAGAGTAAGGATCTGAGCGGGGATCCAAAGAAAAGAAGCTGAACTGAATTAGGGATTTCTGCTGACTATGAGTCACCAGAGAAAAACCGTAAACAAGGATCTGTACATTGATTGAGTTAGGTGGTACCAGGGAACAAATCCTTATTAATGACATCCAAAGTATTTTGAGAGGAAATACTGGCCAAGCGTTGGGTCTAATTCTAGTACTTTATTCAACTATGGATACTAGTCTCCATACTTTTATCAGTTAAATACATTATACTATCAGACAACGCAGAGAATTGCACAACAAATAACCTGTGTAGTTAGTTAATTTAGGGGTTATCAGCTAGGAATAAACTAGAACCCTATAAATTTTACCAACTGCTCTCTGAATTAATTTCTTTTTGTTTTGATCTCATCCTACGCCTCAGGACTTCTCACAGCGGACCCAGTTGCAACCAGAGCAGGTCCTGCCACACTCTTTATTCCAAGTAGAGTATGGAGTAACAGGTTCTCCTGAAGTGCTAGAAAGTTTTGCATCGAGACTGCAAGGCATTTTCCTGAATTATGGGAAGTTTCATCTTCCTCTTGAGGAATCACAAGCTAACAAATCGTCACAATTTCTTCTCCCAATTTTGGGTAACAAATTGTCCCGTCGCTCCACTTTTCTGATAGTGGCTAGTTGATTAATCCTCTCATTTAGATCCATTAGATTTCTTTTCCGTTACAACTTTATTATGCTGATCAACGACTTTTTCAATGCTCTCTGGAATGTTGTCTTCTAATTCTGCCATATTTTTATTGTCCTTATCTGAACTTTCCTTATAAAATTGATTGGGATCATCAAAAGTTGCTCTTAACATCTTTAGATGGTTTACCATCTGTAATGTTGTTTTTTGGGTTACTAGTGCACTGCCATAATCTGATGTATTTTGTGGTAGGGCTGAAGACCTAACTGCATGGCTATGCATGCATCAAAGTCAGTAGGAACTTTTTAATCTGTTAAGGTCTGGGATTCCTGGTAAAACCAATTGGCAAAACTTGCCAGGGTTATGTCCTTGCGGAATTGTATACTCAGGAATTCATGTTTGCAATTTGCCATCCAAGTAGGACTTCCAAACTCTAACATTATTGCTGATTTTGCTTCATAGTATGACCAGTTGTCCCCATTGAGGTGAGGTAACACCAAATTCTGGCAATCAGATCTAATACAGTTTAATATGTCACAACTTTCTGAAAGTCTATATAACAGGATATGATCATCTCAAAGAGACGGAAAACGTCAGGGCATTATCCTGGAAAAAGGTAAAGAAAATTTAGTGTTTTTTAAACTTTTTAGTCTCTCTACTCATCAGAGATTATTGCTAACGACTTGATTAGTCATAGGAGTGGCTTCAGGAGTCATTTCTGACACACCAGCGAACAATTTAGGCATCTATCTGGGTAGAGGTGTCTTCACAATTAAAGTTTCACATGTACATTCATTGTCTTCATTCGCCTTAAGTTGTGCAAAATCACATTTTTGATTTTCTAACTCATAAATATGCGTCATTTATACATATACTCATGAAAACGTCAGATGCATTATCAGTCTGCAAAATTTTTAGTTTATTGGAATAATATTATAATTAGTTCTCCCTCTTTCCGCTTCAAAGAGACAATTCTTCACATAGGTCGTTAATCCTATTTCCAACTTGTTGAGCATTTCTTCTGCTTTGGTTACACTCTCCTCCAAGATATTGACATTGGATCAAGATGCTGAGATAAGCACAACTTTATTGAAGATCTGTAACTCTATCCAGAGCTTCCAAAGCTCACTCTTATGAGACATTATGGATTGAAATTGGCTTTTAACAACTCACTAACTCCTGTAATGAACACCAATTTCTATAATTGGAGCTGCTTAAATGTAAGCTCTCTTCTGCTCTCAGATCTTAAATGTGCAGTTCTTGACCTCTTGCATTGATTGACAGAAATTGATAAGCTGGGGCAATAATAATATGAAGACTATATATAAAAGTTAATCGCCCAAAGGCCACTTTGAGTAAAGGTTTCAACGCTAACCAGGTACTTCTTCTTCTTTAAGATATGTTTGAACTGGTAGGGAACAATTCCATATTCTCTTCAAGCAGAGCCAAGCGGAGATTTGATAGCAACAACCTAAGGCTATCCAATCCTTGCACTCTTATCCTAAGGGTAGGCTATACAAACAATGTATAACATCAAGGATATACTAAGTTTTTTCTGCTTTTATTAGGGAATTATTGGGGGTATTTATTTTATAATTGGCGCACAAGATTTTCAGATGCCTACTGGGAATAATTAATTGTTTCTCTTAATTAGATTGGCTCTTGAGTTTTAGGAACCAAATCTTAGTGGGTTATTTACCCTAGAGTTTCTTAAGTAACGTAATACTCAGTGCTTGGTTATTAATTTATTAGTGTCAGAAACTCAATACTAAATGTTCAAGCTTGTGTTGCTAATGACACTTCTACCATTTGACACAAACGTTAGAACGACTAAGTAGTTTACGAAAACTTTTCATCCATTTGCTCTGAACAATTTCTCCATAATAATTTGAATGTCTGGTGTTGCTCCTTCTTTCGATTCTTGCTCAATACCATTAAAAATGATCCCAATGAAAACAGACTAACACTTTAGTTAGCAAGCATTGCCAAGATCTCATATTGTAACAACCAATTATCTAATTTATTAATAATAAATGAGTTGGATATAGCGGTCAATTGAAATTCAAACACAGCCCATCCACTTAGTAACTCAGCTTCTCAGTTTTCCATAATACACAATGCATCAGTGGTGCTTCTGGCGGAACTCCCATATTTGCCTGAGGTCATATCTTTTATTATTGATTCATATAAAATCATATAATTTTTAAAGTACCTACTCATACAATTCCAGTGGAAAACTGATGATTTTTCAATCAATAAGTTAGGCTTATAATCCAGTCATATATGCGAATTCCCAACTTGTCCCCTTGATTTGATGATAAGCCATCAATGTAGCTTCACCAGCGTGATTTAAAGTGTCTTCAAGCACACACATGAAGCTATGCGCGTGGCCCACCACATTATTCTTTTAGTGATAATTAATAGAGGCATGGCTACCCCTGGATCCTGTGCCACTGCCCGAGTTTCCCAACATTCATGGTGAGGATGCACTGGAGATGGATGCAGCAACTGTCTTGTCTCAGGAGGAGATCCTTCCGGGGTTTATGAGCTATTTGACATCCTGGCATGACCCTTTTGGCGATCTCATGGCTCAAATGCACTAGGGGGGATGCGCTGGGGCCCTTCGCTTGAAGAGGTAATGCATCTCCTGGCAGACAGCTTTATCTGCATAATACTGCTATCCATGGCTGATCATCATCCAGAGGGGTTATCAGCCCTCCTGATGTTATGCATCATGTGATGGGTGCTAGTCATCTAATTTAAAATTATACAAGGTGGGCTGACCTGGGGACAATACTGCACAAATTAAGGGGAAATTGAAGGAATGGGAAGGGAGGAAAAAACCTGGAAAACCTCCATGCGCGGCATATGATAGGCCAAAAACTCCATTTACTGCCTATGCTATTTGCTATATCAGTTTGGGGCATTGGTGCACAAAGCCAACACAGTCATAATAGTCCCCTACCCAAAGTTCATTGACCAGGTTCAAACTTGTGGAGGCAGTGGTAGAGGGTCCATATTCTACCACTGGGTATCCTCCCCTGGTGCTAGTCATCTAGTTGGGGTAATTTCCATGATTTCTGTTGGGATTTTAACCAGGAGATATTCCTCACATATTAACGAAAAAAGGTATTAGTTAGTTGAGGATGATTTCCAACTATTTACTAGTTTAAAGTTTAATAATTATTGATAATAAACCCATTCTGTTGCTTTTCTTTCCCGTAACATTAACATCAGTTACTAAAATTTGATTTGAACAGAAATTTTTGTTAAACACACAGGTGAGATGAGCGAATTTAACAAAACCCAACTAAACTGGGCTAAAGTCATATCGGGCAATGGCCAAAATGGTGCACCCAAGGGCAAAAAACGCCCTGGAGGGGGATTAGGAGCCAACACTGCAAAAAAGCACAAAATTTAAACACTGTCCAGGTTTGTGGAATTTACCACAAAACAGAACTGTTATATGGAAATACAGTACTCACAGCCCCTGTCAAAAGTGGAACACGGTCTCTGGCTTTTCTTAGGTAAGAGTCCCCAATTCTGTGGGAGAAGGTAGGTGAGGCACAGGCCTCTCTCTTCCCCCATGTGGTATACATTACCACCCACACCATCCACTGCGACTGGATTGATATGGGTTTCAAAAACAAAGAAGATGCAGACGCCAAAGCAAAAGTCTGTGTCAAAATTGCCCTCCCCAAGGACAAACAAATTGTGCACACTGCACGCACCAGTGGGAAAACAAGCAAATAATTTGTTCAACTCATTCCGCTCACTCCCCACCAACCTCCCCCACAAATTAATTGAGGAGGAACTCTGAATCGGCCTTCAAAGCTATGGAGAAAAATCAAACAACTAGAATTGCAACGATTCCTCCTGATGCTGATCCTGTGAACAGGAAAGGCAATCGCCATAATTATCCAAGTCTTCAACATGGCCGCGGACCTAACCAAAATCCCACGCACCATGGTGTTTCACCTTTCAGAAGGGGGAGTGTCAAAACCTTTCCATGTCACACTGGAACGCACACCACCCATCCAAAATTATTGTACCGCACTGGGGCACAAGGAACATGCGTGCCTCAAGAAGGAGGGCATCTTGGCCCTGGACTTTTGCAATGACACTATGGATAAAGATGAAGAGAGCTTCAGAAAAATGGTCAACGCCAACCACATTTTCCTCTGGAGAGAGGACGGAAACTACGTCCACATAGACCCAGTATCACCCAAATTACGCAAACAGGTGCAGAAGGCCCACAAGCGGGTAGTGGCCAAGGCCAAATCACTTGTGACTTCCTCCATTAACCTGGATCAAATCCAGATGGGCAGAGAAATAAATTTTCCAAACCAGCCAATCAGATCAGAATGCCCAAGCTGAAGGAGCCATGGATGATATTAACTGAGCCAAACAGTCAGATTGGACAACCCATGCAGAAAATTTTCTCAATAAGCCGACAGAATCACCACATAATCTCATTTAAATAAACTTACCAGGACAATTTGACTTCACTATGGACAAGACAACAGGGCCCAGAAGACAAAAATCAAACCCCAAAACATCAGAAACCATTCAGCGCACCAATCTGAGTAAAACAAAATCACATGCAGAAAAGCTTAATACAATCCCCAAATCCAAAAAAAAACCCGCACAAAATTATCACGAGGTAGAGGAGCTGGAAAACGCTTTCAGAGTGGACTGGCCCAATCACACGGAGCAAGTCCAAGGCAATAAGCAGGGGACTAGGGCCAGAAATTCCACCCAACTGCTCCTGAGGTGCCGCGGGCACCTCAGTGTCAATAAGGATGCTAAACATCGCAGGATCCAGGGCTCAAGCATCCTGAGCCAAAAAGCTGGACTTCCTGTGCAAACCCCTATAGACATTTTGGCCATACAAGAAACCCACTGTCTACATAAGGAAGAGGGATCTTGGTTGGCCAGGGTCTCACCTTCCCAGTTAATATGGATGTCCCACTGTGGGGTGGTCATTCATAATAACAAAAAATTTATAATCATCAAATCTTCCTTGCATCTGCATGGCTGCGTCCTAACTGCAATTACTGCAAACCAAGCGGCCACAATCTCAATAGCCTGTATCTATACACTGTGCACTGCATCTGAGAGGAAACAATTTTTGAATCCATTTTGACGCTCAACCTCCCACCAGATACCATCCTGCTTGGATATTCTAACTTCTGGGACAACCCCACCATGAACTGATAACCCTAACCCCAGGGGATACCCACCAGGACATGTCAAGTTCCGTGCAATGAAGGCATCCCTTGGCCTGTATGACACCCTCCCCCCTGGGTCCCCACTACTCCCCCACATGACCCACCCCAGCATATGCGAGGGAATGCAAATCTTAATGAGCCACATCGACCACATCCTTGTACCAAAATCCTGCCAAACATTTATTACTAACTTTACTACTAATAAGATCACTTTCTCCGACCACCATCTAGTTTCAGTTCAGCTCACACCAACCAGTACTCAAATGTGGACGTCGTCCTGGAGGAAGCTATACCTGAAGAATATAAAACTACCCAAAATTTCTATATAGGTTGAGCATGAAGCTTCAACTTAAAATTTGCAACCCCGTTTGCATCAGATCCCATTGATACTTGGGAAAAAAACAAAATCTGAACTAATATTTAAAACTTGCCATCTTGCATCGCGCAATTACACCACAGATACTGCCATGATCAGGTGCACCCTGGCGGAACTAGACCACCTAGAACGCAACACCCCAAAGTCTGGTTACAGCCCCAACTGGGGGTGCAAATGGGCGGAAATTTCCGCCCACCTAAACGCCCTCATCCATGAACACCAACTCAGAATTAAAGTATCATGGAAAGGTAAGAAAATAAAAGAAGGCGAAACCTGTTTAGCATTTTTCTTCCGCCAATACCACTCCCAAGGCAATCTGCCCTAGTGTGCACAGGTCTGCAAAGCCGACAGAACTGTGGCGATTGACCCAACGGAGGTCAAGGTGGAAATACACTGCTATTATAATAACTTTACCACAACCCCCCATCTGACCCCCAAAAATAAAAAAATTACACACCGCTGGAATACAGAGTGCACCACCAGACTATATTCTCCTAAACCTGATAACGCAGGAGGAGCTTTGGAATACAGTCCGCGGTGCATTGCATAGGAAATGCCCAGGCATTGATGGGACACCCCTAAAAATCTCATAAAACATACTTTAAACAAATCGCCCCCTCATCCTAACATCTATGAACCAGTGCCTTCTTGAGACTCGTCTCCTGCCTGTAGGCCAGGACTCCTATGTAATTACCCTGTTTAAAAAGGGCGAAAGACTGGACCTGGCCAACTGGCACCTAATAGCACTCTCAAACTCTGACAAAAAACTACTTACAAAAATTCTGCCTACCAGAATAGGCGCACTACCCTCTCAAGCCCTATCAACCAACTAATATGGTTTTACACCAGGGCGTTCCATCTGGTCTAACATATACCATCGCCAATGTATGCCAATCCAAAGCAAATAGAGCTCTGGTATTCCTTGACCAGGGGAAGGCATATGAACGCTTTAGCTGGCTATACTTAAAAGAGTGCCTAAATGCCTTCAACCTCCCACCCAGGTTCATTAACTGGGCGATGCTCCTCACAGAATCCGCCTTTATGGCTGTATGTGGCCCTGGATTCCTTACTGACAGGATCACCCCATGCAGAGGGCTCAAGCAAGGGGACCCCCTCAGCCCACTAATATACAACTTCAGCTTTGATCTACTCCTCCACTTTGCTGACTCACGCCTCATGGGCATAACTGCAAAAGGCCAGCCCCCAGTCAAAATACTATCCTTTGCGGATGACAACATGACAGATATAGCTAACAGCAGCAACGCCTGACAGTTGAAACGCACCCTATAGGAATACTCCATTGTGAGTAATGCATCCCTTAATAAATTGAAAAACAAAATAATCCTCCTTGGCAAATACATCAATAACTGGACCACATCCCAATACACACAATCCAAGACAAAAAAGCCCACTCATCCTACCCTTTGCATTACCCCCCACCACCCCTGTCTGTTACCTTATTATATGGCTGGAAACAGGTGGGTATGTAAATGAGATGATTGAAAATAATATTTTAGAATGGGTATAAAACTGAATCGCCTCACTCAAGGGAAGATCCCCTGGGGCTAATAACCAAATGGCAGCTGCCAACTCGCTCATCCTCCTGATGTGTGGTTCCCTGCACATGCAATCCCCTTTTCGCCCACCTTCGTAACATCAATCTGCGCGCTCATCCAGGGATGGCTGTGGCCTGGATCCTGTCCACTCATACAGGTAGAAACGCTATTTGGACCACGCTCCAGAAAAGGCATGGGCTTGATAGACTTCAAGAGCCACACCAACCACATCCTGGGCACTTGGATAGAGGAGGTGCCAACCCCAGACCTCCCGCAACTGTACTGGTCCAGGGCAGTGAGGGACATCTTCATCCAGGCACTCAAAATACAAAACCCACGCAACCCATCCAGCTTACTAACGTACCTCACTAATTTCCCCAATGCAATGGGCCCACATGGAATCACCCTCACTTTAAGCGCCTCATCCAAGCCATCCGCCGCATGGGATGGACTGTTGCTACCACTGGCACTGTGCAGGGAAGAGGACGACCCAGATCTCAATTCAGGATAAGAAAGCCAGAAGACCACCTCCACAAAGACATACTCAATATGATCCCACCATCACTAGAATCAACTACCTAGACGCTTTGGACATCCCCTAAAACCTAGCCACACAGAAGGCAATATGGAGGATGACACATCATCCACTATTCCAGCCGAGGGTAAGAGCCAACGCCTGACGCTGCCTGAGAAGGACCTATAGAATGGTGGACCGCACCCACTCCCTCCACGCAAACTGCGCAGTATATGGAGGAGAGGGCTCCCTACACCACCGCTTAGAAATCTGCCCCCCATCCAGAGCCATATGGCGAGAAGTTGCGCACCTGCTCAAGTTCCAAGACGACCAGGAATTCACTATCTCAAGGAGCTTCCTCGCGCTCCAGCTTGTGTCCCCACTCCCATCTACCCTCCACTCCCTATTGATGCCCATCGCAATGTGGACAATCCACACCATTGCCTTAGATGCGTTCAATGGCACAGTCCCTACCATACATGGGGTTATTAATAGGTTCCAGGTTCATTTACTGGATCAGTTCCAAGCCTGGAACTATGGGTTTATGAAGCAAGGCAGCAGAGACTCATAAAGTTATGGTTCCCACTCTGATTCCTCCACATGGATCCCTTCCTCCACACCTGCTCCATAGCAGGGGCTACCCCCTCAAAGTAGCACACCAATCCCCCTCAACCTGGCGGTTCCAGCTGTAAACAGGGGTAGCCTGTGTACCCCTGGATGCTCAATCCTCTCTAATCATCGCTATTCTTCACTCCCTCCCCATTTCTACATATACATTGGTACTGCCCATCCCTCAGTCAGCTTGCCTCAGTAAAATAAAAATAAATCCCAATTCTGCTCCCCATGCAGTTGGGTTAAGCTGTCTCAATCTGCAGGATGAAAAAGTATCAGGGATCATCCCTGATAGGATATTTGTGGGTCTTAACACCGGTGACTGAGGCTGAGGATTTCAAGATAATTATATTATTGTGACGGTCAAGGCGTTGCCTTACCAGCACATAGCCCAGACCCCCCCTAAAGCGGGGATTGCGGCTAGTAATATCATAAACAATATAAATAAAAGCGGAAATTCTTTTCTCTCATATTGCAATCACTTTTGCAACAAAATTCGATTCAAGTCTGATTTTAGTTTAATAATCTTACCAAGGAGATTTTTTTTCACCCATGTCAGGGAGCAGTTGGGCAAGTAAGGCAAAGGGCACAGGTGGTGGCCCCGCGACATCCACAGTTTGCAAATGCCACGGTGAATCCAGTGGAATAGACAAAAACAAAAAATTGGTGGTAACCATTTCCCCAGAAATTTTAGCTTGGCAGGCGCGATGCAACCAGTACATCAATATGCCGCACTCTCAACCACTCTAATTAGTGGAACATGGGTTACAGGTGTTCCTGGATATTCAGCAAATGGCGCTATGGGAAAAGTTTTGTGGGGGATGTACACATTCATTTCCCAAATGTGGTGTACGTCGCACCTCATTCCATGTCACGCGGTTGGCTGGATCTTGGTTTTGAGAGCAAGGAGGCAGCGGATGAAGCTGCTACATTGCGCGTTGTGATAGACCTCCCCAATGGGCAGCAGGTCATCGAAACTAAGCGCACCAGATGGACAAAATTCAAGTAAATTTTTCTTACTTTCGGCTTTCTGCCCACTGTGGTCAAATGTGCCATACTCAAATAACACCTGAAAGCTAGGCTCACCATATATGGCAAAATACAATCGATTGAAATGCAACGCTTTACGCTGATACTACACCTGTGCACTGGCAAAGCAATTGCAGTTCTAACTCCAGCTGAGGGGATAGCGCAGGATCTATCAAATACTGCACACCACTTTTGTCAATATTGAGGGGCATGACACCCACCCTTTCCAAGTCACCGTGGACAGCGCACCTCCCATCTGCGACCATTGTGTCTCATTTGGCCACAAGACGCACACCTGCCCCTCCAAGGAGGGCATCACCTATGAGGAAATTCCCTTGGTGGCAATGAACAATGGTGAAACCCACTATGAACTGACCTCAGATACAAAGGCTGCCTTCCCATGGGGGGCTCAGGGTTGCTACTTAATAGTAAACCCAATATCCCCTCAGGAGTGGAAGAAGGCCAAACAGGCCCTCAAGGCGGCGGCCAAGGTCGCCTCCGCTATCCTGCCCTCCCAATGCCAGGAGGACACTGAGACTTTTGTGGCGGAAGCAGCTTAGGAATCTCTCAACCAATCAGATTGGGATGCCCAAGCCAATTGGGCCGCCCAAAATGAAGTCCCAATGGGCGAGTCATTTTCACCCAACCAATGTACCCAAGCCTCAATTGGAACCAAATTTGGTCCTCAACCTACCTGCTGAAAATTCTAAATCAAGCGTTGGTGCACCAAAAATGCATTCACCGCAAAAACCTTATTCTGCAGCAGGGAAATAAAAAGCAAAGGCAAAAGCCAATGCAAACTTGACTGCTAAAGCTACCCATTCTTCTGACTATGTTGCTGCATGCACCCAAGGTGCTGAAAAGCGCCCTGAAGACCATGAGATGGCTGAAGGGCTCAGGTGCCCTTCCCCTTGCACCTTAGGTGCGAGGGGGGGCCTTTACTTTAGGATGTTGAACATCACCAGACTCAAGGCCTCGGCATCCCGGGCTAGGAAACTAAATTTTTTTACAAAATAATTTACCCGTGGATATCCTGGCCATCCAGGAGTCCCACTGTCTGCGCGGTTCTGAGGATACATGGAAAACCAAGCTCCTCCCTGTCCTTCTGGTCCAAACACTGTGGGGTGCTTATCTGAAAAAACAATTTTTTCAAATTTTTATCATCTTAATCCTTCCTTAATGGCCAAGTCCTCATTGTCAAATTTTTGTGGGCTGACGTGGTGCAATCTATCGTCAACATTTATACCCCAACCTGTGCATGAGAGCATCAGGAATTTTTCTCATTGGTTAAATCCCTTCCATTACCCCCTAACCCTTTTGTAGTTGGCGACATGAACTGTTGGTTGAACCTGTCCATGACTGCTGGCCTTTCTCATCTTCCCCGCCACAGGGTCACATAGAACTACACGTCCTCAAGGCCACCCTAGGGCTGATTGACGTGCTGCTGCATCATGCTCCGCTGCTCAAAAACATGTCGCGCCCACACATCCACAACAGCCAGTTAAGTTCCATGTCCCGCATCGATCTTATCCTCACGCCGTTGAAATTTTGTACCCAAATTTCCCATTTTCACATGACAAAAATTGATTTCTCCAATCACAGGCTGGTTTCAATAACCTTCCACCTACCTGACCCAGTAGCTCAGGCTCCAGCATAATGAAAACTTCGCCTGGCCAAACTTGTATTGCCAAGAATTTTCACATGAATGGAATCCGCGACCTTGGCACAGGAGTTTATTGCATCATTTTGTGCTGATACAATTTCCACCTGGTCTGCCTTTAAAGCGGACAAAATCTTCCAGGCTCACCACCTCTCCTCCTGACGCTCATGCTCCACCTCAGAAGTCATCTTGCGCACTCTGGTGGAGCTGGCCCACATGGAGTCTAACATTCCAGCCATGGGCTACAGCCCTGCTTGGGGTCACAAATGGGTGGAAGTGGCTGCCCACCTCAACGCGCTTGAGCGGCAACACAAACATCAGGTTTTTGTTCAGTACAAATCTAAACACATTACATTGGGCGACACATGCTTCACTTACTTTATTCGAAAATTCTTCAGACTGCCTTAGTCCATGGCCTGCACATAGTTGCAAAGGCCAAAAAACTCCATAGCAGGTATGCTGGCCGATGTGGCAATCAAGATACAAAACTATTACTCTGAATTGTACCAATCTGACCCAATTCCACCAGCCAAAATGGCGAATTTTCTCGATAATGCACACATCTGCACTTTCTCCCAATTCCCAGAGTTTATGAATTTGATTACTCCAGATGAACTGGTCCGCCATCCGCAATGTACCAAATTAGAAATGCCCTGGCCCTGATGACATTCCTTATGAGTTCTATAAGAAGTACTTTAAATATTTATCTCCACTGTTGCTTGCCTCTCTTAACCAGAGCCTTTTGGAAACGCGCCTCCTACCAGGAGGGCAAGAGGCCTATACCATTATGCTCCTCAAAAAGGGGATAGGCTAGACCTGGCCAACTGGCGCCCCATTTCTCTAACAAACACTGACACAAATTTTTTGACTAAAATCATGGCTAACCATTTAGGGATTGTTGCCTCTGCTATAATCTCCTCAGAATAATTCGGTTTCATACCCAGAAGTTCGATTTGGGACAACGTGAACACTGTAGCCAATGCCTGTCAGTCCACGGCCTCTGGTGCACTTGTATTTTTTAGACCAACAGAAGGCCTATGATAGAGTAAACTGGGAATACCTCAGGGCCTGCCTCCACTGATTCCGAATACCCCCTCGTTTCATCAGTTGGGTGATGCTGCTGACGGAATCTACTACAATGGCAGTGCGTGGCCCTGGCTTTCTCACGGATGTATTCCGCCCTCAAAGGGGCCTACGCCAAGGGGACCCCCTTAGCCCACTCTTATATAACTTCGGCCTTGACCCACTTCTTTGGAATGTAAATGCCTGCCTTACTGGGGTCCATGTGCAAGGCCAAGCCCCAGTTAAGATGTCGCATTTGCTGATGATTGTGTGGTTGGGGTGTCTAACAATCATGATGCACGCGCGCTTGAAGCTCTTATCCCGGTTTTCTCCTGGGTAAGTAATGCTGCACTAAACGCCTCCAAAACCAATATCATCCTCCTTGGTCAGTATTAAACCCGCTGGGCCTAAGCGCCCTGTTTCCAGCCCACCCCAGCTGCTAGCACACGCGCTTTTTTACCCTGCCAAACCCACATCGCCCCACTTGTGCTCCCCTTTGTACCGCGCCTTACCATTGGACCAGTCGCTATTTGGGGGTGTGGTTAATAGCAGGCGGAGATGCCTCAACAGTGATGGAAAGCCATATTCTGGACAACGTGACAAAGCGCATCACCTCCCTCAAAGCCCACCCTACTTTCCTTACTGGCAGGGTTGTACTAACCAACTCTATGCTCCTCTCCAAGGTTTGGTTTGGGGCCCACGCCATGGCCTTCTCCCCAGGTTTCTTCAAGACACTGTATGTCCTTCTGCAAGGGTGGCTTTGGTTGGGCCACCCACCGCCAGTGCGACTTGAGGTCATGTTTGGCCCTCGCCATAGTGGTGGCATGGGCCTGCTCGACTTTGAGGCCCATGCATCAGTGATCCTGGGCACCTTGATCGCGGCTGTTACCATCCCTACACTCCTGACCCAACACTGGTCCCACGCGGCCCGCTCCAACTTCTCCCACACTCTGGCCTTACCAATCCGTCACACCCTCACTCTTTGATGAAGTATCTGGCTTCCCACCCTTTGGCCGCAGGTCCCCATGGAACTGCACCCCACTTCAAACGAATCATCCTCTCCATGCGGAGTGCTGAGTGGAGAATTCGTGTTTGTGGATACACTGCCCAGAGGGGGCTCTCCTCTCCTCAGTTCACACAGAAGGTACATGGGCTACCCATTCTGGATGGCTTGATTTCCACAAGGCCCCATTTCTTATCCAAGGTGGACTACTTGGACATGATGGACATCCCTTATTCCCTTGAAACCCAGAAGAAAATTTGGAAATACGCCCACCACCCTCTTCTGCTGCCTCATATCTGTTCCCATGTGTTGCGCTGCTTGAGGCGGGTGTACCATACTGCTGAGCGCTTTAATGCTTTACACTCATCCTGTGTTGTGTGTGGCCAGTATGGAATGCTGTTTCACCGCCTGGAGAAGTGCCCTACCTCTAAAGAGATATGGCGTGTGGTGCAACGTCTGCTTTGCCAGTATCAGGCACATCCCTTCAGTTTGTCTAGGGATATGTTTGCTTTATCTATTGTCTCCCCTCTTCCACCCTCCCTCTGCGCTTTGGTGGTCACAATCGCCATGTGGACTATCCACATGATTGTCTTGGATGCCATTGCAGGCTCCACCCCCACCCTCCCAGAAGCTGTCCACCGGTTCCAGTCCCACTTAGTGGACCATTTTTAAGCGTGGATGTTTGGATACCTCCCACCACGTCGCTGTCATTTGGTCTCCTCCTGGTTCCTGGTTTGGTTCATCAACTCTGACCCCTTCCTCCACACATGCTCAATTGTAATTCTGGACCCTTTACACGCTCCTCCTCTTCCTAGTAGTGGCATTCCCGCTGGCAGCAGGGGATAGCATTAGCTTCTCTGGGGTGCCCCTGTTACTACATTTCATTTTATTCATGACTTATCAGAAGAGTTCATCCCCTGGTCGGCCTTCCCCACAATAAATTATAAATATAATTAAAATCATAGGGCTTGAGGGCAATGTCCCTCAAAAATGGCATTCTGTCAAATCAGATGCTGTAAAATCGATGAAACCTCAAAGAAAAGGTGGCAAAGGTCAATATAAATGGCGACTGGGCCAATCAGAGGCCGATAACCCAAATTCCAAGGACCTAAATGAAGAGATTGGCAATGGCAAAGAGCAGCCCAGCGAATCAGGGGCTGAAAAGACAAATTATGCCAAAAACAGAAATGGCAAGAATCACGGCATTGGGCAGCCCAGTAAATCAGGAGCTTCCAAGCTGAAGAATACCAAAAGAGGAAATGACAGCATCAGGCAGCTCTGAAAATCAGGAGCTGCTAAGCCAAATCCACCGCACGTTGAAAGTATTGAGAGTCGCGGCGAAGGGCAGCCCAGAAAATCAGGGGCTGCCAGGCAAATTATCTAAAAAATGGGTTTTTTGGTGATAAGGTCGAGATGAGCTCTGAAACATCCCTGACAAATGAAAATAAATGCAGAAGAGTTTCCATAATGCCACGGGTACTCAACGAACAGTCTAGAATGGGCCTAGATGGGTCTTTGGAGGCCGAGATTCTCGAAATAGGCCCATGAATAGCCCGCCACCCACAGACTCCGCGGGGTCCGATTTCCCAATCATCCATTCCAAAATCTAAGAACTGACCAAGCAAAGGTGTTTAAGACAACTTTGTCTTCTAGTACTTACAAATAAAACCATCAAAATTAAGATTAAATTTTAAAATTTTGAATTCATTTATTAAGGTTTTGATGGAAAACCAGTAATTTTGAGCAAAGAAGCTGGATCAATCCTCAGATTTTGACAGAGCTGTCGCCTCTCTGTATACTCTCTCGGGGACAGACTGTCCTCCTCAGCGTGAGCATCAACCTCACAGTGTTCCAAGGATACTTGAACTGCTCATCAAGCCAACGAATAAGGGACTTAACCACTGCAGCCCTCTCATGTTTGTGTGCCCTCAAAGGGCCCTCTTGCCCAAATGCTTTGTGGCAATGTGGGGAGACCCCGTTCATAACATTAGACAAAGTTCATTCAACCTTATCTCCCTTTTATGGGATGGGATGGGGAGACCATATAAGAGAGACCTACCTGCCTGGTATGAGCATACTACCACTCTCCTGATGGTCATATTTTCCATCCTGTTCCTGCTGAGGGAAGCCGCTGCCCCCTCCCATCTAGAGGGAATTCAGTCACTTATGTCCAATATATTGACGCCACGTCTGAGTTTAGACAAGCATTGACCCCGGAGGAGTTGAGTGTAATGCATGGAACCTTCTCCCGCATTAGATTACAGGCCCACCTTACAGCGGCCTCTGGGGGTACAATGGCCGCATCCCTCCAGATTGCCCAGGTGATAGCAGACCTAACGAAGAACCTGTCTATCTGGGTTACCAATCAGTTGGAAACACAGCCAGCCCTTCCTGCCTCTCTGGAGACTGCCTCCACCTTGTGGAAAGAGCCGCCACCCCAAACGATTCTCAGGATGCCGCCTGGTCAGCGCTCTTGGCCCTCAGCCAAGGGAAAATGGCCATTAAGGAATACGCTCAGCTGTTCTGGCTTCTAGCCAAAGCCTCAAAAGTGTCTCCTTCCCAGCTTGCATGGATGTTTAGACAGAACCTTCGCCCAGACATCCTCACAGCTATGTCCGCCACCCGCCTGGGGGCAACCTTGGAAGAAGAGGTCACTGTTGCTGCCCAGGTAGAAAACCAGCTAGCCTTGGCCCAAGCCAGGGCCCCTGTGCCTGGGAATCACAGTAGATTCCGCGGACGACGCGTGGAGTCAGAGCCATATCAAGTCATATGGGCAACAGGAGCAGGGGGCCCTATGGAGAATGCCCCACGCCTCATAGCTCCTGCACCCACTGCTCTCAGTAGCTCAGATGGCCCCACCTACAACCTTCGCCCGACCCTTGCCTGCATCTCTTCGCTCAATAAAGGAAAAGTTCCTCCTACCTGTTTATTCCGTTTACTTTGAAGCGAAAGAAGAAAGAGAAAGGGTCCAAGTTAGAAAAACTGTTGGCTTAGTGAATACTGGGGCCAAAGAAAGCTACTTGGACCAAGAGCTAGCCAAGAAATTGGGAGTACAAATGCGAGAAAAGGGGACCGTGACTCTTGCAGACACCTCCAAGTCGTCAGAATGCTGGGAGATTGAGCCCAGGATCAAGCTTCAAAAGGGAGTCCACCACTTCTGGGAAGACTTTTGCGCCATCCAGAACCTGCACCACCCCATCGTTCTGGGCATTAAATGGTGGCATAAGTACTCCCCACATTTTGATCTGGAGGAGGGCCAGGTGATGCTTCACCCCAAGGAACAAGAGCCTTTGTCGTTAGAATTCTTTACCTCTGGCAGAAGCAGGCCTGGCGTGAACTCTGTGCACCTAGGGACGGAGAGGGAAAAGATACCGGAGGAATTCAGAGACTTTGAACACCTGTTCCAGAGGAGCGTCACCGCCCCCTGCGATACGCAGGGCCCCTTTGCATTCTCATACAAGTTCAAAGGGGATGCTGAGCTCCCAAAAGGAAGCACGTTGTACCCCCTGAACCCCAGAGCAAAAGAAGCCCTAGACCAGTATGTGAAGGATATGTTGGAGCGAGGGATAATAGGCCCTCGAAATCTCCTGTGGTGTTTCCCATCCTCCTGGTCCCAAAGGCCAACGGCGAGCTCCGCCCCTGTGTGGACTACCGCCGTCTAAACGCCATAACTGAAATGGACCCCTATCCCATTCCGCTAATGGCGAGCATCTCACAGATGATCACTGGGAGTCAGGTGTTCTCCAAGTCGGACCCGGTCAATGCTTTCAACCAAGTGACAGTTGTACCTGAGCACCAACAGTACATGGCATTCAAGTGCCACCTAGGGGTTATATGAGTACAAGGTCATGCCGTTTGGACTTAAGAACGCCCCCGCCATTTTTCAAAGGACCATTGACCATTCCCTGGGTGACTTAATTGGGAGATGCTGTGTCGCATACATGGATGACATCTTGGTGTTCTCCAATTCTCGCAAGATGCACACAGAGGACGTCAAGAAGGTCCTCAGTGCACTGGATAAGGTTAACCTGCGTCTGAAGCCCTCAAAATGCGAGTTTTACAAGGGCTCAGTATCTTTCCTAGGAAACATTGTATTTGAAAAAGGACAGCCATCTGCCCAGACAAGCTGATGGCAGTGAAGTAATGGGCAGCGCCAACGGACAGACAGGTGTGCGCAGTTTCTTAGGGGTAGTGAATTTCCTGAGAAGATTCACCAAGGACCTCTCAGAAACAGCCACCCTGCTTACCCGGTTGACTGGGCAAGTCCCTTTCCAATGGGGTAGGAAGAAGAGAGGGCGTTCCAGGCCATAAAGGAGGCCCTCCTCACAGCACAAGTCCTAGCGCACCCAGATGCCAATCGCCCGTTCATTGTAGAGACAGATGCATTGAATTTCGCCATTGGGGCGGTCCTTCTGCAGACAGGGGAGGATGATTTGGACCACCCATTATGCTACTTCAACAGGAAGATGCTACTGGCGGAAACAAACTACCCTGTCTATGACAAGGAACTCCTGGCGATTGTCATGGCACTAGATGAGTGGCAGCATCATCTGTTGTACATGCGCCACCCATTTACGATCTAGACTGACCACAGGGCCTTGGAGTTCCACAAGAGCCCCATAGGATGAACCAAAGACAAGCCCGCTGGCACCTGGAGCTGTCTCAATATGATTTTAAAATAGAAAATAAGCCTGGGGAGAGCAACTTAATCCCAGACCTACTCAGCTGGGACCCAAAAATGACCTTCACTAAGAAGAAGCTGGACGAGTTCAACACAGCCATGATGCTCCCTCCCCAGCTGTTTGCATTGTAACAGGAGGAACGCGCCAACCTAAAAGAGAGAATTCAGACAGCCCAATGATGCAACAATTTTTGGAGAGATGGTCAGGAGAGAGATAGAGGGAGGGGACCCCAGCGAAGGCTACAAGAATTTCAGGAAGAATGGGGGCCTCATCCTGCACCACAACCACCTATGGGTCCCGACGCTCAAGCTTCAAACTGAAGTAATGGAGCTATGTCATGACCCCCCTGGCGGGACACCCTGGAGTGGGGAAAACATTTTGAGCTAATATGCCGGAACTACTCCTGGCTGGGCCTAGTGGGAACAGTAAGAGGCTATACCACATGCTGCCTTACCTGCTCCCAATCAAAGCCATCTTAAAATAAACCCGCAGGTAAGTTAAAGCCACTGCAGATCGCCCAAATGCCGTGGACCTCCCTGAGCGTGGATTTTATCACTGAGCTCCCAAAATCGGAGGGCTACAATGCAGTCATGGTGGTGGTGGACTGAATAATAAAGTATGATGAGTTCTTCCCTTGCACCTCTAAGGTCATGGCGAAGGACATGGCCGAAATCTTTGTGAGGGAGGTCTTTTCTCGACATGGACTCCCAGACGAGATAATCTCATACAGGGGCCCACAGTTCATCTCCAGGTTCTGGGATCACCTCCTGGAAAATCTAAAAATTAAACCATGCTGTTCCTTTACCTACCACCCTCAGTCAGATAGACAGATGGAGAGGGTCAATCAGACCCTGGAACAGTACCTATGGTGCTACCTCATCACGCGACATGATCATTGGATCAAGTAGCTGAGGATTGCACAGTTTGCATACAACAACCTGGCGCACTCATTGACTGCAATGTCGCCCTTTTTTGCGAACCATGGGCATCACCCATGGATGATGGAGGGACACACAGGGGGAACGAACCCTGTGGTGGATGAGTTAGTGACTAGAATAAAGGAAAATATGAGATTTTGAGAGCCAACCTGGAGAAGTTGGAGGAGGCTCAGAAGAGGAAGGTGGATGTGCATCGCTCCAAGGCTCCGCCCCTCAAAGATGGAGACTACGTATTGATAAATGTTAAGCACTACATACCCCCAGGACAGTGTAGGAAGCTCGGACTTGTCAACCTAGGACCCTACAAGGTCTTTTGACAGGTGAATTAGGTGGCATACAAATTAGAATTCCCAGAAGGATTGCACGCACATCCAGTTTTGCATGTTTTGCAGCTCAAGAAGTATGAAGGACCCATACCAGCAAAGCCAGAGCCAGTCCAGTTGAACAACTCAGGGGAGGCAGAGTAGGAGGTGGAGGAGATTCTGGACACCAAGATTGCTCGCAAAAAGTGATGGTACTTGGTGAAATGGGTCAGCTACCCAATAGAAGAATCCTCCTGGCAAACAGCCACCAATTGTGCCAACTGTCCCCAGAAGGCTCACCTCTGAGGGGGTGATGGATCTCAGCTAAGGTGGGGATCTCAGCTAGTAATATCAAAAACAACATAAATAAAAGCGTAGGGCTCGAGGGCAATGACCCTCAAAAATGGAAATTGTCAAATCAGATGCCATAAAATTGATGAAACCTTGAAGCAAAGGTGGCAAAGGTCGATGTAAATGGCGACTGGGCCAATCAGAGGCCGCCAACCCAAATTCCAAGGACCTAAAGGAAGAGATTGGCAACAACAAAGAGCAGCCCAGCGAATCAGGGGCTACCAAGCTGAATTATGTCAAAAATGGAAATGGCAAGAGTTACAGTATTGGACAACCCAGCGAATCAGGAGCTGCCAAGCTGAATAATACCAAAAGAGGAAATGACGGCATCAGGAAGCTCAGTGAATCAGGAGCAGCCTAGCTGAATCTGCTGCTCATCAAAAGTATTAAGAGCCACGGTGAAGGGCAGCCCAGCAAATCAGGGGCTGTCAGGCCAAATTATCTAAAAAATGGGTTTTTTGGTGATAAGGTCAAGACGAGCTCTGATTTGTCCCTGACAAATAAAAATAAATGTGGAAAAGTTTCCGTAATGCCATGGGTATTCAACAAACGGTCTAGAACAGGCCTAGATGGGAATATTGGAGGTCCAGATTCTCAAAATAGGCCCATGAATAGCCCACCACCCGCAGACTCCACGGGGTCCAATTTCCCCATATCCCCCATTCCACAATATAAAAACCAACCAAGCGAAGGTGTTTAAGACAACTTTGTCTTCTAGTATTTACAAATAAAACCATCTAAATTAAAATAAAATTTTGAAATTTCAAAATCATTACTAAGATTTTGACAGAAAACTAGGGATTTTGAGTGAATAAGATGGATCAATCCTCAGATTTTGACAGAGCTGTCGCCTCTCTGTATGCTCTCTGGGGGACAGACTGCATTCCTCAGCTTGAGCATCATCCTCACAGTGTTCCAAGGATACTTGAACTGCTCATCAAGCCAACAAACGAGGGACTTAACCACTGCAGCCCTCTCATGTTTGTGGGCCCTCACATGGGCCCTCCTGCCCAACTGCTTTGTGGCAATGTGGAGAGACCCCATTCATCACAATTATCAATCAAGATTGGTAATCTTAATATTTGATGTTAAGTGTATTGTGAAAAACACCTAATAAAGTTATTAGGAATTTTTGTTACTGGTGAGTTATGTTGAGGATGGAAAACAGTTAATATTAATTTAAATAAAGTCAAATCACACTTTGACTTTTTGAGTGTATTAAGACTAATCCCTTACAGGATTTAATTAAATTCGCCACAATGGCAATTTAGACTAAGGATGTTGATATCATTATTTAATTTGAATTATGACAAATAAAGGATCACCGTAATAATGGATATTCAAGGTTGACTAGTTAAGAAGAGAGATAATTTCCAGTGAAAATGTTGATGAATGCTAAGCAGGGTGAATCACCAATAAGGGTGCTAACAAATGCTAAGCAGGAAGAATCGCCAGTAAAGATGCTGATGAATGCTAAGCAGGGAGAATCGCCGGTGTGAGTGCTGAAAATGCTGGCAATGAATGTCAATGATGTGGATAGGCAAAAATTCATATAATAGTTTGATCTATCTTTTAATAAAAATATCTTTAAATACAACTTTGTTTTCTTTTATTATTTGTGGATACCTACCTCTGCTAGTTTTAAGGTGGATGTGTTTCAGCATGGCTATTGGAAGTGGAATGAAAAATCACCAGAGAGTTTAAGTTCTGGGTGAACACACCTGGAGTGTTTGGTGCAGTCATTTCCAAAACCTAGACTTATAAAACAACTTTGGGAACTTGACCAAACAGTGGAGACAGTGATGGACAATCAGAAATTAGCCATAAGATAGAGGATCAAGTGGTCAGGCCGCTCAGGATGGTGAGAACCATCGGTGCCCACCAAGAGGGGCTAATCTACTAAGGTGAAGTTGGTGTCCAGCTGGAGTGGGAAGTTGCCTGCAGACCTGTAAGGAAAGGTCAACAATGATGGTGAAAAAGCAAGGGCCAGCAGTCTTCATAGTGTTTATCCTGGCACACTAATATAGCCGCCTATTATTTAAAACGGAAATTTATAACAGGCTGTGAAGTGGCTAAAGAGATGAGTGCAAAAAATGAGAAATAAATATTGAGAAGGGTAGTTTTTTATTTATAACTATAGTGGACTCTGGGATGTAAATCCCTAAGATCAAATAGTAGTATGACTCTGCCATAGTAAAAAAAACTGTTTACAGAAGCTCTATGTCTCTAATTTATATTCCTAATATACTTGTTCATGGAATGACAATTGTCATATTATCCAATAATTATATCAGTAAGTGTCAGAAAATTGACTATGGGCTATGCTAGCTGGAAGGCTAACCAGTATGAAGACTGGTCAGCCCTTGCCGTTTTACCTTAGGCGTCAAGGTCAGCAGCGCTGACTAACCTCTTGGTGTTTCACCCACACCATTTGGGGATCACCTAGCCTAAACTCCAACCAACAAAATAAATAATAAACTATGAACAAAGGTAGAATAGGCAAATGGAGATATTTATTGAGAAGGAAGCGCCAGGTATTTATATTATTTACAAAAAGGCTACTGCGCCCAATTCCAACCTATCAGCTCTTCCACTGGTTCTTCCAGCCAACTACTCTTCTTATTCTTCTACTACACTATTCTCTTCCCTGGCGTCAACTCTATATCTCTATTCTTCCCAATGTCCTAATTAGTTTTGGCTCATCCTTGGCCTTAAGTCGCTGGTGAGCCATAAAAAGAATTAATTTAAATAAACATCAACTTTGTATTTGACCTTCAAGTTGATGATAATGCACCAGAAACAACTTCAGTCACTCACTTTGAGTTGGAATATCTTGGCATCTCGCCAACATCTCTTCTTGACTTATCTCAGTTGATTGATTAAGAATTGCCTTATTCAGGTGATAATTGATTATACTAAATGAGGCACTGGAAACAACCTTGGCCACCTCAAACTCATAATTATTGAATCCACCAACATAGGATTATCAGGCAGTGAGTTCATAGATGAACAATTGAAGCAAATACATAGGCTTTCCGCCAGAAATCCCACAACATCGCACAAATGGAAGTTGGCATCAAACACTGATTTCCACTTACTGATAATAATTGGATCATCCTCGGCTATTAGTTGCCAGTGATCCTTATAATAATTCAGGGCCACCCATTGGCCCCACTCAAACCTACTTCCAAAGATGGCGGAATACTAATTTTTGTTTTAACCCAAATTGAGATGCAACTAACCAGAAATCACATTAAATCATACAAAATTCAGTCATTAAGCCATACTGCCAGGATTGGCCATTTCATCCCAAACAATGATTAATTATTGAGGATTCCATCTGGTTAAAATTCCGAAAGTAAGTATTAACTCCTGTCCAACTATCTTCCAAACCTTATTTCATCCACTACAATTCCAACATGGATATTGTTCACAGTCCAGCTAGCAGAGCAGGTCATCTGGACTTACATTATCCTTTCCTTTTGGAACAGGATACATGTCACTTCATGGGACATGAGCAAAGCGTAATTTTTATGTCTTACAGGGGCTAAATTGTCAGAAGAGTTACTACCTTTTAAAGAGGTCAAGGAGAATTAGTGTTGTGATCAGTGTTAACCAATAATTTGGAGACAATATTATAAAGTAATTAGTTTATATTGTAACTAAAATTATATAACAATTTGTTGAGATTAGTTGTTACTACACCACGCGGCCTCTGCTCTCATATGGAGTGGCCTAAGTATAAGTCTTTTATTATTCAAACTATGAAACCTGCTGCACATATTATGTTTCCTAAAATTGTTGGTTTCTGACGCTATGGCCTCAATCATTATATCGCCTTCTATTTCATTTTATCATAATAACCTACGTTGCCCTGTGTTATCATAAAGCCATCATTTATTGAGTCTTATAATAGATTATGGCGGATAGCAAGTAACTTGATTTCCTCTGGCGTATTGAATATTTATATGAAAAGCCTCAACCTTTGTTATTCAATTTCTGACCCAATTTAGATATTATAATCTTAGGCTACCATTAGGAGGTGCTGCTTAGTAACCCTGGAAAGCAGCTATGAAAACTCTGGTAGATATGGGATATATGAGAGGGTTGCCAAAGGGAAGGGAAGCTTTTTCCTAAATATAGTTTTTCAGCCCATTGTAATGGATGAGAATGTCTCAGTTTTCGACCACTATCTTGCCTTTGGATTGGTGTATGAATGCCCAAAAATTGTCTGATATGAAATTTCCTCCTGGCATATTTTTACTCATACTCACCAATTTAACCTTGAATTTGGGGAAATTGAAAATGAGAAAAAATGACGCATGTAAACGAGAACTTTGGCTTCTAATTCAGCCTGAATTCTTTATTAAAAAGATAAGCACGTAAATGAATTTAATCCCAAAAAAGGGCACTGCAAGTGACACAAAATCACAAGTGGATTAAACTGCCCTAGTGGATTTGATACCTCCAATTGATGTTCAGAGCCAACATTTTGTTTAGGTACAAAAACTAGGTCTACTGCAGGACAAGGTAAGACACAGCAAGGGCGGCCCTGAGACCACCAGTGAGACCCACAGAAGCACAGAATATGAGAAAGATTTCTGAACTGAGTTCAGAATATTACATGCCTAACCTTTTAAGGTCATCATTCTGGGGAGCCCCTCATGCACTATTCTTTAAGACCCTGAGAGCATACATAGTAGCTCAGAAGGAGCACATTCCAGAGCTAAGACCCGCATAGTCCTAAAAATAGCATTTCATTTTGAGATACAGAAATTTGATTCTCAAGTCAAAATGTAATTATTGGCTTGAACTGACCATTACATCTATCAGGTCCATTACTTGAGCAAGCCTGTGATCCTATGGCAGTATTTAATACCATAGGCTCTCTCGTTTTTAGCACTAGTGGTGCCCAAATCAAAAGAGGGAGCCGCCACGCATCTTTATTTGCAATTAAGCCAAACAAAGGTATTCTAGTTAAAAAAATGTCCTATGTGGCATCTTGGCTAATTGCCTAGGAAGCTATAACTGAAGGCGAAGAGGCTTTAAGGAATTTTTGACCACACCCGCTTCAATTTTCAGAAATTTGTAGCCAAAATGTGGGTTGGTGGATCAGCAGCATGGGGCATGAAGAGTTATTGGTGGGGGTTTTCTTCACTAATAAGGCCATCAGTATCCATCGCCTCAACATATTGGAAAAGTCAATGCTCAGCAAAAGTGATTAAAGCAGGCGCACAAGTTAACGAACAGGGTGCTTTCATGTTTCTTTAATTAAACTCTATTGCTGGCAATATCTTTTCTTTTTAGTGAAATTTTGATCAAAGTTACTGTTTTCATACAGTACATTAAGTTGTTGGTGTATATACCTTAGCAGTCAAAATATGACGCCCTCATGCAGTTTTAACATTTGATTCTCACTACATATAGCCACCATTTTGTTTCCCTGTAAACTTTTTAATTAATTATAAACTCTGATATCTTGATTGAGGCTACCTTCCACTAGAGACTGCGCAATCTTTGAGCGCTGAGGTGGCCAGCTGCTAGGGTCAGCAAAATTCTTCCGTTGAGTTTGGTCAGTTAAAAGTGGAATTGAAGACCCACTTTGGCCTACCTCCAATATTATACTTGGTCATTATTGGTGCATGAATACTCTAGGGAAAAATATGGACCAGGCTGTTTATTTCATTACTGAATTAATCTTAGAGCTTGACTCCTTATGTGGAGAGTATATTTAATTGAAAGAGGACTTTTGGACTGCTAATTAAATGGTTGTTATTATGGAGAATATGACCCAGGCATAACGCCGCTATTTTAATGAATAAAAAAACCGCTTTAGTTTGAAATCCAATAAAATTCTTGCCAGTGCCATCCAGTCAAGTTGCTTATGAATCTCTTCCAACTGATCATGATGTGGAGGGCGATGAGGCACAGGTTGTGTGTAGTTGGCCTTTTGTCTTCCCATCTGTTCTGACTGTGAAAGGTTCCGCGCAATCTGGTCCTATAGTGACTCCTAGTTGAGTTACCTCTCCTCAATGTATTAGTAAAGAGAAGAGTTAATAGGGATACTACAAGACCTTGGCCCTATGGCTATGTAATTTATATTTTTGGATAACCCTTTCAATTTACATAAAGTTAATAAGATGGTAAATGTGCTAAATTTTTTTTCTCTAATTGAGATTAATACGGCATAAGCGTCTGAAACTGCTTTCTTAAAAGTAATGATTCAATTGTCTCTGAAAATCAGAAGTTAGTGATGCCAAAACTAAAGAAGGCTGGCATATCCTACCTTAGTGCCTGGACCATCTATCAAGGAGTTTTGGCGGAGCAGAAAGAATGACCACTTGCACTAGATAGTTCCTTAATATTTTTTAATAGAAACAAAACCATTCAAGTATTTTCTTAATGATTTTATTTGGAGAAGTAGATATTACCTAGGTATAATGCAATAAATGGTTTTGACGCCCAGATTACTCATTGCAAGGCCTGTGAGCCCTATACAGATTGTGTGGGTTGTGATACCAGTTTTGAACGAAGAGAATGATATTACCCACTAGTTGAATTATCTTTGCCGTTGCGCTGTCACTTTCAAAGCGCCCAATCCAAGTCTTCAGGAACCGCAGAAATAAAATTGACTGGGATATTTGCCCTGACAAGGAATTAACTCGGCTGAATAGGCCTTATAATGAAGAGCCTGACATAATCAGGTTTGTTTGCTTTGTAAGGATTTTAAATATTATGACAATCACTTCTATAAGCACAACTATAAATATAGGGGTTGTTGGTGAACCCTGTAAAAGTTGCAAATCTTGAAAAAGTCAGGAGGAGAAAACAGAGTTTTCTACATCTGATTCTCCTAAAAAAATCACAAGTACAAACCCATACTAGACTTTTCTTTCAATCTGGCTGAAAGATGATGCCGCCTTGCCTATGATGGATTAGCAAATAATAGAAGAAGAAAGGGTAGTTGTGACCAAACACTCTCTGGAAAATTAAGCCAACAAGATGTCTATAAATAGTAGAGAGGCATTACATTCAGCATTTAGTCCTACAAAAGCTTCCAATTTTTTCTGGCGGTATCCCCAATTGAACAAGCTCCAGGTGGCAATGCCTATTGAGAATTTGAAAGAATCACGTCCAGAGTTGGGTAGAGATACAACCTTTTCTAAGCCAAGTTGACACTCTGGATGTACTAGCAATAAATCTGGTGGACACTTATTTTTCTGTAAACTTATATTGATTTTTAGTGAATAAATTCTAAGTCCAATATTGTGGACAGTGAAGCACCTGTTAAATTGTGTCCAATAGACTTTTGAAGAAGCTGGGCCTAGCTCCTGACGTAGAACATTAAAAAATCTATGGTATGTCAGGCCCTCATACTACTTTTTCTAAAGGAGCGTAAAGTGCGTTACACTGCAATTTGGCTCACTAGTGATCTCCACTCCCGCTATCATTATCCTAAATCATAATTATGACTTTCTCTTTGGGACATCATTTATGAGAGCTCATGGACTTAAGGGTGCTCTCAAGTAGGTAATTTAAATTCCTTAGACAAGCCTTATCTTTATTTTATATACCAAAGGATGAGGGCTCAGCACCTCAAACTCAGAGTGGTCATTAACTTAGTTTTTAAGGACTAATAGTGCCCTTGTGCTATTGGCAGATTCAGGAATATACTTGATGGTTAATAAACAAGATTGTGGAAACTACAGGGATAACGCTACATGATAATCATAATCTAACCATTCCATCAGATCTTCAATTGATAGCGGAGACCAAAATCAATTTGAATATTTCCAAAAATTATATGGCAAAATATTTTATTCGTTCTGTCATTGCAAATCATGACCTATCAACATGCCTGGAAATCCTTCTGACTAGGGCGAGATTAAGGTGTTCCTAGCTAATTTGTATACATACCCTAATCAGATAAAGCAACACTAGAGTATCGCTTTTGTGCATGTTTTACCAGGCAAAGGATTCCAGGATATCTCTGAAATTTGGCTTTTTAATTATTATATTTTTTGTAGCAATATTGAGCAATTTTTTGATCTCTAGTACATTGAGAACGCCTATCTGGACTAATTGAGGATTTTAAAGATCAAACGCTGTCTATTTCAACAAGTACAGCGTTATTTTAAAAAATGATTGTGATTTTGGTTTGTCCATGATGTACTTCATCATATTGTCACTTGAAACAATCAAATATTTTCCTTCATCACATTATGTGGTCAAAAGCGGTGGATGTAGTTATCAATGCCAAAATTAATCAACTGGTGCAACACGGGATGCTAGTATCCTCCAAAGTCCTTGGGCCTCTCCAGTGTTAACTATTAAGAAGAAGGGAGGCTCAAATCACGTAGTAATAGGTACTAAAAGCTGAAAAATATTAAAAAAGATTCCTATCCTTTACTATGTACTATGATGTAATGTATCATTTAGGTGGTGCTCAAATTTCTCAGCCATTTATTAATTTCTGGCTATTGGCAAGTTGAGCTGCCAAAGGAGGAAAAGGAAAAACCTTCTATAATTACTGCTCTAGGCCTCTACCAACCAACTCATATGTCGCTGGGGCTGTGCAATGCCCCAATGACCTTCCAGTGGGCTATAAAAAATTCTCAGCAATTTAAAAATTCCTTGTGTCCTCGTTATATAGATGATATCAACGTTTTTTCTAGAAAACAAAATGAACACTTACATTACTTATAAAGGTTCTGCCTCCTTGCTAAATCAGATTTTAAGATCAAGCCATGGAAGTATGGTTTTCCACAAGCAGTTAATATAGCTGGGGTTTGCCATTAATAACTTGGCTTGTAGCCCCAGGCATTCAAAATTGAAGCTATTGATTGCATGGCACAACTGATAGTAAGTGCAACAACCAAGTGTTTCTTAGAATGATTGGCTCTTATCTCTTTTGTCAAAAATTTTAGCAAAATAGGTGAACTGCTATTTTAATTTTAAAAATAGTGTACCATTTGAGTGGACCAGAAACCTTCAAATTGCCTTTGATAAACCCTGGCTTTATCTGGCCCAAGTGACACTGTTAATTTACCTCATTTCAAAAAACTGTTTATCATTCAGATGGACGCTTCGCTCACTGCCGTCAGGGTAGTGTTATCTCATCATGGTACTGTCAGAATTGATCATCACATGGCTTATTGTAGCCGAACCCTGGACGCTCATGATTTATAACTATATGCAATTGAGAAGGAGTGCTTAGAGGTTATTTATGAGTGTAAACAATTGTGTTTTTACATCCGCAGAGTATACTTTATTGTGCTAAAAGGTCATTCCTATCTTCTTTGGTTACAGAATTAAAAAGAGCTTGAATTACATTTAGTCCACTGGGCCTTAACTTACAAACCTTCAATTTTGAAATTCAGCATTGACCTGGCGTTATGCATCAAAATGCTGATGGTCTATAAAGACTGTCTACCGTGGCCTTGGTGGCCATTGTGTCTGATGATCTATTTGAGAAAATGCTGACTCAACAAAATAACAATGAATCAGAAGAAATTCAGCGCTGCTTAGAAATTTATGGAAGGACACAGTCGTCCAAAATGGAATGCTTTATGATGTATTAGGTGATCAGCAATCTGGGATAACCTGACCATTTGAGCCAACTGAGATTATAAATGGGGCTTACAAGGCGACGGGTCAAGGTAGCTTTAAAAAGTTCAATTTATGAAACAACATTACTATTAAGAATTTTTGAATTTTGATGTTAAAAAGACCCTCCGCTGTTGTAAGGAATGCCAGGTTGAAGAACCCTACCAAAAAGCCACAACTTATCAGTTGGTTGAACCCTATTTTTCATGGCATACTGTATCTATGGGCGTGGTGTCCCATTGACCAACACTTCTGGTCAATTTAGATATATATAGTGGCCATTAATCACCTCACGAAATGTGTAGAGGCTAAAGTGGTCAAGTATTTAGGCACCACAACCATGGAGAAGTTTATTCTAGAAGACGTTAATTATCAGCAAGGATTCATCCAATTTTCTGTTAACAGATAATGAAACTAAATTTACACGCCAGATGATTTCTAAGTTTATTGTTTAATGGGCTTAAGCGAGGATTTTCCACTCCCTACCACTCTGAGAGCAATAGCACCATCTAACAAATGAATGGTTCTATCCATAAGATTTTGCATTAGAAAATTATGTTTTAGGCATATAGCTAGAACCTTTTATTACCTTTTGCCGTCTTTGATTATAACATACCTTAACTCAGCCACAAAGTATTTCCCTTTTGCTTTACTTCATGGAAACTATCAGCACTCCCCCAGTTTTTATTCTTGTGTCAGTCAAGAATCCATAACTCCTATGAATATTTGGAAATTGCTAAAACAGACTTTAAATTCAACTATAAAGTGCTGAACATTCCAATGCGCTGACTCAGAAAAGAAAAACTCATGAACGGGATAATGTAGACCGGCTGCTGTATCCCCCTTTACTATAAGAGGAATTCAGTTCTATATATGATAGCCATTGAATCAGATTAACTAGCAATATGGAGCATATATGGAAGGGTCCATTGAGATCATTGAGAAGACCTCTACAGATGCTTGAACTCTAAAGGATCTGGTCAAAAGTTACTATATCAACTGGGTGCATGCTAAGTTTTTTAAAATATCTTTAGAAGTCTGTCCCGTCAGCCTCAAGTTCTCAATGAGTTGGTTGACCCCCGCGCAGTTTTGTTACCTGATGTTTGGTCAAGTGGGGGGAAATGTTATAATTGGGGTTGACCAACCATCAGGAAACTATATTTTTATATTCAATTCATACTTCAAATAACAATTAGATAACGTATTTGATCAGCATAGTTGGTATTATGCCACATGGCCTCTAACCTTATATGGAGTGTCCGAAAATAATAATCTATTATTATTCAAAACCACTCTATTTCTGCTCGGCGTAACTTTCCAAGCAATTTTTACAGCTAATAAAAGCAAAACCTAATTGCTTGCTGTAGTTTTGCTCTGATGTCATTAATTCCCCACCAGCTGCCCCATTGTGGGGCAGTGGCAAAAATCCACCCTCCATTTTCTGTCTGACAGGAAAACGCGCTCAGACTGGCTCTCTCAGTCATACCAAACCCATGGGATGATTTGTTCCTCCCAAGGATCTTGACGCCCACCTCACTCGATCTCAAGTAGTGCACCTCTGCCCCCTGGTGCTCCCTCGAAGCAACATGTATTTTGGCCTTGGGGTCAAATATGGGTCCTTTTCCCATACAACGACTAAGCCAATATCAAAATGGCTCAGGTGGTGATGACACCAGCCTGTTTTATTGACTTCTGCCCCATAAAGGGTATTTTGATCTCAGCTTCACTTGTGAAGCTGATGCTGCCACTGTGGCAACTGTGCCTCTGGTCTTCCAGGGTACACCTCTCCCAACAACAAGCAGCTGGTTCCCAGCAGACACCACTTTGTTGGTTCAGTTTGCTGGTTTGCCTACCCACCTTCCCTCTGAGGTTCTCCACCAGGAACAGATGAAAAGTTTGGCAGTCTATGGCTCCAACCCCATCTTGCAATTTGTGGTCCCAGATGGGGCCACACGCCTCGCTGGGCCTCAGGTGTATGCCACAATCAGCCCTGAAATGAACAAAATTGCCTTTAAATTACCCCTTGCACCAAAATCCATCTGCCCCGACCATCTGTTCTTGGCCCATGTCAAGGGCGGACAGATGATCTGTCCATCCTGTTTCAAGTTAGACCACTTGAAATGCAAGTGCCCATATCTAGCAGCTTCCAAGAGTGCTGATAATTGATCCAAGGGCCACCAAACTGCCACCAACTCCACGCCAATTTAGCATGGGGTATGATCCTACCTCTCTTTCCCTCAAAGACTGATGCTGCAGCTGCACCTGCAGCCACCAATCAGCCTCCACCGTGGCTCAGTGCCACGCATGAATCTTTCTATAAAGCGCAGGATTGGACCCCAGTCTGATCCCATGCAACATCCAACAAATCAACCAATCCTCAACCATACGCCAATTCCCCAATTCAATTTTGCCAGAACCCATGGGAACTTTTGGATGAAGTTTATAAATCATGTAATATCTTTGAAGAACCATCGCTGTAAGTCAACTGGTTCTACAATGCAAAATGGGATGCAGAATTTTCCCCTTGTTTATATTCCCCAAAGCTAAATGCCAAACCATTCCACAGCAACCACCAGCTTGCAGTAGAAGCAGCCACCACACATTATTGCCGTTCCCTCCGCAAAGCTGCTGCAAAATCAGTGGGTAGTGCTCATTGGAGGAATTCCACCTCCTGTTATCCCTGAATATATTTACTTTAAAATGTAAGATTAACATAAAACAAACTTCACAAAAATGTCACCGGTGCTATCCAGAACGTGGTAACTGTAGCACGGAATTTGAAGGCTAAGATCTCCTGAACCAACATTGCAACGTTTGTTAGTTTACCAGATGCCCGCATTAAAGCTGAAAAGCTGTAGCTGAATATATTACTTCCATTTTTATGGTTGGCAATCACTCAGTTGTTCCAATCATCAGTGATATTGAACCATATACCACTGATGCCCTGACGTCCTTTCTATCTGCCTTGACACGCACCCTACTCTGAAAAGAGATAGCTGGTGCCAAGGATGAGCCCCAAATCCCACCTCCCCTTCCGCCATGGAGGATAAGTGGTTTCCACTGCCCACCTGGTTAGTTTCTTTTTTCAGAGTTTTTCATTTAATCGCTCATTTGTGCGTTTTGTTTGTAACAACTAATTAAGTTATTCTTAGTTTAATTTTTTAGTTTGGTAATGTCCATCTCCTGGTTGGCTTACCTCAGTTAAATACAATAACATTATTCAAAACCCTGAAACCCTTCTGGCACATATCATGTTTCCTGATTTTATAGTCTCTGACGCTATAGCCTCAATTGTATATTGCCTCCTATTTTTCGGAATACTATTCTATGTTGCCTCTGTGTCAGCATAAAACAATTGGTAATAGGGTCCTATATTTTTTATGGTGAATATTTTTTAACACAACTGTCTCCAGCGTATTGCATCTTTACATGAAAATGCCTCAATCTTAGTTATTCAATTTCTGACCTAATTTGGATATTAAAATTTTTTAGTCTACCATTTGGAGGTGCTTCTTAGTAACCCTGAAAAGCACCAATGAAGTTTCTTGTAGATGTCAATATTTAAAAGAGAGTTGCCTTAGAGAAGGAAAAAAATTTTTAATAAGTTTTACCAGCCTATCAGTCAAATTACTTGAACAAGCCCACAAACCTCTATTGGTATTCAATAATACAGGATTCAATCTTGTTTCTTAAATAAAAACCCTATTTATTAAGATACCTTTTCTTTTTATAAGGTTTGACCAAAGTTACTTTTTTCATTCAGTACTTTGAGCTGTTATGGTATTTTCCTGAGCATTCGAAATATGATGCCCCTGTGATGGTTTCAAAAATTAGGATGAGTTGTGTGGAAGCTTCCACAAGGTTTTAAAATTGGCAAAATCTCTTGCACTCACCCAGATTTATATAAGAAGTGTAAGCCTTCCAAGACACTAGGTGCTGGAATTAGTGACGTGATTTATAAAGGCCAAGATTGTCCCTACTCTGCCTCCTGGAAGTCATAATCATGATAGGTTCAGGTGACGTGGGCATAGAACCCTTGAATGGAGACAACATAGATAAATGAAACACGTTGAGATTCTTACAGTGCAAAGAGAGCTTAATACAGAAGGCACTATAACTTGAGTTAATACCACTTTAAAGTGCCCAGAGCGTTTGAATGCTAGTTTACAGTAAAGAACCTTCTTGCTCAAGTGACGCATGTATAAGTGACAAGAAATCTTTCCTTAACCATGGCTTATGTGGCGTTTTTAGTCTGTAAATTTATTTTAAGCATCCACTGCCTTGGTCAGGTGTTCATATATGAGATTGTGGGTTTTACATATTTGATCTAGGCGTTCCTCTGCAGTAGGAACATCAGAAGGGAGACTAGTGCCAGTGTGGAATGTGGGACTATGTACTTAAGTTGGTCTCAAAAGGGAAAAGACTGGTGGAGGCTGGGGGCATTATTATATGCAAACTGCGCCAGTGGTAGGTCTGACGCCCATGCGTCAGACTTGCAGAAGCATAACTTCGTAGATATTGCTCAAAAGTTTGGTTCACCCTCACAGTTTGATTATCTGATTGGAGGTGATAAGCGGTAGACCTGCAGGGTTTGATCTGGAGGAGGTCAAGGAGGGAACTCCATAATTTAGCAGTTAACTGGGGACAACAATTTCTCATTATCTCCCTTAGAAGACCAAGAATGGTGAATACACTTGTCACAAACAAGGGCGCCATCTCTTCAGGAGTGATCGTTGTGTTGCAGGAAATGAAGAGTGCAAATATGGCGAAGTTATCAGCCATCATTATGGTTGCAACATACATTTTGTAATGTGACAACTCAACTCTAAAATCTACAGATACTAAAGTTCAGTGACCTCCGCTTGTTGCACTGAAGCAAGAGGCCCTTTTTTCTCATGATCTATAAGGCTTGGATCGTGCAGAAACTAAATAACGAGAAATTCAAGAAAGGATCTTTCTTGAAGATCCTGGCCTATTATTAGTTTTTTAAAATAGTTCGCTATCTTTTTGGACCCAGGGTGTCCCACAGTTGGGGGCTCATGATGCTCTTAAATCACCTCTACAAAAGGTGGGAGGATATCAAAATCAGTCTCTGATTGCTATTACCCTATCCTTAAGGCCTAGTGAGTACGCTTATGAGCTTTTAAATTTCAGGTCTTCATATAGTGTGAGCCTTTATGGAGAGGTCAATTGGGAAGAGAGTAACCAATCAAGAATGGGAACATCTGGTGACAAACTGGATGAGGAGGCAGAAAGTTGAGCCAGCGTCAATACTTGAGGAAGTGGGAACAATGTTAGTAAGCTCGGGAAGCTCATCTAGGCTAAGTTCATAACAGGGCTTACTCAACATTTCTGGCAAGAAATTTAAGTTACTTTCACAAACTCAAAGTGACATTAAAATTGCGTAGATTGCGGTATGTGTAGGCCTGACAGTGGGCAAGCTTCTGGGATTTCCTATAAATACAACAAGGAGTTGTGGTCCGTGCGCACAGTAATCTCATGCTGGGCCCGTTAGAGAAGGTAGCGCAAGTGAGTTAGTGACCAAAGCACTGCCGCCAGCTCCTTGTCATATAATGTTCAAGGATTCTAAGTTGCAGAGAACTTTTGAGAATAATATGCAAGTGGATGCCCCACCACATTATGATCTTGGAGGAGCATAGCGCCTACGGCTACTGAAGGTGCATCACAAGCCACAATGAAGGACTTAGAAGAGTCAGTACGCCTGAGGAATGGTGCGGTAATAAACCTCCTTAATAAAGTTGAATGCATGTTTGCATTCAGGTGCCCATTTGAAGGGTGTGTTCTTGCAAGTCAGTAAATGCAGGGGAGCTGCTGGTTAATAAAGAGCGGGGGAGAACTTCTTGAGGAATATTATTGTCCCCAGGAGGCTCTGGAGTTTCTTTTGGGTTGTGGGATTGGCCAAAACTAAATGGAAATTTAAACTTTCATGGGGTATATTATACCCCTCCTTCAAAACTAGGTTACCTAAGAAGGTCACTTCTTCACAAAAGAATTTGCATTTAGGGGCTAAACAAAGAGCCAAGCTCTGTAGGTAGCAGCAATGACGCTTTCTAGATCTTTAAATATGTTACATATGAGTTGGTGATTGTATTAAGGTGTCATCAATACAAGCAACCACGAAGAAGAAGCCAATATCACCCAGGACATCATCTATGATACTCTGGAAGGTTGCTGGCACGTTCTTCAACCCAACTAACATCACATTGAACTTATAAATTTCATTTTTAGTGAGTATGGCAGTGAGCCACTCCTGTCCCTCCTTGACTCTTACTTGATTGGAGGTCATTTACCAAATCAAGCTTGGAAAATCTCAAAACTTTGCAATGAACTGAGCTATTGATTGCCCTGATTGGAAGGGATAGAGGTCCATAACTGTCACATTTTTTGACATGCCCATAATCAACTCATGGCGCTGGGTTACATCTGCTTTCTGCGCGAAGACAATGGATGAAGCGATGGGGAAAGGACTTCTTCACATTCCAACTTTTTGTCAACATTTCATCCAAACATTTATCTAAAGTTTGTCCTCTTCCTTAGTGTATGGTTTAATGGGCAATTTATCTTGACAATAATTACAGTCAGTGATAGGCTAGATTATACTTTAGATGATCTGGAAGACTTTTAGCTAGATTCATGTCAAATACTTCTCTGTATGGGTTGATTAAGGATGGGAAGTCCAGAGGAAGACTGTAGAGAGAGGATCTGGAGCAATGATAGAGCTCATGGAGATCTCAAGAGGAAGGGTATCATTTAGTTATCAACACTGAGCTCATTATTGGTGATGGAGAGGAAGCTACTACCTAATTTGATTTCAACTTGTTGCTAACACCAAGAGCCTACACCAAGGATAACTAGGTATAATAATTTTGTAACAGCTGAGAAATTTTCACAAAAACAGAAACCATGCACAAAGAATTGTACTGGTTGATGCATAGCATGACACTTCATAGGTTGGGAGGATGCGCCCAAAGTTGGATGTTCCACATCAGTGTCTGGATATAATGCCTGTGAGATTCTAATATCCGTAGAACTGCCAGCTTCCCGGTGTATAAGAGCGCCTGCACAGTGCCCTTAATCGTCTAAGAACAAATGTGATAGAAAAGCTGAAACAAGCCTGATCCTCATGGATGGAAGCTGATAGTGAAAGGGCTATAGTAAAGAAGGAGCTAAGGTGAAAAGTTGACTCTTGTTAACTGACAAGCTCTGATGAGATGACCAGGTAGGAATCAAGGTGAACCAGCAAGTTTTTCAAAAAAAGGAATGTAATATAATTTTAATTAAAGTAGAATCTCGACAATCTTTAGGTGAACGCTTCATCAAGCTTAGAGAGAAGAATGGAGAGACCAATAATGCTGGACGGTTTATTATGTCTGGACTTTAGCTAATTTGGAGAATACTGCCCGTCTTGAAAGAGTTTTGCAGTGCCCAGTTGATGGTATAGAATGCCAGAGACTCAGCTGTTCCAATGACTTTTAAGTTTGGGCCCAGTGGTTTAGTTGAGGGGAAAACTGTTTGAACATCATACCAAAGGCCCCTACAACAAGCCAGAAGGTTGCAGCAGGAGCACTCACGGGTCATACTGTGGCAACCTCAAGGGTGTGAGAGGCAGAGAGGGTGATAGCCTTTAAGGATCACACCTTTTTAGTAATATATAAATAGTAAGGATCATATTGTTAAATGTTGTAAAACAGATTGCAATCTAAATGACATGGATTAACCCAAATTAGGGAAGATCGATTTAAAAAAGTGATTAACAGCTCTCACAACATGCGCAATAGATTGGGAATCATAATAATGGGGGTATTCATCCAATATCTCATAGAGTGTGGGAAGCAATAACATATCTGTGGTTTGAAAAGTTTGCTCATTGATTTCTAATATATTTTGTGCTTGGCAGAACGTCTCCAAAGGATTGTGGCAATTTCAGTGAGCTGGCGTGGAGGTTTATCCTTTGACGAAAGGGTTTTACACAATATTTCTGTTTTAATAAGTAAATATAAAGGGTGATGAACTAAAGAATAAAATGGCAACCTACACTAAGGAGGGTGTTTCTATATAGTTGAGGGGTAATGGGAACGTGAAAATTTGTGATGACTAAGCCCTTTCATGGAACTTAAATTCTATCTTAGGCTTCTTGCAATAGAGTTGGGAGGAAGGTATTAGAGTTCTCAGGTGGCGTCATAAAAGTTTTCGCTGCTTTTTACCTGGATTTATAATAAATTATCTGGAATACTGCCAAACTTGAATAATTTTCTTGGATGGTTATTTCACTAACTCTTAACTGATAGATCTGACCAAACAATATTACAAATTTTACAAAAGTCATTTTTTCATGATCTTCAGTTTGATCTGCAATCCAAAACAATAATAAAAACTTAATCCGACTTATATGGCAAATTCAGGCACATATATGGGTTTTGTGAAAGGTGAGGTAGTTTCTTGGATATCATTGGTGGTCAGGCCACACTTGAGGTGAGCCTGAGGAACTGAGGGAGGACCCTGAAATGAACCTACTCTCTGCACACCCCTTTCTTAATTTTTAACAGATCAGAATAGGGAATGGGGGCGGAGAGAGGTCCTTTTAAAGCCAGGGCATTAACTTACCACTCATCTCCAATGTGAGCTAGGTCACTAATCTGAGTGGGGGCCTTAATCTAGGCTTGGGCCCCTTCCTTCATCTATGTGAATAAAACTCACGATTCAGCTAGAGAGGCAGGTCATCTGGACCTACACCTGTGACCACAATAGAGCACCCAACTATCACATACTCATTCAGCCCTCACCACATTCCAGCGACCCCAAAGACTAAAAGCAGTATATCCCTGTAATCCTGGTAGTACAGCACAACCCTCAAATCCTCAAACTTATGGACCTCATGAGTGATGTAGCAGATTAAACCCTCGGCACCTATTTGTCCCTATGGACCCAGAGCCCACAACGGTGTTCCCCTACCTTGAGATGATGGAGAGAGTTGAGGGGGCTCACCACTAAAACATGATAATATTAAAAGCTCAGCCACGCTTAGCTATTGATAGATCCATCATATCCCACATTAACAACACTATCCTATACTAAAGCGGCAGCAATGCCCTCCTGATTTCTAAACAAATATTAAGAGTAAGCCAAAATAAGCTATAAACGCATGCATTGAAGGCAAAGTATGTGTTATGAACAGTTTAATAAATTAAATCATGATTTTTTGTTTTCCATAAATATCATACTCAGTATGATATTATGGAGGTAAAAAATATGGTATAAATAAGTTCTTTTGGGAATTTTGTTGATCTAAATTTGCCCCAATTTTTGGATCTGGTGGTAACTACTGGGATCTGGTTATAGGGGCCTCACGAGTACAAAGGTCAACCTACCCTTATGTGAGCTGCTGCACTTCTTGGCACATGGGCAACATTGCCTGGTAATTCTTTGGTTAACCCACATCTGCTCTATCCCATGATCCTAGGTGTGGTTTGGTGGTTCTAAAAGTTAGTCATATCAACCTGGAGCTGAATATACTCACCTTCACGTCCTGCTATCAATCTGGAGAGATATCCTTTGCTACCAACTTTAACAAAAGTTAATGCCTTAGATGCCAACCTGGATTACTCCACTTCAGATGTAATAGCCGACCTACTTACAATGCCCACAATACTCAAACCCTACAAAGAGATCTTCAATGTAGCAAATGCCATTCTTATGCCCCCACTTCAAGTTCAATAATGACATCTGCAAACAATAGACTTAATCAAGATAAACTGCCCACTCTACCCTTATATGGCAGCTGAGGACTAAGCTCTGAATACCTGGATTGACAAGATGATCACCAAAAGTGGATAACTAATAAGACATCGTAAGTATCATTTCCTGTTTATTTACACAAAAAATAGATGGCGTCCTACATCCCTATATAAACTATGATCATCTGAACAACACTACCATTTTCAACCCATATCCGCTTCCACTCAATGCTGCACCCTCACAAGCAATTTCAAGATCAAAGTTTTTAAAAATTGGATCTAGTAAATGCATTCTACCTGACTGAGTGAAAGAAAAGAAGGAATGGTTAATGGCTATCCAAACACAACACGCCATATACCAATTTCTATTTTTATGTCGTTTGGCATATATAAATTGCTCCCAACTATTATTGAGGTCACACTCACACATTTTGAGACCTTTGCAACATCTATACAGCTGTATATATTGGTGACATTCTATTGCATTCCCCCATACTTGAACAACATGAATAGGACTTGGCAGCAGCGGCTGCCGCCTTACTAAAATTGGGCCTACACACAAAACCATCCTAGTTAAAACCTTCAAGGATGAAATGCAATTCCTGGGGAATTTTGTACTATAAGATGGGCATGCCATCGCCCCTTCAAAACTATAAGCAATTAGGGCACGAGAAACTCCAACTATAATGAAACAGCTTTGCAGCTTTTAAGATCAGTTACATTGTTGAAGAAAATTTTTTTTGGCAACCTTGAAACTGGCTGCCCCTTTACCTCTTGATTTTTAAAAATGCCCCGTTAATCTAGGCAAAGGAATGCTAACAAGATTTCAAAACTTTCTAGGAATTATTTGCCTCTGCGCCAGTCTTTCACCATATTAACAAAAATAAGTCATCCAAAGTAGCATGAGACGCCTCTAAAACAGCTTTGGGGAGGTCCTGCTTCAAGAACATGTTGGGTGCGAGTACCTAGTAACATATTTTTCAGAAAGTTCCCCAATGCCAAATACTCATGAGTGATATATGATAAGGAACTTGCCACCATCGCCTGGCCACTAATGCACTGGTAATATCTGCTTCAGGTAGAGAAGCACTTATTAGCAGTGTGCACATACCATAAGACATTAATATACTACCGCAAGCTGAAAACTGATGCATCATGAAAATAGGACCCACTTCAACCTACTAAACTTTGATTTAAAATATGAGATTGTATGAGAATGACTCATATTCTGCCAGATATCATTAGTAAAAGCTTGTCTGTCAAACTAAATCCGTTAGAGATTCCAAACTAGTAATGGCGATCCCAGTGGAACAAGTCCTGACTGAATTATGGACAGAGGAGGTCGTCATCAATGCCATCACAAATTTCTTAACATATAAAAGCCCACCCACCAATTCTTCTGCCAAACCCACCACCAACTTCAAAACCCCGCTCAACTGTATACCCATAAGATAATCTAACTGACAATTCTAAGGGTTTTCTCTTAGACGCCAATTTAAGTGTTAAGTTAGAAACCCTAGAAGGACAGTCCCTAAGGGACAAGATATTTGGTGGGAAGTAACCCCTCCAGATGGTACTTCAAAAAAGGATGAGGTAATTTAATTCCATCTTTGCATATGAGTACCAGAAAATCTGCATTCTCATAACATGAGGTGTAGGAATCCAGCTCTGTTATGCTCGCTTGGTGCTACGCCACTTGATATTACAAAGGAGTTAATAAAATAACATATAAATAGATATAAAAAGTGGTTTTATAATTTTAATAGAGGCGGGGGAAAACAAGAAGTGATCCCTTTCCAATTTCCAATGACTAGTATTTATATTATTTTTGAAGGTTGGAGGGAATTGGGGATAGGTTTGGAATAGCTGCGATGCTTTCCAATTTAGGTAATATGAGAGTCAATCCTATCAAATCATGGGGGAAAGTTAGATAATTTTTGGGAAACAGACGTTGGAAATTTGGGGCAGAATATACCCATGCAGCAGGGTTTTGATGTACCCTAACTACTCACCGCTCAAGAAATTTTTCTCTCCTCAGGGGCCTGCCGCAATGCCATAGAAGGGGGTGGCCCCTGTGCAGGTGTGGTGTAGGACTCAGTGCTGGTTGGGGGAGTAACTTCAGCTGGTTTCCCCAGAGTCCATTGTGCAATCAGTAAAATCCAATCCTTTGATTTTATTAAATGTGCCCAAGCGGGTTTCAAACTTCCGTTACCCCAATTTATGGGGTTCCATTGAGAATTGGCAAGGGTCCTTTGGCTGTTATCATCAACATTTCCATTAAATTGGCTCATGATGGCATTGGGGAATTGCAAATGGCTGACGTCCCTTTTTTGGTGGAACTAAACCTAAAACATTCTTATTTTCGAGCTGAGAAAGTAAATGTCTGAAATGAGGGATCAATATGATCCACTGACCATGGGTCACACTGGCGTCAAGAAGTGCATTAGCTTAATAAAGAGAGCGTACAATTGGAATGAGTTAACAAAAGATGTTCCTACCTGAGTGGAAAACTGCCTTATCTGTGCGCAATCGAATCAGACAAAAAAAGTTTTTTGGGTTGTTGCACCCACTTTAACAGGCGACAGGACCTTGTTGTGAGTATAGGTAAATTTGATCATTGGCTTGCCTGCTCACCAGAGCTTTGCCGCATTTAGGTGGTTGTAGACAGATTTAGAAAGTACGCCCATATTTATGCTTTCCTGACAACAACTACAGTGTAGTATATGGCCAGAATATTTGTAACCCATATATTTGCTATAATTTACATACCAAAAGGAGGGATATGTAACAGAGGGCCACAATTCACCATTAATTCTGGGACATACAGTGCAAAGCGTTGAAGGTCAAGCCTTGCCAGTTTTTGGCGTACTACCCTAATCTGATGGGCAAATGGAACGAACTTAATTATTTACTCAAACAGTACCTGTTTTGTTATTCCAAACCCTCCTAGTATATCTGGGCGGCTGCCCTTCCTCTCGCCCAATTTTCATACAACAACTCTTTATTGCATCCACGTGGTAATGCCAATGTACACCAACTTGGGTCATAATTTGGACTTCATCAAAGGTCTGCAGATATGCACTGCCATTCCTGTAACGGACATAATTGTGTTTCATATGTAGAAAATACACCTTCACATGCAGAAGCAGCTGAGCAAAGCCTCCCAGGACAACAACCTAATTGATGAATGGAAATGCAGAGCAGTACTAAGCTATCTAATGGGTGACCTTGAAATGGTAAAAATGAGAAACCTCAACCTCAAGGTTCCAAGTTGAAATCTGGTGTGTAAGTGAGCATGTCCATTCACCATCTATAAGGTACCTGACAATGGATCTTTTCATGTGGAGCTTCCTCCAAATGGAGAAAAAAACTCACACGGCTTTTCACGCTTCAGCTCTATCCACATTTAAAGATGAAAAGACAACGGAATTTGAAAAAAATATTTTAAGCGAGCACAAAAATTTGAGGTTAAGAAGGTCCTAAAAGCTCAGAGGGTCAAGAGGATATTCAATATATATTGGCTTGGAAAGAGTGTCCAGCGTATTAGAACAGTTATCCCTTCATAATACTATACTAACTGCCACAAATTGATTAAGGAATTCCATGCTTAAAGATCCATCGCTCCTGCGCTCATTCCAGCTAAGGCCATGCCATCACTTCATTAAGCTCCTCTCACCGCACAAGAATGATGCTTTGTTACAAGCTCCTGAAGGAGGACAAGACCCTGTCCTTTAAAGAAAGGGTATTGTAAGGGTCCCCACCATGGCCATTAAGTTGGCAAGGGCAATACAAATCTTTTGATCAAGAAAGGGAGGAGGCCTAAGAGCTACTGCTAGAAAATAGCAGACTTGGGATATACTTGGATGAATACTGGGTATTTTCTATCCCAAATTTGTGTACCTCATCAAAAACCAGCAAGAGTAAGTCTCACTATTATTTTCAATAAATTTTAATGAGGTTTATGTAGAAAAAGTGAAAAAATGTATTCCAAGAAATCTATATGAAAACTAATGTCAAAAATTGAATATGCAAAAGGGACAAAAGTATATTGGTTAATCTGGGGGAAGGTCCCCGAGCATTTGAATCTGTTGTCACATAAGCTATGCCATTTTCAGTATGATGTAGAATGCTGAATCCTGTATATTTGCAAAGTTTGCAAGACTGGACTGTTGGGAAAGACACCCACCGTTACCAGGGAATAAAGGGCTGTGAAAAGGCTTTGCATCAAGTCCCTGGCATTAGCAGAACATGTAATCATCCAGTTGTCACCAATGAAATCTAAGCCCCCATCCCTATTCCTCATTTAATATTAAAATCTAGCGCTTTGATGATAGTAGAATGCTAGGTTAACTTGTGTTATCCTTATCAAAGCATTATTTCGCCATAGCAAAACTTTTTAAATTTTTTATTGAATTTATAAGATTTTGTCCTCCCCAATATAAAGCCTCAAACCATAAAGAGCCCTCGCCCATAGGTTTCTGAAATAGCAATGGCCGTTTCCCTAGTGTTCTCCATGTTGGCGTCTCCTTGTTGGGAAAATCTCTAACTCTTTCTATGGAAGCTCCCTACTTTCAATTTATATAGAATATATATACACGAATTCTTTCCAGAGTGAACAAAATTTCTCTAATCCAATCCATCATAATTTTATAAACTCAAAAATGCAATATGGCGGATTAGAATTTTTAAATTCCAAAAAATTAGAATTGACAGCTTAAACTAATGCCTCTCTCTATCAAATGGAAGCCCAGGCCAGAACAAAAATTTATAATCTACAATACACCCTATGTTGGAACTTCAATATTCCCACATTACTTAACTTAATCAATTATAATAAATCTGCATGTGCATTAGGGGATGCATGCTACTAATGGTTGTAGGAGTTATTTACTTTATACAATAAATAATGTTCAGAGAAATATTGTTAGCAAATACTTAATAATTCACCAGGTTTTTATCTGGCATATGACTGATTTTTTGTCAGGGAAGATCCTCAACAATAGACTATTAATTAGGCTTTTAATTGTATTATTAATAATATAAAGAACTTGTATGGGCCCCTGAGCCACTTCCTCTGGTTTGGCTTCTGATCCACATTAAGCGGAATCTGAACGGTGCGTTTTTCTGCCCCCTCACACTCAACGTTCTCGTTTGATGGGCCAGAGTGAGAATTAGCCTCCACCAAATCAATACACACTTCAACCCACCCAATTTTGCCCATACCAATCAGAGTCAGTAATGGATCACCATTTGCACCCAAGCAGACCATTTGACTATTAACCACCCAAATTCAGCATCCACTATTCTCGTGAATCAAAATCCATTGGACCTATTGGCTGAGGTTGACAAAAAAGGTAAAGTTATCATAAGTGAGGATTCTGGTGAGCCTCTCAGCCAGTTTGATTCAGGTTGGGCTAAATTTTCCTCCTGATTATGATAAAACCCCATTCCCCAGACTTTTAGCTCCTAAACCCAATGCTGCCCCTACCAAAGTGACCACCAACTCGCCTTAGCAGCTGTGGCCTCACCCCAGTGCCAAAATCTATGCAAAACAGTGGCCCAATCAGTGGCTCAATTCCAACTAGGGCTAACCACACTCTACTACCCCCTGATTTCCCTGAAGCAGCCCAAAGAAAAATCACTAAATCTTTGATGATGCTGAAGCTGCTGTCATGCATGTTGCAAACTAACAGATTTTGACACATCTGCTAAAATCACTTGCTAAAGTTTATCCAATTTTGTAAAACTCCTCAATGTCCACATTCAAGCTGAACATTACTTAGTGGAATATGTTGAAGCTGTCTACCAAACTGATCTTGATGATGAGATTAAGAACTCATTTTACACCGCCATCCACCCACATTACGCTGATGCCCCAACGCCATGGCTCTTCACTTTAGTCCATTTTTAAAATTATCATGATATCATCATGAAGTGTATGTCTGCAAAATAGCCGCTCGCCCCCTACCCTCTGCCATGGTGGGTTAGCAGTTTCCGCTCACCTCCTAATAGGAGTTTTTTTGTTTTATTTTATCATTCCATTTGATTTGTTTTTTAGTTCTTTTGCTTTTTGCTTAAAGGTAATGTCCATCCCCTGGCGGCGTAGTACAAATAATATAAATCAGTTAACTTGTAGTAGTTAAATAGGTTTTGTCTTATTGACTAAGGAGCTTATAAGTTTCCAGGCAAATGGTGCCTTCTGTGATAAGCAACTTGAAAGTTAACCTTTTAGGAATTGCAACCTGCTGTTTATGAGTAAAAGTCTCATCACCTAATAAGGATGTTAATCTATCAATGGTGACACGCTGGGGTTGAGCTTAGGCGTTGGTAAACGTTCTTTGTTTTAACCTGGAAGAGGTCACATTGATATTAATCAGCAAAAACCTGACTAACCTGTTGAAAATTACCATTTGTAGCAACCCTGGAGGACTAATTTATTTATGACTGCTGCCATTTCTAATTTGGGGTGCAAAAGAAGAGTTGGGAGCTAAATTCTCTTATAAATTCCCTTTCATTTTTCTTATGTAAAGCTGATAATAAAAGATCAAATTACTTTAACCATCTATTTGGTTATATTTTGCTCAAAACTAGGGTTTGAAGGTAAAAACCCTATGTCTATTCATTTGTTATTCCTGCAGACTCTGCGAGAAGTCAGAAGAACCTCTGAACCTAATCCTATGTTAAGTGTCACAGAGTAGGGGAAGTTACTATCAATATTTCAGAAGAATTTAAGATTAGATAAAGCACCAGTTTATCTTTTGACTTAATAATAGTCTTGGCTATAAGAAAATCAACCGGAGATAATAGTACTCATACTACTACTACCCCATGAAACTAATTATCAACTAATTACAACGCACATACAAGGAACTTGTGCAGTTAAACAAGGGAGCTGATTTGATCTTCAATCCTGTAAGAGTAATTACACTTAGTCTTTAAAAAAGGTGTCACTACAGGGGTATTGAGTTTAAGTCAGATTATAAGAAGACCACATCAACCAATTTCTTATAAGAACAAACTAAGGAAGCTTCAAACGGATCTATAAGCTGTCAATAAGCATACGCTCTACTTGGTGTCACAGGCCAATTTCACTGTTTTGGAGGAATGGGTGAAAAAGCTGAAGAAGAGGTTAAGCAAGTCAAAGAATCAACAATGCTCACTTTGGGAATGTCTCCTACTTGAAGCGCAAGGAGGGCTAATTAATTGAAGAAGTATTTTCATAAGGCCGAGTAAGAGACAGATAGAAAACGCTTACACCAGATTAACAAAGATATGGGATAGCTGTTGAAGTTCATAGAGGAACTAGAAAATCACAAATGTGATTGCACTTAAAAGAAATGCGGATGAAGCTGACAACAATACGCACAAAACTCTAGTTATGAAATATAAAAACCTAGAAGTATGCCTTAGTCATTTGGTGAAATTTTGGAGATAACTTCCAAAATTACTCCTATGGTTGGTTAAATCATTGGGCAGAAATCCCCTGCTAGTGGAGACACAGATGTATTTCTTAGTAAACTAAAATTTCCCAATTTTCACTGGGACAACTCCCTTTCATTTTTTGATTATTCTAAATGAATATGTTTGGTTTTAGTGACCAACAGATGGCAGTGATCGTAAAGAACTTCCTGAACACCAATTGCAAGAATATGGTGTTGCCCTATCTAAATGTGGACTATTGGACTTATAATGAGGCCAAGTAATCCATTATGATAGATTTCAGAAGCCCTGCTCAGATTTCTTAATACAAGCATAAATTTATGGGCATCCAATTCTGAAAGAATGAGATTCTGACAGCTTTCGCCAACTGATAGTACCAGGAATCATAAATCCTGGCTGATGCAAAATTGATATTGATTATGATGCACAAATTGTGATGCAAGCGGCGCTTCAGCCTTATCAAGATTTGCATCATACAATGGCTTCAGCACTATTGACTTAGGTGTCCATATCCCGTTTTTGATCATATAGGGCTTTTAGGATTACCTTTGAAGCTCCTTATTGAACTTTTAAGGCCATTCCTATTAAAAACCAAAATAAAGAAATTCTCTATGCCTATCAAAGAGCAACTGATTTAAGTCATGATGGGAAACAAGCCCAAAGGACAAAAATGAGTAACAAGGTGCAGATCTGCTGCCATCTATGTGAGAAACCCGGAAATCACACAACTTGATGTTGGATCAAGAACCCCTAAGGAGAAAGCTACTCTAGTCTAAGAGAAAGAAAAGGAAATCAGTCAAAAGTTAGAAAAAGGGCCCACGGGCTAGATAAGAAGCAATTTGGCACTGTGATCAAACATGTTCACATTGATATATTTGACAATAACATAGATATTCTTGATCTGTTTGTAGATGATGAAACACCTGACCTGCTTTATCATGTTTTTACTTTGGACATGAACGCCATCACTTGAGCAAAAATGAAGGGAATTGACCTTAAAATTATGAAAGAAGTTGCTTGGCCATATACTCATTAGCTAGAGGACAAGATTAAATCTCTTAAAAGCATGTAAGAATTGCTCAAGATGAGATTTAATGGGCTGAACGTATCTTTTCTCATTAGCGTGATCAAGGAATCTTTCCTTAGTATCTGCACAATTAATTTATACTCTCAATTTGGCAAATAATGCCGCTATTCACTCATTAAACTCCTTATTACATTACTCTAAGTGTACATATGCAAATACCATAACTAACCAAATGATAGTGCAGGTATTAATTGACAGTGGAGCGCCCATCAACATTGTTTTGACCAAATTGATGGAACAAATGAATAGTTCATCAGATCGAGAGCATCTGAAGGAAAATGAAACTGCCAGATTATATATTTATTATCCTGTGGAGCGTACAGTTCGCTAATGGTTTGGTTCAGATCTCTTGTGGTATCTGCTCCTGCCATGATGTTAGCTAATTAGTACTATTACATACTTATCAGGATGGAATTCCTGAGGATGGATGATGTGAAATGTGATTTTGAGGAGATTACCTTGAAATTATGGTTAAACCCTGCCCGTGGTATATCAGCAGAAAGGAGAACCACCATATACAAAGAAGAGAAATATTGTAAACCTGATTTACAATGATGACTTAATTTCCATCTAGTACAAGTTAGTTAGTGAAAATGGAGGGAAATGCTGAAGAAATTTCAGAAAATTTTGGGATACCTTTGAGGATGAAACCAACAAGAACCATTCTGCCAGGAATGCAAATAAATATTAACAAAAGGCTAGCTCTCAAAATCCTGGAGCAATTATATGGATGAATCATTACCCATGAAATAAATCAAGGATTGAGCCATGGGTAGTGACAGGGATTATTACGCCAGGCACATAGATAAGTTTGCTACTGGTCAATCTAGGAGAAAAACCAATTAGATCAAACAAGTCATCGTGTTTCTGCATTTGGTCCCAATGGGTGGAAATCAATAAATTCCATGACTTATATCATTAACTGAGATCAGATTGCCAACGGATGTTGCTGTCAGAATTTATATGATGAGCAAACCAAAATCCTTGCTCCCAAACTGAGTCTTGAATGATCAACTCTTGAACCATTGCAAATGGAACCTATCCTGAAGGCACCAGAAACTAGATTTGATTAGGAAAATTCACGATTATGAGAATCAATGTAATCACCTTCAGGAATCCCTTCAATTTCCTGAATCACGAGAGGCTCTGCCCCACCACTGCGGTCATAAGGATGATGTAGTACAATGAAGGCATCGTACAAGCGGTCATTCTAGAAGGCATAGAAGATTATGATCTCATGTCCCACAAATGTCCTTAAGACACCATTTCCCTAAACGCCCTATATTATTGACTCTTTATAACACAGTAAAGTAGTCTATATTCTCTCCATATTTTCGTTTTTGACCTCTCCACTTATTTATAACTTTGAGCCAATTTTTAGACTTTAGCGACAGTCAATGAAACTGTTACACCAAGAGGAGGAGTTCTCAGATTGGTATTCCCACCTGGGTTGGGACATCCCAGTGCTAAAAAAAGAGAAGTTGTGCTCACTACAAGAGCTCTTAGCTGTTGTAAGTGAAAACGTCTTTCAAAATAATGTAGAATACTAGCAGTCTGAAAGATCAATCTGCTCATTGGATAAGAAACGTTGCTCAATGGATTAGTACTTATGGTATAAAGTGTTACCCAAAAAGCATTAGAGCTTAAAATTCTGGGATACATTCCAGTTCTCCCTGCCCTCAGTAGACGGAAATTAGTATCAGCTTCAGTATGAGAACCATAATGACATTGTTCAACAGTTAATAAAAGCATCTACTCCGTGGGTTCCCACTCCAGCTGCTCCTGCTCCTGTTCCTGTTCCTGTTCCATGCCCTCTACCATGCAAGATCTTTATATCTCGGCCCAGATACCAGCAGGGGAACTCATCTTGGGAACTGAACGCTACCTCTGGAACTTTGTTCGCCCGGCTATTCAACACATCCTCCATCTAGTTGGGTTGCACCATCATGAAGTCTCTTAAAACATGAGGTTCGTTTAAACCTTACATTACCATGTTGTCATTTTCTACAGCTTGGCCTCCTCCTTCATCCACAACAGCCGCAAGGCCATTCTTGATAACTGAATAAATCAATAAAGCCTGAGGCCAAATTGCGGTGTTGGATAGTGGGATCTCTGGCTACCTCAAGGATCAGCTGCATCATAATGTACAACTTCTCATGGCTGCTTGGAACCAGCTCATCCTCAAAAGTTGAAGATCTGATACATACGCTGCAACAACACTATCAGGAGCTGGTCTCTTGTGATTACCCCTCTGGGAGTGAAGGATCTGAAAGGCCTAGGGGGCCCAAAGGACGTGAGGGACCCAAAGGACCTGAAGGTCTTCGTGGACCTCAAGGGCCCTAAGGGGCTGAATTACCTACCCCCGGAGACCCTGATGTCCCTTGGTGAAAGGATGTGTTAGCAGCTCTGGCCGCCTTTTGCAATAAATTCAAAATGTAGCTCAGGAATGCAAGCTCCGAGTAGATGGAGTCCCCTCGACCCTAGGGTCTCCATCTTGGCATTGTCAGACAAAGTGTTAACTTTAGTGCCTTTACCAAGTTTACTGATAGCCACATCTCTCAGTTAAAACGAACTTGTCGAGGGTTTGAGACCTGCTTGACCACATTTTGAGAGTCAACATATCCTTTAAGACGCTGGCTTTTTTTTAAAAAGAAGGTCATGAATAAGGCTTCCGTTTCCTCCTTCAACTAAAACTGGGATGATATCTAAGAGTACCTCAAGGGCATAAAATGACGGTTGGGACAGCAGGTCTCCTGAAACTATGTGGGAACTATGTTTTCTGAACCTGCACCCATCTCTGCGCTAACACCCTCTCCACTCTCTTGTAACTAACTTTAACCTTAGTTTTAAAGAAAAGTTCACCCCTAGCCAGGAAAGCATTCCCTCCTTTCTGTACGCATATGAGATTTCCATGGAGGAGGCCACCAACTGGCAGAAAAAGAAGAACTTCCACTCCTGCTTCAACAGCACCGCCAAAAAGACCATGACTCCAGTTTAAAGGAGTGAAGCACCGGGAAGCAGATCCATATTGCCTTGATCCAAGAATTTTGCAGCAAATTAAACCCTAGCCAACCAAAACCAAGCGTTAATGAGTATATACCTGAATAAAGGTGAGAACCCCATGGAGTACGCCAGCTTTTTACACTTAAGCACAGCCCTTGGTTACTACCAATCCTACTTTGGATGACGCTATCACCGCCGTCATCTCCACGTTAGGATCATACACCAAGGTTCAAATGCATATGATTAACAATTTAATTGTTTTGCCTGTCTTTAGGAAATAAAAGAAGCGATGATCGAGATCCCTGTATTTGCCCTGCACTCCAAAGCTACCACTTTGGGTCCTCCAACTGTCCTCAATCCTGTGTAGTCAAAATCTAGAAGCATTCTTGACCTCAATATACTTACTACAACAATTTTCATACACTGTGCCAATACTTCTAAGAACTACTTGCAAATAATGGTAAAAGTGCTGTCAGCATGAAGGACGAGGCGCATCATGCTTACATCCCCACCACGCATCAAAATCCTCCATAGCTTCAAAAGGTCCTATAGCGAAAGTATTCGAAGAAGAAGTGTCAGTGTCCGTTGATAATAAAAAAATTGATAATGCTTACTCTTCTTACAATAAATCTCCCATGTTTCTCATGCTACTCCCCAGTTTGGAGGTCTTTTATCCACGTCACAGTTTGAGTTCATAAGATTCTAATCCTAGCTATATTTGACAGTGATTTTTTATGAACGTTATATCTTCCAAGCTAATAATGCGCATCAAGATCACTCCAGACTTTTCAAACTATATGGAGTATGGCACAGCTGGCTCGCAATGTACTCAATATAATAAGGGCCTAATACTCGCTACTTAAATGATTTGAAAGCTCTCTGTACATATTCCCAATTTTGCTCTAAATATCCCTAGCTATAGCCTAATCCTTGGAACTCAGTTTCTTCGAAATATACTCAGCAGTAGTCCATTACAATGATGGATTCCTAATCCTGCTAGGGAATCAGGTCCCCCTGATCTTTAAACCTCCTGCAACTTTAACACGCGTTTAAGGCCTGAGCTTTCCTACTGGAGAGTGATGGCCTAATTGGTTGGCTCAAATATCACATAAAGGGCTCTCAGATCCTATTGCCCCCTGCTGTTGATGGACAAGAAGGCATGACGATCTACTTACCTAGGGCGACCACTATACCATTGAAGTCCCAAGTCATTGCTGACACCTGAGTCCATGTTAACAACCCCTCCTCTGGGTACCTGCTGGAAATCTGAGGCCTAGATAACCCATCCACTAAGGAGTTTTAACCTGCTCAGGAATTTAAGATCCAGCTTATGCTGGATCTGTATTATGTTGTTGGGAAATCTTACCAACAAACCCAAGATAATAGGCCCAAACAGCCTCGCTGCCTATGTCCGCCTTCTACAAGTGGAGAATGTTGACAATATCCTTAGCTTTGAAAGCCTAGGAAGCTTTTAGTTGGAGATGCCTTCATCTGTGGCCCTGGTGAACACCAGTATCAGAAAGGATCTCACTGAAGACCAACAGCATAAAGTGAAAGAATCTTTGGAGTAGGCGGGATAATTAGGGTAATCTGGGGCCTCTGCATGGCGCAACTGGGGAAAGCCTGTGGAAACATGGGTGAGTAGCTAACACCAGAACTCAGAGAGTCACGTTGGTCGGGTCCTGTAGTGTCCTGAAAGAAGTGTGGGATGGTAGTGATGACTTTGCTGACTTGTTCTTGCAGGTGTCTACCACTCCCTGAGGGGAGAATATGGGCAGTAAGGGGGGGTATGAGTCAGGCGGGGTGCCTGTCAAAAGGGCTTCCCATGAGCTGGGGTTGCGCGGGTGTGGACCCCAGGACAAGGGAGTGGCAATCCTGGTTGGATGCACTTTGGTGCACCTGCCTACAATAAACGCCATGGTTTGCCAAGTTCTCCTGAAGCTCAGCTAGCTGCTGGTTTGGTCAGCATGAGCCGGCTTGTAGCAAAAAGGATCATGCAAGAAATGTAAGCTGATCCAAAAGGACTCCAAGGCTTCCTGGACAAAAAAGTGCCTGAGAGCATCATCTCCATCAAAAAGATGCATGTGACAAAGGGGAAGGCTTTGGCTTATCCCCCTCTGGGGCCTTAAACCTGGGGGTCATTGAGTCTTGCCCCCTGCAAGGGGACAAGAGGCATATAGCCTGTCCTGGCTGGTGCAGACGGGCTGCTCAGTACTTAAACAGCGCGGGCATATGTCAGTTTAGGGGTATCGTGAGCTACTCCCAATCGCAGTTGGGCCCACATTTCAAGTAAAGCTTAGATTTGTGCAGCCCTAGTGTGGTGGGGGCAGTACCCCAGCCTTCATCCCACAATAGTTTCCCACACTAGGATCCCCTTGGGGCTTTTAAAAAATTTAAAATTTTTGGAGGAGTATTCATACCTATTTTTGGCCTTGACCTATGACTCTGGGATAATGGACGGAGTCCTACACCATGTGGAGACTGGAGAAGCCCCCTTCTGGTTTAACCTTTACCAAAAGAGTAAGGTTGAAAAATCTCAGGTGGCGTTTGAGCTCATACAACTGCTTGACGCTGGACTCCTAGTGCCTTTGCGCAGCCCTTGAGACTCTTTTCTCCTGCTGGTTTGGAAGAAGGATGGCAGCCACTGGGTGGTGATGGACTAACATAGGCTGGACTCCATCACCAAGAAGGACAGTTGTCCTCTGCCCCAAATTGATGACTTATTCTGATTGCTTACCAGATTGCAGTAATTTTGTGCAATTGACCTTGCCAGTGGATATTGTAAAGTGGAGTACGCCCTGAAGATAAAGCCAAGTGCGACCTTATAGTCAATAAAGGACTATTTGAGCCCACAAGGATGCCCTAAGGTCTCTGTAATTCACTGGCCACTTTCCAATGCGCCATGGACGGGATCTTCATGAACTAAAAACTTGTTGTGTGACCTCATCTACCTAGACGACATCACTTTCTTCTCATGAAACTTTAATGGACATGTTAAGCTTCTTAGGGAAGTCTTCAATTGACTCTGGAAGGCTTCTAGAAAGCCTGATCCTTTAAAGTGCTCTTTCTTCCAGTTAGAAATGGAGTTTCTGGGTCACAAAACTAAAGGATGGCATCCAGCCTACACCAGACAAGGTCAGCGCCATAGAAAAGTGTTGCGCCCCCAGATTTTAAGGGATATACAGATGTTACTAGGTGTGAAATTCTGGGGATCACTCGCTTGATAATTATATTCCTGCACGCAAATCAGGATGATTTTTGTCCAATGAATCCTTGATTTTGCCAGTGGCTTAAGGTTTTTGACCATTCAGAAACTCACTGGGCACCCTTGAATAGCCCCGACTCTTCTGGACAATTTTGGGCTGGATTTTACCACTGCAATTAGGAACTTCAAATGAGGCAGGCAAAGTTGCAAGCTGTGGATCTCGAGATCTCAGCTTGCTGACGCTCTCCAAAAGGAACTTAAGATAAAAGCCAAATGAAGATATAATAAAATAGATCTTTATTAAACTAGTTTATTTAATAATTATTTATTAAGCCAGGCACCAGTATTTATACTTTTAAGACATCTCCTGAACATCAAGCACGCAATCTCACAGATTTTTTTTCATTTCAGTTTAGCCTATGACTGAGACCCATTTCTAGGTTTATTGGTGGCAAATTACTCTCATATTTGAGAGGATTTCAAAGATGAAAATATCAACTATGAGCATTGAAAATGGTCATAGGATAATCTTGAAATGTGTTTCGTCAAACTGCTAACAAAATATGAATTCTGGGGAATTCCTTGGTCAGTTTAAGAAAATGACGTACCCTTAATTGGGCCATTGGAAGGCCTCTCTCTCAATAGCACTAGGTACTTCCATTTGGGCAGTCCATATGAAAGTGCTGTCATGCCAGTTACGTGTATCGACATACAAAATTTTATTTTTGATAGTCAATCATGTTTTCGTCACACAGCTGACAAAAACAACTCACTAATTGGGATGTCATCTGTCCTCTTAATAGCACTAGGTACTACCATTTGGGTGGTCCATGTACAAGTGTTATCATGCTGATTACGCATACTGACATACAAATTTGCCCTAAGGCAGAAACTGATACAGCTCAATCATGTTTTCATCATACAGCTGATGAAATCGACTCCCTAATCAAAATTTCATTTGTTCCTCTCAATAGCACTAGGTACTCTCATTTTGGAAGTCCATGTGTAAGTGCTATTGTGCTTACTACGTTCTTTTCATCTTTTTGTTCATTTATTTTGTAGATGTTCTCTTCAAGTCGATCCCAAAAAAAATTTAGAAGATTTCTTAATAATGGTCCCAATTAATTGGGACTAGTTGCTGAGATTTAGTGTAGCAAAAACCAGCCCAACTGCGCGAATGTATTTGGCCTGAGCTACCAATAGAATAATCAGATTGAATTGATGTTGAGTTGATTGTCCTGGCCAAGTAGTTGCGGAGAAGATTGGCCTAAATGTTCGGGGATATAGCCTGAGCTTTTAATAATATACTTAAATCTACATTGCAATAAATGCCTTGGGCCATTTTATTGCAAATAGGTTTTATTTAGATTATTAGCTCAAACATTAGGAGGGAAAATTGGCCCAATCTATATTTTTTCAAAGTGTTTATTTTTGAGTTAACCACAAAATCTGACACTATGCATGGTGAGCTATTATTATCAGTTTATCCTTTTTTGCCAAACTGGCTGAGCCTCAGTTTTACCTACTGTAGAAGAACATGCCGTTTAATGGAGGCCTGAACAAGAGCAGAATTTTAATTCATTGAGTACCGCTCTATGTACTAAGCCCATTTTGGTATGCCCACGTTTTGATCAACCCTTCTTGTTGTTAATGGACACAAGAAAAGTTACCGTCAGGGATTCCCTAGCCCATCATAACAAAAATCAGGTCAACCATCCAGTGGGCTTATAGAAGGACTCTTAGTAAAGCCAAACGGAAAAACAGCATTACCAAGAGGGGCGCCTGGCTGTCTTTCTAGCCATCAAACATTTTTAAGCCTTATCTCTATGGTACACATTTTACTATTAATACAGACCACTCCTCGCTCCAGTGCTATATAAGATGAATGACCCAAATGGCCGTTTTGCCAGATGAGCCTTACAACTTCAGAGCTATAACATCACCATTATTCATTGTGCAGGTGCAATCTATCAAAATGCTAACAGCCTTTCCAGGATTCCAGTGCTAGCTGCATTGACCCCTGAGGAGAAACTGACTGTATGATCTCATTTTTGACCTGAGCATTGGGAGTTGTAAACTTCTGAAGTCCAAGCTAAGTTCCAAAGGATGACCCAAGGCACTAAAAGCAACAACGGGATGCTCTACAAGAGGTTCAATAAGAAATGGCTCCTTATGTCTTCCTTCCTTCCCAAACTGATGTTATCTTAGAAGTCCATACCACTGTGGGACACTGGGAGATTAATAAGACTTATGAATGGTTGAAGTCACGATGTTACTAGGACCACATGATGGAGACCATACAAGAGGGCTTGGAGGCATGTAAGTCTTATTGATCCCAAGACCAAGACATTCTTTACAATCAACATTCAGTCATATCCCTGACAGGACCCTTCAGTGTTACCAGCATTGATGTGATAGGCCCTCTTCCCACTATATTACATAGCCATAAGTAACCTTCTAGCTGTAAACCATCTGAAAAAATCAGGTCAAAGCGATTTTGGTCCCCTGCTGCTACTTCAAATTCATGGCTCACTTTCTTATTTAATCTGTTTCACTCAGCACATATGCTCACAAGTTTTACTTTTAAACAATGGACTAAATTCAACTTGCTAGTAGTCCAAGAACTTACTTCGCTTTTTAACACTAACTTAAATTTTGCTGTCCCTTACAAATCCTTAACCAATGGGGCGGTGGAACGCGCTAATGGAACCATTGTATCTATTTTATGAAAGATGGCCACTTCTGCCCTGCTTGCTGGAATTGTTATCTACCCAGAGCGTTGCTTACCTACCAAATAAGCTACTACCAAGTCAATTTAATGTCCTCCTTTGAAGCTCTAAATGGACGTGCTCTCCGGCTCCCAAGTAGTGTACATCCTTTTCTTGAAACCTCCGCTCCTGGGAAACCTGATTTGACTATTAGGGCCTTATCCAATGAAATTTTCTGGCTTCAGGCCCTAGCCACACAAGGCATTAAACCACCACTGAAAGAATGAAATCCCAATTTAATGTTGGCTGACCCTCCTTACCATTTTTAATTAGGTGACCACGTTCACTTCTATCACCATCAACCCAAAGGTTGAAAAGTTAGCTTAACGCTTTTTTGTTCAGACCTTATAAGGTTATTCATAAGGTAGAGTCAGAGTACTCCATTGCTGACGTCAACCAAGGGACAGTGGTGAATTGAGTGCATGGCCGGTTCCTGCAGCCCTATACTCCCTCCAGAAGGATCTTGAGGGGTCATTGTCAGTATTTGAGATGATGAGCAAGCTAAAATCCCTGATCCTGATCAAGCTTGAACAATAAACTCTTAAACCAATGAAAACGTACCCTATCCTAAAGAAAATGAAACCAAATTTATTTAGCAAACACCACACTTATGAGAATTGATGCAATCGCCTTCAAGAATCCCATCCCCATTTCCTGAATCATTAGAGGTGCTGCCCAACAACTGCGGTCATAAGGATGACGCAGTACAATGAGGGCACCATCATTCAGGCGGTCAATTTGGATGGCAATAAAAGATTATGATCTCATTGGGCCACAAAGTTACTTGTGGAACCATGTCCCCATGAACCCTGTTGATATTCTGATTTGAATGGCCATAAGCCCTAGATAGCCTTGGCGGATTGGCTAGAATCTGCTGATCATGATTACTAGTGTACAATTATTTGAGCGCCTTGGGATAAGGCTATACCTGGTGTAAAAATTTATTCTAGTGGTTTATTATTGGCCATCAACCCAGTAACCTTTTTACTGCACAGGTTTAATTTCCTCGTGCACTTTGTTGTATTGTATAGAATGTATTAATCGATAATAGTATGGAGACTATTTATCCATAGCTGAGATTAAACTATTTATTAGGCCCAACGCTTCAGCCGTACTTCCAATTAGATACTCTGTAAGTCATACTCATAGGGATTCGTTCCCTATATTCTTGTCCACCTGATCTTCATTAAGATACCCCAGTGAGAGTCTCTCTCAGCCCAACACACAGTTGGCAGCTATCCCTGATTGTGGTTCCTTCATCTCTAGATCCCCGCTCAGATCTTTATTCTCCTCTCTGAGAGTCTTCCAATTATTGCCTTCTTCAATAATATCCTTGAGATGGAACAACACAATGGAAGCTGATAGTCTAACTATATCTACCAAATTGACAATATTACTGTCAATACTAATCTTAGTATTAGTACTGTTGATAATAATACTGTTGGTAATAATACTGTTTTTATCATAGTAAATCCTAGGGAATTTATATAGTAGGGGATTTGGCTGTCTAACCCTTGGTTGACATCTCTTCACTGAAATGGCAGCCATTGATGTTGAATCACCCTTCCTTATCTCGCAGCAATGGTCTTCTCTATCCTGGCTAGGATTCCGTCATTGGACATGCTTAAAGATCTTAGATGGAAAGAGTCAGAAAATGAATCCCTAACGTTCTCCTGATCCAAGTGAACCAACCCATAATTGGCTAGCGACCTGCTTAGATAATGGGACTTATTACCTGTCGTGATTCCAGTATTACTGGATGATAATATGGGGCAGCTAGGGCTCAATCTTACAAAAATGACATCAGATTGAGTAGTCAAGTGCCTCAAGATGAGGCGATATTGAGATTAATGGGTATTATTTGTATAACGGTTTTATTATTGGATTGCCTCTAAATAAGGCAATGACAACATTCAACGAATACAAATTAATTTGCCTACAATTAGGTTGATAAAAATTAGAGAATAACCAGCCAAAACGAGGAGAATCGGTGGAACTGAATAGTCCAAGCTATGAGAAGTGGTATCATCCAAGCTACTGTAATATAAGGGAGATGGGCAATTAAGAGGAGGTTGTTGTTGAGTGAGTTAAGGAAAAAGCGGAATATAGAATAATCCGCGGTATCAGATATATTTAATAAAAGAGGTTGTGGGAGAAAGTGCTCCATATTTATTTTAAGTTATACTGTTGTTTTGCGGACAACAATCATCAAACATTGGTCCTGATTGCTCAGTGGGTCAAATCCTGTGAAAAATCTGCCGGTGTATCTATTGATACTGCCGATTTCATAATAGTGGTGCTCATTACAGGGGGCCCATTGATCAGTTATAATTATAATAAAACCCAGTTGCCTGCTATGTTGCAGTCCGGTTGCTTTGATAAGAAATGTGCACGAGATGCTGGGGCCGTTGCATATGAGAAATTAAAACTTGCCTTGGACACTGTGCTCAAAAAACAATATGAGCTGCTCCAGGAATTTTGCAGTGAAAATCTGCCGCCATATGATTGTGATGGAAATTAATGGGTTTTTTTGATGATTTGAGTTTGCAACTAAAGGAACCTCTGACCAGCGAAGGGTGAAACTGTTGATCTCAACCCTGGATGCCGGAAGTGCTGATCAAGTCATTTTTTATCTTCCAGATGGCTCCTTTACATACCAAGAGTTAAGAAGATGGTACTTTGATTGTTCGGCAGAACTGCAAAGATGTCGCAGCAGAAAGCCAAGTTCTTGAACATTGAGTTTCAGCGAAATGAGACCCTCACTGTATTTGCTGAGCGTTTTATGGCGGAAGCCCATGCGTTGATTAGGGTAGGGATTTTATCTGCATCTGATGTGTACATTGCTATGTCCTCTGCGATGAATCCATACCCTGAGCTTTTCAACATCATGGCCCCATTGATGGAGCCCGATGTACATCTTATTAAACTTGTTCATTTTGTACATCTCTTAGATGTCACTTTTCCACCACCCAAAATTGAATAGATTCACACTGTCGCCGTTGCTGACCCTAATTATGATGGGGGAATCAATCAGTTGGTTCAAGTTTCACCAGGATACTCACCGCAGTCCAACGTCCATCCCATATCTGCCAATTGACAACTGACCAATTACCGCTTTAGCCCTAAATAAGCTGATCAACAGCAGGCGCTCTACCAATGTGGGTCTGGTCATGCCGATCATCTTTGGAATACACTTCCAAGTGAGCCAACCTATATTAAGCACGGACGTAGGACCTATGGAGTAAGTTTTTTTAATTGTGGTTGCACTGGGCACATGGGACGATGATGCCCTAATTGACAGATCCCTTACATACAACAGGATCAAAGTTATCAGGGAAAATTCAGTGCGGAGTAGAGACGGGACTCTCTACTTCTGCTATCTCAAATTCATACGTCCCACCTGAAGCTACTGTATTAAGTGCAGCAGAAGCCTTCCAGTATGACGATGCCTCCCTCTACCAAAAGCTGGTACAGGGATTAAATGTGCTGTCTCAAATACAAGTCAAAGAAACGACGGACGCAAGGTTTCTGGAGCAGCCAAAGCCTTACGCTTGTCAAATTTTTGACCAAAGCCTGCCAGACCAGCTAGAAACCGTTCACAGATGCATTGTCTCTAAGAGGAGTAGAGGTCGCTCTTCAATTGGACGCTATTATAACAAAGTACCCTACAGTCAGTGCGAGTATTTTAAATTTCTTGGGAAAACGTGAACTGCTGAATGTAAACAGAGTAAATAGCTGGCATTCATCTTAATTGGAGTGCACCTACTGTGACATTGTGGTAGCCAAAACCTGAGTACAAGCTATAATTGATACAGGCGCTCCTGTTAACATTGTCTCCACTAAGTTGGTGGCAAAGTTATCTTCAAAACCTGACATAGACCACCAAATGGTGTATGAGACAGTGGGGGCAGAAACCACAGTCTCTGAAGGAGCATATAGCGCGCTTCCCTTTTGGTTCAGATCCATTGTTGTGGTGGCTCCGGCACTAGTTTGACCAAATAGCAACTACAATCTGTTGATTGGGACTGCTTTTATGTGACACTATGGGGCTGTCATCGACATGATAAAAGAGACCCTCGCTATTTTGGGGCAGCAGATCCCAATTTATTTTACCTTCAGTGGAGTGCCAAAGGATTCAGTGCATATGGGACAAATAAACCTTGCCTGCAGCGATGGGATGATTCCATTGCGCTATCATCGATTAAAAGGGTAAGCTTGGGCCCTTCCCCACCAGTTATATAATATCAGGGGTTACCACTTAGGGCAGCTGGAGCTATATCCATTCCCTCTGGACACCAAGTAATAATAGACACTGAGTTAGAGGTGGAAGTGCCAGCTGGGCTCTATGGGGAGATCATTGGGCCTTATCAGCAATCGCGGCTTGAGCCTCATGTGGCTCCAGGCATCATACTTCCAGGACATAGGGAGATCAAGATATTGATAGAAAATCTTCAGAATAGACCAATCTGAATCCGCCGGCATCAGATTATAGCATATTTACATCTGACCCCAGTTGAGGAGATCAACCAGGTTTATGAGTTCAGTTCTCTGGATGAATTTGGTCTGCCCATCAAACCATATCTTGGCGCAATGGTGGTTATACCATGGGAGAAATTATCTGGGTTATCCGAAGATCAGAAGGCTCAGGTGGAAGCTTTATTTCAAAATATAAAGAAGTTTTTGCAACTGATGATCATGATTTGGGGTGCAATCGGGGTGGTTCATAGACTGAACACTGGGGATCATCCTCCCATCAGGTCTCGGCCAATCCGCCAATCAAGGGCTGCTGAAAAAGTCATCACTGAGGAGATTAACAAGCTGCTAGAGCAGGGAATGCTTGAACCATCTAAGAGTCCATAGGCTTCGCCTGTCCTAATTGTTAAAAAGAAGGATGGTACTAACTGCGTAGTAATTTACTACTGGAAGCATAATAGTGTCACCAAAAAAGGCTCATATCCTCTGCCACGGATTGATGATGCGCTGGATTGGCTAGGTGGAGCCCACTACTTCTTGGTAATGGTCTTGATATCCAGTTATTGGAAAATTGAGTTGCCCATGGCGGAACAAGAGAAATGCGCCGTAATCACATCCAAAGGGCTTTTCCAGCCAACTCGGATGCTGCAAGGGTTATGTAATGCCCCAGCTACGTTCCAACGAGCAATGGACACCATTCTGGGCGATCTGAAGCTGTCATGTGTACTCGTATACCTTGACAATATTAATATCTTCTCTTGCACATTCACTGAACATCTTACCCATTTGGAAGGGGTATTTAGCCAACTGGCTGAGGCCAATATCAAAATCAAGCCTCAGAAATGTCACTTCTTCAAGGATCAGTTAGAGTACCTCGGTTTTGTGGTGGATGCAACTGGGCTGAGACCCCAACCCGCCAAGGTGGAGGCTATCCAGAAGATGACTAAGCCAGTTAGTAAACAGGACATTCAGGTGTTTTTTGGGATGGCGGGTTATTATGACGCTTCATATCAAATTTCCAATACATTGGAGGTCCACTGTTTGAGCTACTAAAAGAAGGATGTCATGTTTGAATGGATGGAACAGCGCCAATGTGCCTTTGGTACACTTTGAATGGCGCTAATTAGTGCGCCCATGTTACGCTACCCTAATTTCGACAAAGAATTTATAGTGCAGACAGATGCATCACTTTCCACTGTTGGGGAAGTTGTGTCTCAGAAGGACGATGATGGGGAGGATCACGAATGGCGTACTGCAGTCATAGCTTGAATTGCCATGAATGAAACTACACCATAACCAAGTGAGAGTGCTTAGCGGTGATTTATGCATATAAACAGTTCCGAGTCTACTTGTATGGAGTAAAGTTTAAGGTTGTAACAGATCATGCATCATTGCGCTGGTTGCAAAACTTGAAGAGACTGAGGGGCGTCTAGCCCAATGGGCTCTTAAACAGCAAGCTTATGGCTTAGAAATTCTTCATAGCCCAGGAGCAAAGCACCAAAATGCTGATTGCTTATCAAGATTACCACCAATTGTAGTTACAGCAGATATAAGTGGCATAATGTTTGACAAAATGCTCAGTGAAAAATATGACCATGAACCGCCCCAAGTGATTAAAGCGTTGGACAAAATGCGAACAAATACCTTCCAACATAATGGAGAATTTTATAAGCAGATCGACAATTCTATGGTGAATTTTCTGTGATCCTCAGCAAGGCCAGGAATTATTATGAGCGCCCACAAGGCAGTTGGACATGGTGGGGCGCGCAAGACAATGGAGTTGTTGCGCCCTTGGTACTATTGGGAAAGTAAGAACTTAGATGTGCATGAAACCATTTCCTGTTGCCATCAGTGCCAAGTGGAGAAGCCATTCCGCCATAAGACTTTATACCAGTTAGTGAAACCTCACTTTGCTTGGCATACAGTCTCTATCAATGTTGTTGGTCCCTTGCCAACAGGAGCTAACCGGTGTAAGTACATTCTGGTGGCTATCAACCACTTGACCCGGTGGGTTGAGGCAAGGGCAATATGGGATTTGGGAGCAGTTACAGTGGCTAAGTTTATAATGAAATGCATTATTCAGCGCCATGGCTGCCCTCAGTTCATTCTCACTGATAACAGAACCAACTTTACTTCGCACATCCTCCCCAAACTGAACAAGCTTATGGGTATCTGCGGAGTTCTGATGACCCCATACCACCTTGAGTCTAATGGAATGGTTGAACAGGTGAATGGAACTTTGGTGAACATACTATGAAAATTAGTAACGGATCGCCCTTCTGATTGGAGTTCACTTCTTTCCATTGCCATGTTTGCCTATAACATTAGTTATCATTCCGCCATGGGGAATAGTCCCTTCCAATTACTATACAGCTGACACCCGGCCCTTCCAGCATTACTTTATTCATGTGTAGGAGACACTGGTGGAATGTAACCCCACCGTTACTTGACAAACCTCGCGAACATTCTGATCGGATTGCAAACCAAATCATATTTCTTCAGCTTAGCCAAGAAGTTTAGGAATCAGGCCACCGATCAGGTATGTCATAGTGGTCTGGTGACATTCAAGGACAGTGATATGGTTCACTTCCATGACCAACATGGATTTGGGTGGAGACACAAGCTGTCCAGTATTTGGACTAGTCCGTTTGAAGTTATAGAGAAAACTGGGGTTGATGCCTATACCATCAAGGATCCCACAAGTAGTGGATCATTAACCAATTACACGCAAAGTTCCTCTGACCATATAAGCAATATGAGCCTTATTTTCCAGTTAAGGAGGGGGTAATGTCATGATTCCAAAATGACTGGAAAATAATCATGGGACAGTTTGGCGCAATACACTGAAAATAATATCAGATTGAGTATTAGAGTGCTTTGAGATGAGGCAATATCAAGATTAATGAGTTTTAATAGATATAACAGTTTTATTATTGGATCGCCTCTAAATAAAGTGATGTCGACATTCAACAAATACAAATTAAGTCTCCTATAACTAGGGTGATAGCAAATTAGAGAATAACCAGCCAAAACGAGGATAATCAGTGGAACTGAATAGTCCAAGCTAAGTGAGTGGTATCATCTAAGCCACTTTGATATAAGCGAGATGGGTGCTTAAGAGGAGGGTTGTTGTTGAGTGAGTCAGGAAAAAGTGGAATAGAGAAGAATCCGCGGTATTGGGTATATTTATAAAAGAGGTTGTGGGAACAAGTGCTCCATATTTTTTAAAGATTATACTGTTGTTTCACGGACAACAATCATCATATCGTTGGTCCTGATTGCTCAGTGGATAAAACCCTGTGCAAAATTTGCCGGCGTATCTATTGATACTGCCAATTTGATAACACTCTTACATGTTCCAGATAAAAAGCTCCTTCAACCTACCCAAATGGGACTTTCCCCTTTACATTTATTCTTCAAAAAGGATGCGGAGTTTCCCAAGGGTTGCCCTGTATACCCCTTGAACCCGAAGGTGAAGGCAGCCCTAGAAGAGTATGTAAGGAGATGCTAGAGCGTGAGATTTAGTTTTTTTCAAGTCTCCCGTGGTGCCACCCATACTACTGGTACCAAAAGCAAGTGTTGATCTCTGCCCATGTGTGGATTACCAGCGGCTGAACGCAATAACTGAGTTTGACCCCCTATCCTATTCCATTTATAGATACCATCTCTCAGATGATCTCAGGGAGTCGGGATTCACCAAATTAGACCTGTTTGACGCGTTCAACCAAGTTCCTGTGATCACAGAGCAACAACAATATACGGCCTTCAAGTGCCATTTGGGATTGTTTGAATGCAAGGTGATGCCCTTAAGTCTCAAGAACGCCCCAGCAGTATTCCAGCGTACCATAGACAACGCTTTGGGTAACCTAGTTTGTAAATTTTGTGTATCATACATGTATGATATCTTGTGTTCTCCAGGACCAAAGAGGATCACAAAGGCGATGTTCTGAGCGTGTTGGAGGCCCTCAATAAGGCGAACCTCCGCTTGAAACCATCAAAATGCGAATTCTATAAGGACTCCGTCTCCTTCTTGAGGAACATAGTCTTCCAAATAGGGATAGCCATAGGATCTAACAAGTTAAAGTCAGTGAGGGAGTGGCCAGACTCAAAAATAGAACTGGCATTAGAAGTTTTCTAGGTGAGGTTAATTTCTTTAAGTTTGCAAAAGACCTTTCCAATACTGAGGCACCCTTAACCCATCTGACAGGGAAGGTGCCGTTCCATTGGGGAGAAAAGAAGGAGAAAGCTTTCCAATACATCAAGGAGAGCCTCATGAAGGAACCAAGACTTGCCCACCCTGATGCCAACCGCCCTTTAATAGTTGAGACTGACGCCTCAAACTTTGTGATTGATTTAGTTCTGAAGCAGAAGGAAGAAGTTTGGGTAGACCACCCTGTAAGCTATTTTAACAGGAAAATGCTTCCCGCTGAGATGAACTACCATGTTTATGACAAGGAGCTCCTAGCGATTGTATCAGCTCTGGAGGAATGGAAGCATCACCTGCTGTACGCCGGACACCCTTTTACCATCAGAACTGACCACTGCGCCCTGGAATTTTACAAGAGCCCAAAGTGCATGAACCAGCGCCAGGACAGGTGGCATCTTGAGCTAGCGCCATATGATTTCAAGATCAAGTACAAGCCAGGGGAGAGCAACTTCATTCCAGATCTCCTAAGCAGGGATCCTGGAAAGGCCTTCCCAAAGGGCGAGTTGGATGTTTACAACACAGCAACTATGTTGCCCCAGATGTGTTTGCCATCATTTAAAATGCCACCCACAAACTAATGGACAAGCTCCAGGCCACCCAGCAAAGCTCGGAATATGGGGCCACACTCTGGAAGAACCTGGAGGAGGGGATGGAGAATGAAAAAAAGAGTTTCTGTAAAAAGAAGGGCCTCATCCTCCACAAAGGGCGTCCATGGCTTTTCATCCATGAGCTCCAGGAGGAGGTGATAAGTGCATTCCATGACCACTCCTTGGCGGGACACCTGGCGAATGAGAAAATAATAGAGCTCTTGTCCTGAAGTTACTCATTGTTGGGGATGCCAAGTGCAATGAGGAAGTATATTGTAAAATGTGTAACTTGCGCTAATCCAAGCAAGCCAGGAAGGAGCCTTTAGGGAAACTAGAACCACTCCAGATTGAGAAGATTCTGTGGTCCTCATTAAGTATGGATTTTGTAATGGGGTTTCGAAATTGAAGGGGTATGATGCTTTCATGGTGGTAGTGGACAGAATAACCAAGTACGCGGAATTCTTTCCATGCACCTCCAAAATTCACAGTAAAAGGAATGGCGGAGATCTTTATGAATGAGGTGTTCTCTTGCCTTGGAATCCCTGAAGAGATAGTGTCAGATAGAGGCCCACAATTCATCACACGCTTTAAGAAAAACCTACTTGAAAATCTTCAGATCAAATCGTGCAGATCATCAGCCTACCACTCTCAGTCAGACGGCCAGACGGAATGAGTTAATCAAGTTCTCAAGCAGTATCTGTGATAATACATGACCACCCAACAGGAACACTGGACGCACTGGATGAAACTAGCCCAATTCACTTATATTCATATAGCACACTCATTATTTGGAATGTCGCCTTTCATGACAAACTACAGGTTCCACCCAAAGAGGGTGGAAAAACCACCCCAGAGGTCCAAACCAAGTGGTGAACAACCTGGCATCAGAGATGAAGAATAACCTGAAAACCCTACATGAAAATAAAATGAAAATGATAGAGGCGCAGAAGAAGTCTGACACTCACTGATCTGAGGCCCCAGTGCTAAAAGAAGGAGACCTAGTGATGATTAATGCAAAAAACTACTTGGTTCCTGCTAGCTTCGGGAAATTTGGACCAGTCGCCCTGGGCCCATTCAAGGTCCTCAATAAAATAAGCAAGGTAGCTTACAAACTGGAGTTCCCCAAGGGATCTTACATGCATTCAGTACCACATGTATCACAACTGAAGAAGTTTGAAGGTCCTCTTTCTGAGAAGCCGGAGCCTGTTCACTCAGAAAACCCTAAGGAAAAGTATGAGGTGGAGGAAATCCTGAACATGAAGATTTTACGAAAGAAGCGGTGGTATCTGGTGAAGTGGGTAGGCTACCCAGTGGAGGAGTCTACCTGGCAAACTGCCATTGACTGCAGCAACTGCCCTTAGAAGGTGGGAAAGTTCTGGAGTCATAGGAGGCTCTCATTTGGGGAATGATATAAAGGTCAAGGCGTTTCCTGACTGCCACATTGCCCTAATATTCCCTAATGTGATGATTAAGGCCAAGGGTGATGGGCAAAATTGTAACAAATTTTGAAAATGGCAATCTGACAAGTCAAATGCCTCAAAATCAATAATATTAAATATTGTGAGGTTGATGAGGAAGAAAATCCTCATAAATGGCGCTCTGGACAACCAGATGCTTCCAAATACAATCTTACCAAATACAGTGACAAGGGATTAGATCATCAAGAATGGAGCTCTGGCCAACCAGATGTGACCAAGCTGATTTCCCCAGGTATGTCAACAAGGATGAGGATCCTTGTAAATGAAATTCTGGCCAACCAAATGCCGCCAACCACATTATTACTAAAAAGGCAATAAGGATGAAAATCCTCATAAATGATTCTCTGTCCAACCAGATGCCACCACTTTAGTTGAGTCAGAACAAGCCTCTCAGAAATGGCTATTGGGTGAATCAGAGGTCACCAACAAAATTTTATATAAAACAAAATTTAAAAATAAAGACGTCAAAAAAGGTTCAGGCTTTGAAAATTTTTAAAAATAAAAATAAGTGTGGAAAAGTTTCTGCAACCATGAAGGCACCCAATCCTAGTGCTGGAATGGGTCTTGACAAGGAAATCAAGGGTCTAGATCCTTGGATTATGCCTGCCATCAAGAAGTTGCTCACAGACTCTGTGGAGAACATGAACCACTCTTCCCCCTAAGTATAGTATAAATTTGAACTGACAAAGCTGTGTAAAGCAGTTTCATCTTCTATAATTTGAAATAAACCTTAATAAATTTCAAAATTAAATTTTTATCAGTAAATCTCTTTAAAAAGTCCATAAGGGAAACTGCACATGGACTACAGCTCAGACTTTGACAAGGCCATTGAGTCCTTATATGCGATTTCTGGAGGGCAGACCCTCTTGCTTGGCACTAGCATAGTTCTGACTGTGGCCAAACTTTCATAGTCAAGTGCTTTCCACACAGTCAGATTAGGGATATATCCACGGCAGGATTATCCTGCTTGTGGGCACTTATTTGGGCCTTCTTGCCTAACTGCTTTGTGGCAGTATTCAGGGATGCCGTCCATCACAGAACTGGGAGCTTTTATTGAATATAGCTACTACCTGAACTTATAGTATTGCAATTTTGAAAATAAACAGCTTATATATTTTAGTTATTTTATGTAGAGTTTTTATGTTTGATGCTTGCTTGATATTATAACCTGATGATACTGGACAGTAAAGTAAATTCTATAGTGATATAACTGAAAGATCTTTTACCTAAGAGACTAAAGAGAAATCTAAACCAGACAAGAAGGGTTTATGCCTATGATCAAATATAGGTCAAGCACTTAAAAGAATTTTATAAGTCAGTGTTGATTTTTTTTTGATTAAATTTGAAAGTGAGCCTTTCAAAGACTAGGCAATTAATAATTGCTATAGCTACAGCTAATTTTCTTAGCAAACTTTTTTTCTCTAGAGTGGAGTCTTGATGAAAAAGCAACTTCTGGAAAGGAATATTTTGCCAAGGCTGGAGAAATCTCAAGTAAAAACTAAGTAAAAACTTAAATAAAACTCTAAAATTCTTTTATTTTAGATTTTTGGGACTTTATAGATTTAGAAAGAGTTCAAGATCATATGAGATATGAGGATTTCTGAAACAAACAGGAGGAATGCATCTCATTACAGTGGACACAATTTTCCCTGATTGCTTTGACAAGTTCAGTTGAACCCTGACTGGAAAGTTCTTTATCTAACAGTCTGGTGGATTCAGAAGAAATTTGAGCCTTCAGCGGTTTTTTCTGGATGATCAGCACTTGTGGCAATTTCTGGTTCTTTCTGCCACAATGGTATTTCCTGAAATAGATGGCAGAGTGTCTGACATTCAATTATCATTTGTACTACTACAAATCCCACCAATCCCAAAAATGGTCTCTCAAGATCTTACTAAGGAGGGACATAAGTCCAAAGGAACCTAGCGTGGATTTTATTTATGATGTCCTGACTTGATGATGGTGATTTTGTACTAAAGCCTTGACGGTTAACAAATATAGTCATGACCATAACATATCAAGTTTGTGCACCCAGTCCCTGGCTGGTGATAGAACAATAGCATTTCCTCTAACTAGTACTCAGGAATAATTGGCTTTTTAGCTTTGCTTAAATCTGCCTCTTATTGACTGATAGTCCTCAGAAATTTAGCAGATAGATCTTGTAGGTGAAATAGTTCATCTGCCAGCCTTTAAATTGTGAGCTCAGTGGTGTCTGATGTGGAGGTCACCAATATGGGTGGAACACCTAAGGGTAAGATTGGCTCTTAGCCATATAGAGCTCAAAATGGCGACATCTGGATAAACTAATGGTAACTTACATGCGATGTAAATAGAGTTGCCATGAGGTATTTGTTCTACTGGGATGGGTAAGATTGAGCCATTTTGCAAAGGTTGAAAACTAGCATTCCATTCGCTCATTCTACCGCTCCATTCTAGTAAGGTGATAGGGAGTGGTAAAGGATGGATAAGTGCCCATTAACAAATTAAGGTTGATGGTCACTTGAGATATAAAGTTGGTGCCATCAGGCAGCATTACCTTTGAGCTACCATGGCGGGTGAAGAACTGTTGTAATAAGAACAAAGCAGTCACTTTAGAAGTGAGCGAGGTACTGAGATGGCCTCAACCCAATTTGTGAAGTAGTCAACCGCTAGTATGATTTATTGGTACCGTACATTGCCATAGGTAATGGACCAACAACGTTGATGCTCATGGTAGCAAACGGGGTGAGAGGCTCAGTGACCTGTTGTTGATATGTCAGATTGGGGGTTTCTAGCTATCACAAATGATACCGGAGTCACTGACATCTTGAATCACCTTAATCATCCCCTCCCAATAGCAACGCTCTTGAAACCATTGATGAATTTTCCTGATGGCACCATAGATCACTATCAAATGGACTTCCAAATTAGTCTCTGTTCTAGCTGACGGCTGGGCATAAGGCAGCCAAGAAGCGTCACATGTTTGTATAACAAACCTTCTTCAACTTGGATTTGTCAATCATTTTCTTTAGCAGTTGCTGAAATGCAGGAGTTTCTTAACTCCACTCCTCAGGTTTCCATATATGGTCATAATTTCAAGTCTCTTCAGAGGTGTAGAGGGTCAATAGACAAGCAGGACAGTTCATAGCATTTTTATGTATCATTTAAGAAAGATGGACAATGGAAATAATATAACTTTGGAGTTAGAGACCCAGTGGGCCAGTTGCTATCAGGGACTTTCATCTTCTGTAGCCACCGTAGAGAGGCATGATCTGTGACTAGTATAGAAATGATAACATATAAAAGGGGTATAAATGCTTGATGGCAAATAAAACAGCTAAACACTCTCACTTGGTTATGCTATAATTCCTCTCCAACTGAATTTATTTTTGCTAAAGTATGCTGTCAGGATTTCGCCAAATTCTCTTGTATCCAAAAATTCTACTCTATCAATTCCCCCAACATCATCAGAAGGAGAGCACAATATATCTCAATCTATCAAGGTTAACAATCAAAATCATCCCAATAAATTGATTGAAGATCAATCGCGCAGAGATTAATTCTCTCTGATAGAACATAGGCCGTTTTGAAGCCTATAAATATCCCATCCTTTCAATGATTAAATTTTAGATCAAAATATAACCTGTTTTTAATTTAAATTTATTGCTTTTTGGAGAATCTACTCAATGTAACTTTAAGAGAAAAACTGCACCATTAGAAGTGTAATTCAAAACTTCTAGACTGGTGTTCACTACAGGGGCACTCAAGTTATGCGCCAGTGAAAATATTGATCACTACCATGGATTCTCATTTTTCACCTGAAGAAGCTCAAGTGTCAGGGAATGGAATATCTTTAACCCAGTCTGGCATAGCAACTCGTGAACTTGCCATGCCTGAGCTAAGAGTCCAGTATAACAAGGGAAGGATGCGGATAAAAAATATAAAAGCTGTGAATAAAGGTCTGTTGGGTCCTAATATAGGTTGTAGAGCTTCAGCTAGACCAACTCCTGTTAGGGCCAAGATACCAGTGATAGTGGGTAATTGTGAAATTGAGTTAGAGGAAATATCTGGATTTTCATAGTTATTTAATTGATATATGCTTGATATAAAGATCCTTGTACTTTAATAAGGATAAAAAGCAAGTAAATAAAGTAAGTATTTAGAAGCATCTTAACTCTATTGACTACAAGGAAGGATCTTAGAAATATTCAGCTTATATTCACTTTTCAGACTAATTGAACTAGCTTTAGGGCTTACTTGATTCTTATCTAGCTTTAGATTATTTAGGCTCTTTCTGTCTTAGATAACCAAAACTTAGACTAGTAGTCAACTGCCTAGTTAGGACTACTAAGACCTGGCCCCAGGTGTTCTAATGTTTGATTCAAATTTGAAGCGCTTGAATTGACTCATCTGACTCGTTATTCGTCTGCTATGTGACTTTGCTGTCATCTTTGATTGCTTAAGCTGATTACATTTATCATATATTCTATCAATAAGAACTGCTGTATCAGGGATATCTTCCATTTCAGGCTTTTCCCTGACATCAAGACTTTGAGCAAAGCCATATGTCATGATGGGTCTGTTTAACTGAAACCCAAATCCTAAGATTACCTTCCACGTTGGAATTTCGTGCCAACTTGGAATTTTATGGTCCTAACTTAAGCTTTACCTCAGACTTTCAAATACCACCTGAGGTTTTACAAAATATAATCAGATTAACTGCTTGAAGTAGCCCTAATCCCTGGAATCCATTCTACCCAACTCCCAAATGCTAGGAATTGGCTCTGAGCAATACTTGCACCAGCTCTTACACCCAACCTTATACCATTTATTACCCGTAGTGGGAATTCACCATCAAGGGATGCTCAATTTACTAGAAGGACTGCAGTTATTGAATAATGATGTTTCCAATTTTTTTTTCAAGTCTGCCTCTGAGTTTAGCCGAGATAATTGTGATGCTATCATTAGTAATCAGACCCTTCTTAACGAAATACATCAACAGCTTATTCAGCTCAATATTGGGATGTCTGGTTTTGTTGATGTTCAGTTCACAAAGCGAGTTCAGGAGATTCAGAGAGAATGAAGAGAGGTTATTTCCCGTAACTCTGAGCGTAATCAATCAATGGAGGAGGAAATTAGAACCCATCTCATTCAATTAGAGCAGCTGTACTCAGGAATTCAATTCTGGGTTAATGCGATATAGAAAACCACTGGAGCTATGGGTCCCCTGGGGTTGAAGGACCTCATGGGCCACCTGGGGGCAAAGGACCACGTGGACCTCCCAGTGCTGATGGACCTCATGGACCCCCTGGGAATGTAGGGCCTCATAGACTGCCAGGCGTGGAAGGACCACGGGGACCCCTCGGTGCTGATGGGCACTCAGGATCCCACCAACAAATTGACTCTCTCTTGAGCATGATGGATCACTATCGTGAACAACTCTACAAATTGGCCAAATAGTGTAACTTAACCCCGCAATGGGGTACCAATTGATCCCCTCTTGTCACTTCAGTCTTCATCTGATTACTTGATCAATTTGGGTAAATGGGCAAAGGACACCGATATTCTGCTCCATGCTTGTGAATCTAAAGGAGAAATGCTCCAGGCGAAGATTGAGACGCTGGAACTCAAGTATAATGCACAGCAGGAACATATTTTTTTGCTACCTCGCCTATTAGATGAGAAAGTGGGTCTTGCTGACCTGAGTCATCAGATTAGTGAAATTTGTACCGAAGCTGCTGGTCCTTAACCTCAATTTTCTTTCTAAGCGTCAGACTCTAACTCTTATGTTTCCACTCAATCAGAACAACCCAGAGTGCATGTTTTAACCACTAATGTCCCATGAGTTTCAAACTGGTATTCAAGGACAAGTACTCCCTGGGGGAAGGCAGCATTATTTCTTTCCTCTATCTTTATGAAAAGGCACTAAGTGAAGCCATAGATCACCAAAAGATGAATTATTTGCTATATTGCCTTACTCATTTGGATCAGGATATCATGGTACCCCACCTGACGACTTGCTCTACCTGGTCTCAGGTGAAGGAAGCATTAATCAAAGAATTTGGGAGTGAGCAGCTCTATCCTCTCAAAAACAGGCTTTTATGGGGATACAACCCCTCCAGAATGAATTCATCAAAGACTTTGCTCATTGATTTTATTGGGAAGCTCAGGCTCTAGTGGCTTGTGGCTAGCTAAATTTGGATGATGCAATTATGGCAGTTATTTCAGCATTTCTGTCAGAACACAAATTCAAGTTTATCTAATTGGTATAAAAAAGAATCTCTGAAGTATCTTGGACATTAAGGAGGCCTTGTTGGAATTGCCTCCTCAATTCTCCAGAAAACTCCGAGTTTATGAGTCTCCTAGACCTAGTTGCCCCAAAGTTTATGCTATGCCTGAGAATACTAGGGCGATTTAGTGTAGCTACTGTCATTGATATTTTCATAATGAGGAATTTGTTTTAAAAAGGAAACGGATGAGAAGAAGAAAAGAGATAAGCCCAATGTCTTTTTAGTACTAGTGGTGCCCGACCCAAAAGGGGGAGCAGCCATGCATTTTTATTTGCGAATGGGCCAAACAAAGGGATTATCATAAATTAAAAAAATTCCTGATATAGCCCCTTGGTTATCAGCCTAGGAAGCCATATCAGAAGGCGAGAAAACTTTGGGAAAACTTTTGTCTGGCGCCCACTTTAGCTGGCAGACCATGGCGGACAACATAGGGGTAGGGGCATCAGCGACATGGGGCATGAGGAGGTATAGTTGCAGGTTTTCTTCGTTTATGAGGCCAGTGGTATCCATCGCCTCAACATATTGAGCAAGTTGATGCTCAGCGAAAGTAATGAGAGTTGACACACAAGTGAAAGACTTGATGCGCTTTTGGGTTTGGGGATAGTTGGGGTCAAAAAGAGAGGTTTTTGCCGCGTCAATGCAAGCGCAGCTTGCACCAAAAGCAAGCTCCTCAATTTCATATTTAGCATCTTCATCAAAATTGGAAGGGAAATTTGGGATGGGAATACCCTCAACTAGGGGTTCCATCAACCCATGAGATAAGCCTAATGTTACTTCTTGGCATATAGGCTTGATTCCGCTGAGTCAGTTTGCACAGGGTATTAGCCACTGAGCAGCCCAATTGGACAATATGTAGATTACCGACTTAAATAAAACTTGATAGACTAAATATGGAGCTATTGCCCCTTATTTCAACCTTAATTAGGTAATACAAATTGCAGACTTATCTGCAACCACCTAATCATGGAAAAAGCTCTCCCTTTCAATCCTCCGTGTGACTCTTTATATCTCAGTTCCCCAAGCAGGATGCATCCTTGGCTTGGTAGTCTTCTATTCGTCTTTCAATTTTTAGAAGTCTTGTACATATCAAATCTTGGCGTAATTTCCCTCAATTCACCGAATGGTCATCATCTTGATCGATTATAATTTGTATACCATTTTTGTAAATCTTAAGACTCATCTTGATCCCCCTCCGGTCTGCCAGTATGGGTAGCATATTGTCCAGTCATATCAACTTCCCAACATTACCCCACCCTTTGACTGGATGATAGGCTCTTAATGTTTATATGCTCAGAGGAACTTCATGTGAACTCAGTTGATAATCTGACCCCCGCAGGTTCCTTGATAGTGTAGACATCCAAGCTGGTCTTCTCAATTATCTCAAATGGGCTGGCCCAGATGTTAGAGAGCTTGTTTTTCTGTTTAAATCAGTGCTGGCCGTGGAATAAAACATGGTCCCCTACAGCGAACAGCAGAAGTCCACTCAACCTCTTATGATTGGCTGCCTGATCACGAATCTTCTTGGCCAAACTGATTGAGTAGGCTTCCGTCTGCAGCTTGATCAATGTAGCCGTAGGAGTCTTCAGATATCGCTGAGGGTCCACACCACCAGTGTCTTCTACACATGAATAAAGTAAGGTGGGCATAGCCGGATGTCAACCATACAACAGTTAAATGGGCTCTTACCAGTGGACAAGTGATAGCTGATATTATATGCGAACACAGCTGTAGGAAGAAGGGCACTCCATTCTGAGGGTCAATCCTTTACCAATATATGGAGTATGTTCACTAGGGTTCTGTTGACCCGCTCCACCATTCCATTTGATTCTAGATGATACGGGGTGGTCAAAACCCCACGGATCGCCATCAACTCATTCAACTTTGGTAGAATGTGTGAAACCAAATTGGTTCCATTGTCCATTAGAATGAACTGCGGGCAACTGTAACATTATATAACACACTCCATAATAAACTTGGCAGTGATGACCGCGCCCAAGTTGTTAATGGCCCTGGCCTCCACCCATTAGGTCAGATGATCAATAGCAACAATTATATACTTGGATCGATTGGCGCAGTCAGCAGAGGTCCTACTACATCAATGGAAATGGTGTGCCAGGCAAACTGGGGTTTAACTAGCTGGTATGTGGTCCTCTTGTGGAAAGGTTTTCCACTTGACACTGATGGCAACAACTAACCGTTTCCAATACGTTGTAATGAATGCTCTCCCAGTAGTATCAGGGTCACAAAAACTCCAGCGTTTTCCACAATCCTCCATGACCTACAGTCCAATGAGCATCCATAATAATCATGGGTCTAGCCAAAGGTTTAGGGAAACTCAGCATCCAGTCTCTCATCCACTTATATAGTTCTTCCCCATGTAGAAAATTATCCTTCCAGAGTCCATCTAATACCTTGATAACCTGCAGCGGCTCATCCTGGTATTTGTTCGCCACCATCTTCTCATAAATTATGTCAGCTAAATCCGCCATGATAGCAACCGTTGGCAGCTGAGAAAGACAATCTGAATTTTGATGTTTTTCTCTAAGATGGTGTATAATCTCAAAATCATACGCCTGGAACTTCAGAACCCAACATGTGAGCTGTCCTTCCGGTTCACATAGATTCTGTAGCCAGCACAAGTAAGCGTGATCCGTCACTATTTGGAATCTTACCTCATGTAGATATACCCAAAACTGTTTGTAAGTGTAGATCACTGCTAAGCACTCCCACTTGATCATGGTGTAATTTCATTAATGACAGTTTAAGCTCCGACTACAGAATGCAACAGGATACTCCATGCTGTCGTCATCCTTCTGGGATAATACTGCCTTATAGCAGAGAGGGATGCATCCATTTGCACTATGAACTATTTGTCAAAGTTGGGATATTGCAAAATGGGGGCGCTTGTTAAATGCGGTTTGCAACATGCAAAAGTGTTATGACATTGTTCCGTCCAATTGAATGAAGCATTTTTCTTTAACAACTTGAAAAGTGGGGACCTGATGCAGCTGAAATTGGGAATGAACTGTCAGTAGTACCCGACCATCCCCAAAAACACTTGACTACCTCACTTATTACTCGGGCGAGTCATCTTTCTTATCACTTCCACCTTAGGCAGCTGTGGTTTAAGCCCATTTGAATCCACAAAGAACCCAAGGTATTCTAATTGTTCTTTAAAGAAATGACACTTCTGAGGCTTAATTTTGATACTAGCAGTAGCAAGGCAATGGAACTTTTGTTCCAAGTGATCAAAGTGCTCTGTAAATGTCTGCAATAACACATTGATATCATCGAGGTAAACAAAGACACAGGACATCTTTAAATCATCCAAAATCATATCCATGGCATGCTGGAACGTAGCTGGGGCGTTGCACAACCCTTGTGGCATGCAAGTTGGCTGGAATAACCCTCTCAAAGTGATGATTGCACATTTATCCCATTCCACTATAGCAAATCGATCTGCCAGTACCCCAAGATTAGATCCATGATGGAAAAAAGCCCCTCCCAATCAGTCCAACGCATTGTCAATCTGTGGAAGAGGGTAAGAAACCTTTTTTGTTACATTATTGAGCTTGCAATAGTCAATAACCACTCAATTCAAGCCATCTTTTCTCTTTACAATGAGCACAGGTGATGCTCATGGACTGTTTGATAGCTCTAGCATCCCTTGCACGATAAGTTTATCCACTTCATTGGAAACAACCTCTTACGCCACTTTTGAATTTCTAATAAGTAGCAATCTAATGATAGGGTGATTACCGTATCTATCTGATGTACCACCCCCTGAGCGCACCCCAAATCATGATCGTCATGTGGAAAAATATCTTGATATTGTTCAAATAACGCCATATCCTTCTCTTGCTGATCCATTAATAATCCAGTAAGTGCTTCCAGCAGAACCATGGTCAATATGCCAAACGATGAGTGTGTCAGTAGTATGAGATCCTCCCACAAGATGAAATCATGAATATAGCAAACTTCCTCTATAAAAGCTAAGTGTAAGTAAGCCACCAATTGGTGCCTTTGGATCGTTATTATTTCTTCTTATAAATTCGCTAGCAGCACTCTCACCTCTCCATTCCCAGGGAGCATTAGCCCTGGAGCCACATGTGGTTCAAGTCATATGTCCTGGTGAGGTGCCATAATTTCCCCATAAAGCCCTTTAGGGACATCAATCTTGAGCTCAGTCCCTACTATACACTGGTGTCCAGATGGTAGGCTCAAAGCACTTGCTGCCCGGAGCGGAATCCCTTTGTAATCATAAACCTGGTTGGGGAGGGCCCCGGCTCGCCACTTCTTTCATTGATAACAAATAGAAATCACTCCATCGCTGTATGCTAGATTGATTTGACTAGAGCGTAACAACTTTGATTGAGATTCCACAAGAGGTAAAATATACAGGGATCTGTTTTCCCAAAATATTAAGAGTTTCCTCCACCATATTTATCATGACACCAAATTTTCTCATAAATGCCATGTCAAACAGCATGTTGTAGTTTTTATTTGGTAGAATCACTGCTGAAGCGGAAGCCTGAACAGACCCAAATTGTAAAGGCAAAACACTATGTGCTCCTTCTGACAGTGCTGTGCATCCCCATGGTCCCATATACTACTCGATGGTCCACATCTGGTTCCAACAGAAGCTTAGCCACCAACCTGGTAGAGAGTATGTTCACAAGGGCTCCCATGTCTATGATAGCACGGATTTTTGTGTTTTGAACGAAAATGTCGCAGTAAGTGCATTCCAAGTAAGGAGAACCATCAGTGTTCCTTACATGTACGTCCAAGGGCTTTATGTTACTCAAAAAGGAGGAAATTCCCTTGCCAAACTGAGGATACTCACTAGCGATTTTTTCCACCAGAATGGCCATGTTAACCCTAACTAAAGAGGTGACATCCGTTGAGGGATCCACATTGCTTGTGCCAGTCTGTTCCAGGATCTGCCACACATATGGTTTCTGCTCATCCTGGCAGAACTCTGAGCTTTTAGGAGAATTCCTACTAACAGAAATGGAAGCGTGGATATCTGATGAAAGCTGTTGGTATAACAAATCATCCAATTGTGTTCTGAATCCTACTCAAAGAGATGCGTGTGAATTTTTAGGGACAATTGAATTGGACTTATAGGAGGTAGAGCGTCCCATCTCTACTCCACTCAAGCTTTTCCCTGCTCAATTTTCTCAGTTGGCAATGCATACACTTGTGGGTTGTTAGGGCAATTACCCGCATAATGCCCTCTTTGTCCACATTGGAAGCAGTTATTAATAAAAGGTTCACATATATAGCTTGCAGAGGAAGGGCCAGTTTGGAAATTGATGGTATGGTTCCAGGGTTGTGGACAAACTGGCGGAGCGTACATAGGCTGAAAAGGGTCCGCCGATTTGTATGATGGATGAATATGTTCCAGCGGTTGATAGTTTGGTTACTGCGGCCCATATTCTGACAAGCTTGGTGTGGAGACACCAGAAATTTTAACGGGCTACATTAGGGGTGCTGATTGTGGTGGAAAATTAATTTAAGGTATTCACGATGCAAATAAGTCCTTTATCTCCATCCAAAATGTGAGGCATAGCATTATATAGTTCCCAATATGGTTTAACAGCCACTGTCATTGCTATACCAACATACTTGATAGATAATATGTTAGCTCCAAGTAGTACATGCGCTTCTGCTGAGAAACATTCCGCAAATTCTAACAGAGTCTCATTTTGGTGAAACTGAATAGTCAGGAAGTCAGCCTTCCGTTAGTCCATCTTGGTCATGCCCCAAACAGCTGAAGAAAAATTGTTTTAACTTCTTTTAGGACAAAGAACTGTTTGGCAGGTAGCAGGTAACTTTATAAGCACTTTCACATCTAAGGCAAACAGCAGTTTTGCTTTCTGCCAATCAGAAGCTCCTTCCACAGCAAATTCGAATTGCTTAAAGTAACTGTGTAGATTTCTGTCATGACTAAAGGGAGGAAGTTTCTTGATCTGAACATCCTCACCTTGCTCCAGGCTTCTGCTTCAAAAAGCAGGCAAATTAGTTCCTCAGCGACTAATGGAACCTCCCCCTAGTGAACTATCATATGACCTGCCAGATGGATTCAGATTCATCAAAATGGACTTGGAAGAAGTAGTGTCATTTGGGGGTCCATCACACCATCCAAGGGATATTCATTATCTGATCCATAGCATTCTTCCCCTGAATCACCACTAACTGCCCCACTTCCCCCACTCCAGCATGCTCTGCAAAACGTTCATTAATTAACTGCTCCATTTTGACTGTATAGCATTGTTGGGCCGCCAAGGAGGAATCATTGGTGGCATGATCATCTGAAGGCCAGGCTTCAAAGTTAACAGCCTTGGACGAGATGGTTTTCATAAAGTTAAGTAAAATAAAATAAGAGTTTAGGGGAGAAGTAGTTTATTTAGAATAATTTAGCACTATTTATAGTGCTTCAAAATATAAGAATAGGAATAGGGATCATAAGGATAGGAATAGGGATATTTAAGGGTAGTGTCATGGGACCTGTAGGAAAGTCCTAATACTAAGATAAGTGGGAATAGATAAAGAGTGTATAGAGATTAGATAACAAATAGGAAAGGTACATTTTCCCCAAATTCAGCATAATTCTGGCAAAGCCTCAAATTTGGTATTCTGGTTGAATCAAACTCTGTTCTCAAAATATTGGGCCATCTGCAAAATATGCCCTTTGGATAATTATTACGATTTTCCCCCTGGACAAGGCTTTCGCCTAATCCAGGGAGAATCCCAATAAGCATCTACACCATCCATCCTGAAATTCCTGTTGCAGTGTCTCATATTGATATTGCAACTCCCAATGAAATTCCCACTCACCGTTCAGTTGTTTCTCCACTGCTTGTAGTCATGAGAGGACTTCTTCATTTATATTCTGCATTTGTTCATGCTGACAGCTAGAATTACCCGCTTGATGACTAGCATTGTTTATTTGTTTGAGGAGGGCGGCTTATTACCATACCAATGTCTAGTTGACCTGTCAAAGGGTATCAAGCCATCCTTGCATGTCCGCATACTCCATTGTCTCACCAATTGGAAGAGGAAACGCTTGACTGTGCTCCGCCTGACTAAAAATTTCCAGTTGAGTAGCCTGACAGACTATCTGGAGGTATTTGGGGGACGTTGACCAAGGGATAAGTGCATTATTTGTCATTTGCTGACTTCTCCATTCGATGCAAAGTTGGGTTAATTCAGCTGTGATGGAGTTGACTTGATCTGCCGCTTGTTGCTCCATCAGTGTTATTTTTTTCCAAGCTGAGCAATTATGTCTTTGAGTGCTTCCACCCATTCCACTAGATCTGTAATGAAGCAGTCAATATTGCTTCTCAACGTGGTTACATCCTGAATCCATTCCAGTGATAGGCCATGTTGATTTAATAGTTCTCCTATTACCTGGGGTAACTCTAGATTTAACTGTGGTACCAAAATGTCTAATCATCAGCGGATGTCCCTAACACAATGGTCCATCTGCACCAGCGACCCCCACACTTCCAAAAAAGAGTAATTATATCAGTCAAGCAGGAGGTGGGTATCCTTTTGCTGTGCTTGAGCAAACCTCATTACATCTTTAATCTCTATATTGTGGCGAGCCAGCATGCGCAGTAGCTTGCTAATCAAAGGTTGGACATAGGTAACAAGATACTCCTCAATTCCGTGAGTACCAAGGTGACAAGTTAAACCCATCATAGTCACATCTAGATAGGACATGTACAGGGCGTAGCTATTTTCTTGGTCTCATTGGTTATAAAATAAACTCAAGGCATACTACCCCGCCACATCCTTGCATAAAAGATACCCTCACAACAACCACTCCATAATATCCTGCAGCTGCTGAGGGGTCACATTTGTGGAGCGTCCTTGTTGCTTTGCCATCAGCTCAGGGCTGTTTCCTAATTGTAAATTGATCATACCCTCATCATTACCCAGTTCAGTTACAGTAATTGATATTGGTTTGTTGTTAAATGCTTCCCATACTTCTTCAGCATAACGCATGCGGAATCTGATTAAATTTTATCATAAAGAATGCAGGCTCAACATTGTATCCTATTGTTGAAGTACTACAGTTGACCAGTGGCCCCTGTAGTGAGCACCATTTTTATTTCTCAGCGTATAGTCTTGATTCACTGAGTCAGTTTGCACAAGGGTATTAGCCACTGAGCAACTCAATCATATAAAATGAAGATTGCAAACTTAAATAAAACTTGATAAACTATATATGGAGCTATTGCCCCTTATTTTGACCTTTATTAGGTAATGCAAATCATAGACTAATCTGCAACTATCTAATCACAGAAAAAGCTCTCCCTTTCAATCCTCCATGTGACTCTTTATATCTTGGTTCCCCAAGCTGGATGCATCCTTGGCTTGGTAGTCTTCTATTCATTTTACATTTCTAGAAGTCTTGTTTAAATCGAATCTCAGCGTAATTCCCCTCAATTCACCAAATGGTCATCATTTTGGTTGATTATATTTCATATACCATTTCCATAAATCTCGAAACTTGTCTCAATCCCCCTCCAATCCACTGGTATGGGTAGTGTATCATCCAATCATGTCAAATTCCCAACACCCAATAAGATTCTCCACCCTAAATAATGATCTAAGTGCACGGCAAGAACATTAAAGCCCAGTCAAGAATATAAAGATGAACATTCTTCTTATTCCTTGCCCTCCTTGTTGGCTTTATTCTCTCAGTTTTGAAAGCACAATTACCCATATTGAATTCTGAGTGAATCAAGTCAATGTCAAAGCTATCATAGATACAAAATCTCTAGTCAATGTTTTATTTAAGCGAGGCAAGCTGACCAGGGGACAGGCATTACTGAAAGAAAGAAACAACATGAAACCTGAACAGGGTCAACTTTATTGAAGAAAGTTTTTCCACCTCCAGATCGGGACTCAAATTTTTCTGGTTATGTCATGGGTAAGGTTTTCGTGTTATTAGACCTACTAGCCGCCAATAGCTTCCTTTGGATGGCACCCTGATTGATGTGCGAAGGGCAGGAATCAAACCCACAACCTTCAGGTTGGTAGCCATATGCCCTTACCAACTCACCTTCCACCCCCAATCTCCAGTGAATGTTGTTTCATCAAAATTTATCAGGCATATCAAATTAACACCTGATATTTCTCACTTTATAGAATATGGCATGGTGGACTTTATAGTACTCGGTCAAATTAGAGCTTTTTCATATCTTCTCCTGAAAATTGGGAAATTAACTTTTACAATCCCTGCCATTGTACTCAATAACTTGAATTATGACCTGCTTTTTGGGACTCAATTTCTATGATAATCTGATGTAATTGAAAATTACCCTGACTCTTCATTATCTTTTTTGGGGTATAGAGTTCCCTTACTTTTATCCAATCATGCTCTACATGACGTTAGTTATGTCTGCTAGAAGGAACCAAAAGGTCTTATTCCCTTCAATATCACATTGGAGATTTTCACATGAAATTACTACCTACATCGGCTGATATTAAAGAGGGAATGCCTATTTTCTCTCCCCCCAAAAAAAACTTAGTTATTATGCCAAAATCACAGGTAATTGTTAATACTTCTTTGCATTTTTCGATTCCCAAAGGACATTTGTTACAGGTTCAAGGCATTTTCAACCCTTTGGCTAAAGAACTCTTGCCTTGTCCTGGTGTATTGGATTATGAATATTCAGGATCATTATCTGTCTTGCTAACGAATCTTACTAAGGAGCCAAATTGCTAGATTGAGAGCATCCTATTGCTTATGTCAAGTTACTGCCCTTATCTCAGATTTATGATGTTAAACCCTTTGGAAGCCTACAAGATTTTGGGTTGGAAAGTGATCAAGAAATCCTTACTGTGGGCCCTGCTATCGGAAAACACCTCTCTAGTGAATAGGAGAAACAAGTGCATCAATAGTTAGACAAATATTCCGACATTTTTGCTAAGCATACTTATGATTTTGGGAAAATGAAAGGAGTAGTGCACCATCTAGTACTAAAAAAAAAGGAGTAGTGCACCCCTTGGGTTGGGACCATCTAGTACTAAAAAAGGAGTAGTGTACTCCGTTGAAACTGGCGATCACCTTCCTATTTGCGCAAAGCCCTATCATAAGTCTAAAGTGGAAGAAGCCCAGGTTACCGAGGAGCTGCATCAATTATTGGAGGCTGGACTATTGAAACCCTCCAACAGTTCTTGGGCTTCCCCGTTGCTTTTAATTAAGAAAAAGGATGGTTCCCACCAAGTGGTTATTAATTATCACAGAATGAATGCTATTACTTGACGAGATTGTTATCCATTACCTCAGATCAATGATTCCCTTAGGTTGTTAGCTGGATCAACTTATTTTCTGGCTATGGATCTAGCCAGTGGATACTGGCAAATTGAGCTATCCCCAGTCAACCGTGCCAAGTGTGCCCTGATATCAAGTGAAGGTTTGTTTGAACCAACTCATATGCCTCAAGGACTAAGCAATGCCCCAGCAACTTTCCAGAGGGTCATGGACAGTATGTTACGGGATCTAAAGCTTACTTGTGTTCTGTTATATCTTGATGATATTACCATGTTTTCCAAAATATTTGCCAAACACTTGAACCATCTAAAATAAGTTTTCAAATGAATTGGAGCTCTTCCTCAAAGCTCAAACCCTCCTAATGTTCATTCTTCCAAAATAAAATGGAACTTTTAGGACATTAGGTCTCAGCTAGAGGGATTCAACCCCTCTCAGACAAAATTAAGACATCCAACAAATTCCTCCTCCCACCTCTCTGCAGGATGTTCAAGTCTTTCTCGGCATGGTTGGGTATTACCAGCAATTTATACCCAAATTTGCTGATATGGATGAACTCTTATTTCACCTGTTGAAAAAAGGAGTGCCCTTATAGTGGATCAGCTCAGGAACAGTCATTCAATTCTCTGCATTCTGCCTTGACCAAGGACCTGTTTTAATTCATCCTTAATTTGAAAAGATTTCTTTTTACATACTGATGAAAGCAATGTCGCTATTGGGGCTATCTTATCCCAGTGTGACGAAGAGAAGAATGATCATCCCGTCGCTTTCTATAGCAAAACTTTGTCTTTGGCTGAATGGAATTATGGTGTCACTGAGCAGGAGTGTTTGGCCATAATTCTAGCAATCAAGCACTTCTGTCCCTTTATTATATGGTAAAAATTTCACTGTTATTACTGACCATTCTTCTTTAGGATGGTTGCAGAACATGAAGGATCCTGATGGGAGGTTGGCCCATTGGGCTTTAAGGTTGCAAAATTACAATTTTTTCATTGTTCATTTCTCAGGTGCTCAACATCAAATTGCTGAAGGGTTTTCTCAATTGCCTATTCTGACCTTGGAACTAGAAAAAAGAACGCCTATATAATCTTATCAGATGACCTGAGTTGTGGGATTGAGAAACTGAATAAAATTGAGCCTTTCTAAAATCAATCACCAAAGATACTATGATTTGGGATGGAGCTTTGTATAAGAAAGTCAAATCCAAGTTATTGCCCTTTTTGCACCCCAACTCTAGATTTCACGCTGTGATTTAAGGTCACAAATAATTCAGTCATAGCAGTTTAAAGAAGACCCAAGAATGGTTGAAGACTTGATACTTATGGATCAACATGACTGAATTCATTCGAGACCCTTCATTAGTTTTTTATTTGTAAACGCCATGGAACTACTAACCCTACTTATCAACAGCAAGTTAAACAATTCAACTAAAGCATTTGAGGTTGTTAGCATTGATGTAGGTCCTTTTCCTTGGGGATTGCATGGACATCAGTATATCATTATGGCTGTCACCATTTAACTAAATGGGTTGAGGCCATTTCCATTGCTACCCTCTCAGCTAAGCCTACAGCGCTATTCCTATACCAGCATATCATTTATCAACATGGGTTTCCCAAGGTCCTTATGTCAGATAATGGGACTAAATTCATCTCACAACTTATACAGGAGTTATCTATATTATTTAACACTGCTCAGCGATTTGTTGTTCCATATAAAAAAATTAAAAATGGGGTCGACCTCAGGACAAATATACCACACTGAGAATATTTTCTAGCCAGTACAGGTTTCAAACTCAAAACCTGCACTAGGGTGGAAGCAGTTTTACCCGCTTAGCTAACCACCCTTTTGTTGTTCCATATAATCCATCTACAAATGGGGCTATACATTGAGTCAGAGGAGCCCTAGTCTCGATTCTAAGGAAGATGGCCTCTAAAGACCCAGCTCTGTAGAATTTTTTTAAAAATGCCACGTTTGCTTATCAGATAAGCTATCATTGCATTATCAAGATGTCGACTTTTAAGTGCATATATGGGCAGGATCCTTCAGTCCCTTCTAGTGTTCAGGCAATACTTGAGGAAAGAATACCAGGAAACTCTGTTTTAATTATGAGGAATCTGGCTGACAAGATTATTTGCCTTCAAGTTCAAGCAATGAAATCAATTGAAGCAACCACTTGAAAGGAGACTCAAAAAAGCAATCAACAAAAACCTGCCTTACCTGAATACTTAATTGGGGGATTATGGTATGTACTATCACTCCTAGCCTAAAGGGCGAACTAAAAAGCTAGGAGCTAACTGGTCTGGTCCCTATTATGCTATATTTTAAAAAGGATTAGAGTATTCAATTGTTCATGTTGATACCGGTATAGTGAAAGATTGTATTCACCCTAGTTTTTAAGAAGTCACCATCCACCACGATTGAATCTTGAGGGGGGAAGGGTTGGAATTTCACCAAATTCTCTTGTCTCTGAAAACTCTACTCCACAATTCCCCTGGCATCATAAGAAGGAGAGCGCAATATATCTCAATCTATCAAGGTTAACTATCAATCTCATCCCAATTAGTTGATTGAAGATTCAATCGCGCAGAGATTAATTCACTCTGATAGATTATGAGCCATCTTGAAGCCTATAATTATCCTGCCCTTTTGATAATAAAATTTAGGTCAAAATATAACCTATTTTTACTTTAAACTTACTGCTTTTTTGAATCCACTCAGTGTAACTTTGAGAGAAAACCTGCCCCATTGAAAGTGTAATTCAAAGATCCAGATATGTTATAGGATCAACTTGTTTTAATCGTGTTGCACCAGGATGGTACTCAGCCACATCATTAGCATCAGTAAACAGGAAGAACGGTTTGTAAAACATAGGATAATTAATATTATGGTGCTCACAAGGGCTTTTCTTAGCATCAAAATCTTGCTATTGAGTCTTCCCATTGGAATGGAACCTCCTTGTAGAGCAGATACATCAGGGTTTTGGTGAGCTCAGCAAAGTGGGGGATAAACTGTCAATAATAGCTGACCATCCTGAGGAACATATGGATATTGCGAAGCTGGAGTGTCAAGTCAGCATCTCAATCATGACCAATCTGTCTGGTTATGGCGAGATTCCTTATTGGGTAACCTTATGCCAGAAAGAATTCCATATCCGTTTGGAAAACCAGCATTTGGCCAGATATAACTTCAAAAAAAAGAGCGGAGGCGTTTGAATACTTCCTTCAAGTAAGCAAGGTGTAGGTCAAAGGTGTGGGAGAACATGATCATATCCTTAGGGAAACTATCACACATGACATTTTCAAGCCCCCAGAAAGGCCATCTATCACCCTTTAGAAAGTGGCTGAGGCGTTTCATAACGCTTGGGGCATTCTTGTGGGTTTTAACAGTCCCTCATTGGCTATGAGATTACATTTCTCCTAATTCTCCAATGCAAACTCAATCTTTCATTAGCCGCAAGAAAGATCTATTACAGAGAAGGATTGGGTACTCGCCAAAAGTCATAATGAATCATATATTTGAGGCAGCGGATAACTGTCCTTTTTCATATGGCATTTAACCAGTGGTATTTTATTACTACTCAGTGCCATTCATCCTTCTTTCATATAAGTAGTAAAAACGAGGCCACAGACTTTGTAAGGGCTTCAATAATCTTGCGTCCAAGATTTGCTTTAATCTCTTTGCCACCTGATCTTCTTCACCTTGGATTTCCTGTAGGGCTGAGAACAGGTTGGAGCGGAGCCACCCATAGCCACTATGTGATGTACACCTTTCATCATTCCAGATCCATCTGAATCTTTAGAAATATGTCAGAATATACTTCAAAAAAGCATCTTCCTGATGCTGCTGCTTGATTGTAAGTGTCATGGAATCTTCTGATTAAAGTAAGACTGGGCTTCCAATCTGGATGTGTAACAACCCAGTGGAAAGCTCAGAATGCCAAGGGCATAGCAGTTCTGAACAGTTGGAGAACGGATCCTTATTATTCTGGTGAGGGAAATAGAAGTTAATCAACGTACCAAAGGCCCCCATAACAAACCAAATGGCTGCAATATGGCAACCGTGGGTCTTGCTGGGGCATTCCAAGGGTGGGAGAGGCAAGGAGAATGACCAATCCTCTTGGGTACTCAGTTGGTGACCTTTGGGCTCTTTTTCCCAACCATTTTGGACTGGTTTATCATAATAAAAATTCTAAAAATCATAAATAATTTTCAAAATTTTGAAATGCTGATTGGCCTCACAAATTGAATTTTATCATATCGCTCTGACCATTGGGAGGCCTTGACCTCGTCTTATGTCCATTGAGAGGTATCAGGTTGTTGGAGAGGTCAGGTGCATCTCCAGTGTGGCGGATCAATTTTTTAAAAATTTTGGCCAGATTGGTTCTCAGCAGAATGGCCCAGATGGTTTGGTGCCTGGTTCTTACCTCGCAGTTGAGTGTATGATGAGTCCACTCCTCCAAACGGGGAATTTCAATTAGCGGAGATGGTCTCACTCTGCTTGAATTGTGTTGAACCACTAGCAGATCAGCAAGGCAGATTAGATTTTATTTTCCAATTATTTTGCAAAGTGGGAGACAGACCTGAAGCTGGTCCGCTGGGTGCCAAATGATAACCAGGACATTGTGACGAGTTCAGCAGATTGGAGAACTCTTCCAAAGTGGCAGATTGACGTCATAGGCTTGTGGAAAACTCATGGATCGTGATCACCATTTTGTGGGCCACTGGACAATGTCTTGGAAGGCCCACTTGACAACCATTGGCCCTAGGACTCAGATTGCTGTGTACTTTGCTGGGTTAAGTAAAGGAATCATGAAGAAAGTGGTGGAGCTCGCAGAATAGGTTTTGGAGAGAGTTGTTTTTATTAAAACGGAAAGGTGAAATGGACCAACAATTGGTCCTTTCAGAGGCAGTATCCTTTATATATGAAGTGGAAAAAAGGGGGCCATGGGTACATTTTCCTGGGCGGTGATAGCTGATGTACTCATGGGTGCTCATCCTGGGTTTGGGGCTTCATCATCTAGATTATGCAAAGGTCGCAAAGCTCTGTCAACATAAGCGTTGGATCCGCCAGGAAGGGACCCTCACTGATCCAAACATAAACGGATTGACTCAGATTGAAGGCGCGGCCAAATTGGGTTCCGCCAGGGTCAATTCTGATGATTTTGTAAATATTTTTTAAAATTTCCCAAAAAATTTTCTGACGTGGATTGGCTTTCCCAGGCCAGAAATTTCAGATTCCGTGTCCTGGACCTGGTTTTTGACTTGGGAGCCCTTTCCTGAGTTTCAAGGCTCATTTTCTTCTTACCCAAGAACATAAAGGATGGCGGAGTGGGGCTCAGAGGAAGAGGAAGCTACTGTTGAAGGATCCTGGCCTGTATTACCTCATTGCAGACAACTTTTGTCTTTTCAAACAGAGCAGAAGCAGCCAAATGGGGTACTGTGGTGGTATTTTGGTGCCAATGAAGTGACCCAATGTTCATCCATTACATGACCCAAGTCTCCCAGTTGAGCCAAGGCTCCACAGGGGCAAAAATATCTTCTTCTTCTTTCTAGAATGGACCTTTTCCAGATTAACCCATGAGGTTGGGTCTCTATACTCACAGTGAGGGCGTTATCTATATTGACATCTACCCAGCTAATTGTAGTGTCATTGTTAATCCCTAGATTGCATAACTCTCTGCAAACAAAAACAGATATAACTTGATTGGCAGGTAGAGTTCAGATATATGAAATGGGCTAGGGTCATGATATCTGCGCAGTACAAACAATGAAATTAGTCATCAGAATAGTTAGGGTTAAACTCTCTTTCTGCTCGGTGTAACTTTCCAAGCAAAATTATGCAAATTAATAAAACAAATCTAATTTGCCTGTAGTATTTTTGCTCCAATGTCCTTGGATTCTCCGCCAAATGCTCCAGTGTGGGGCAGCGGCGAAACTCCCCTGCCATTTTCCATCTTGCAGGAAAACGCGCTAGGACTGGTTCACCCAGTCATTTTAAACCCATGGGTTGATTCATTCTGCCCGAGGACCTCAACGGCCACCTTGCTTGTACCCAAGCGGTACCTTGCTGCCCCCTAGTGCTCCCCAGAGCAACATGCGCTACAGCCTAAGGTCAAATATGCGAAACTATTCCCATACCATGAATATGCCATTATCGAAATGGCACAGGCAGTGATGACACCTGCCAGATTTATTAATTTCTGCCCCTATAAGGGTATTTTGACCTCAGCATCACCTGCAAAGCTGACGCAGCCACTGCAGCAACTGTGTCCCTAGTATTCCAGGGCACCCCTCTCCCCTCAACTTGGACCCAGCTCCCAGCGGACACCACCTTGGTGGTTCAGTTTGCCTGTTTGCCCGCCCACCTCCCCCTGAAGTGCTCCACCAGGAGCTGATGAACGGTTTGGCAGCCTATGGCTCCAAACCCATCTTACAATTTGTGGTCCCAAATGGGGCCACACGACTCACTGGGCCTTGGGCATATGCCACAATCAGCCCTGAATTTAACATTATTGCTTTGTCAATTCTGCCATGCACCATTATTCCCTCAGCGCCCAACCATCCATTTTGGGCTAAGTCTAGGGCGGACAGACGATCTGCCCGTCATGTTTTGAGTTGGACCACTCAGAATTTAAGTGCCCCTCCTTAACCACTTATAGCGGATTGGATGACTCATCCGCTGAACTCCAATCTGCTGCCCACCCTGTACAAGTTCTGGTATGGGGCACAAATTCTACCTCCCCCAACCCAAAGCCTGTTGCTGCAGCTGCACCTGCAGCCACACCTGCAGCCACCAATCAGCCTCCTCCTCGCCCCAATGCCATAAATAATTCCTCCAATCAAGCAAAGGATTGGATCCCAGTTAGATCCCATGCTTCATCAACTTAATCAACCAAACCTCAACCGTACGCTGGTTCCATAATCCAATTCAACAAAAACCATGGGAATTATTGGCTGAAATAAAAGAATCAGGTAAGTTTATTGAAGAACCATATCTGCAAATTGAGCGGTTTATTAATGCAGAATGGGACACCAGATACCCTCTTTGACTTTATACCTCACAGCTAAACGCCAAATCATTTCACAGTGACCACCAGCTTTCAGTCAAAGCAGCTGAAATACCAGATTGTCATCCCCTGCGTAAAGCTGTCACTAAATCAGTTGCGATGCTCACAGGGGGAATTACACCTCCTGTTATCCCTGCAACCTTAACCCCAAAAAGTAAAATCACAGTGAACCAGCTTCACAAAAATGTAAATGAAGCTATCCAGAACTTGGCAACTATATATTGTAATCCAAAAGCAAACCAATTTGAACCAACATTGCCACACTTGTTAAACTCCGAATCGCCTGCATCAAAGATGAAAAAGCTTTAACCAAATATCTCAGTGCCATTTATCTAGCTGGCAATTTCCATAAAATTCCAATTATCAGAGACATTGAACCCCATGCCGCAGATGCCCCAACGCCAAAACTGTCAGCCGTGAAATGCACTCTACTATGGGAGGAAGAAGCTGCTGCCAAAGAGGCTGCCAAAGATGAGCCCCCTGAACCCGCATCCCCTTCCGCCATGGAGAGATAAGCGGTTTCCACTGCCCACCTGGTTGGTTGTTTTTTGTTGCGTTTCACTCAATCCACTCATTAGGGCGTTTTGTTTGAACCAAGTATTTAGTTTAGTTTTAATTAGTTTTAGTTTTGTTAATGTCCGTCCCCTGGTTGGTTTGCCTCAAATGAATAAATAAATAGAATAGTTAGGGTTCCCTGATAGCCAGAATCTAGCCACTCAGGGCAAGTGTGTGGCTCATGTACGGATGGGTTAGGATTTACACGACTTTCTAACAAGTGGTTCAGAATATTGGTAACTTGAATCCCTGTGTTCACCAATATTTGAAATTTGGGTGGTATGACTATGTTGTTGTTAGTGTATATGTCAATCCTTTCATGAGCATCCACACTTGGAGAAGGCATCTTAGTTTATGGTCCAACCACTCATTACTTTAGATGTTCAATATAGTTTGGATGTTAAACTAAAAATTCCTAGGCTTTCTTCCCCCTTCTCTTTGCGGGCTTCATAAACAACTAAGGGGATGAGATACCCTATAATAGAAAGATATTAATTTTATGGCTAATTAGGCGTCAAATTCATTAAGAAATTAAATGCCTATGAGGAAGCCATAACTGTCATTCTTTAGTACCACCGCTGGAGCTGGCACAACTAGGGACCTTAACCAGAGTGGTAGAGAGGTAAGCACCCAGCAATTGATTTCACTAAGGCCCAGAAGCTCCATGATCTAAGGTGTTTTTGATCCAGCACAGCCTTTATCTATTTCACCAGTTGATTCACAATGACATTACTGGATATCTGGTGTCAATTATAGCCAGTTATACCATATGACTACTTCAACTCAGGTAACGTAAGTTCCAAAATTGGGAGTGATTAGATGGAATGTCCCAGCAGAAGTGTTTGGGAGGAAGAAGGATATGGGGGAATTTATATCTGTATTTAAAAGTTTTATGTCTGGGAAATCCACTTAAGAAGGGGTGGAAAAAAACGTGAGATCCAGACTGAGGCCCATCATAAAGCAAGTGTTAAAGATTTGGGCTTCACCTGATGGCTGGTTTGTTGTTTGGTGGAAACTGCAGCTTCAATAATCTATTGTGTGAGGACAATAGTCAGGATGGTGCTTTGAATTTATGATATAGATTTTGGTAATACTTCAATTGTATACCCAGTCGTTTCACTTGGATGATGGCCCGCTGCCCTGATCCTACTGATCCCAAGTGAAAATTGACTTTAATATAAAATAAAGTGATAACGCAAAAAGGTTATAAGATAAATTCAAAACTTAATCCAGAAGCTAAAAGGTAGTATATTAGTGTAAATGCAAGAGTTATTTATAGGGTTCAATGTTAACCACATCTTACCCATGACGCCTTACTTTTCAGTGACCCTTGGCCACGTAAAAAGTTTGTAATGACGTCTACAAATACTTTGACTCAGGGCATCATGCTCAGCCTCAGAGTCAGAATAAACACCATCATCATCCTTGAAATGGCGTTTCGTCATACCTTCAAAATAGCTGAACCAATTCACTTTCACATGCAATTGGCAGCACATACCAAGGCGATTCGTATCACTAATTAGTAATTAATTCATTTTGAAAACTCAACTGACATTAAAAACTAATTTTGACATAGACCAACAAAGCCCACGTGCCCAAGTCATTAAATTAAAACTTAAATTTAAGTTCAACCTAGCTATCAAAGCCCTCAAGCCCGTGACATCATAGTCAAATATAATTAAGTGAAATCGCTAGGCCACAAATTCAAGTTCAGTTATACTTAGAATTTCTTTGGTTTATAATAAGCGACGATTTAGATCCAGTCAACCATTCAACAGAAAGGAAGGAGTGCAGAGTCATCAGCCATTGGTGCCTCACGCCCTAAGCTGACTTCACTTTTCCAATCTCATCAGCCTTTTTTTTCCAACAGTCATCCACTTGATGCCCAAAGAACCCACAATATGAGTAATGGTCGCTTCAGGGCTTAGATCTTTGAGTTTTTCACACAGCATAAATGTGAGGCTGGTTTCCCTTTTTAGATATTGCCACACCTCTGGATTTAACAACTCCATAATTGATTCTTTCTATAAAGGATGGTTATGAATAGTATTTTGCATTCTGAAAGAATATTATGAGGGGCGTACTGTGCTGGCAAGCAGAGAGGATAGCAGCGGTAGCATCATCCAGGGCAACTCAGTTACATGATGCAAGAGCCTGCACTTCATGATAGAACTGCTCCATAAACTCGTTATATGCCACCTCCCGCTTAGGCCAGATCTGCATAACTGCCTGCTAATGGTTGGAAAAGGAGAGGTTACTTCCAAATTCTTTAATGATGGCGTCCTTTAGCTCTTTCCAGGTGGTACACTTCTTGAAGTAGGTCATCATGGTTTCTTGAGCCTTATTATTGAGGCAGATCTATATATGCTGACACTTTTGGTGATCTGTAGTGCCCTCCATCGCATTCTTATACATGTAAAGATAGTACTGAATGAGTTCAGTCCCAGGCACATACTTTTCTTCAAAAAGTGGGTCTGAAATGCCCAACAGGCTCAGGGAGAACATGTATATCTGGAGGAGGGTACCGCCCCACCTCACTTGACTCCTTAATTCCTAGGTCTCTTTGAGGTATAGCCTCATCACCTGATACCATAATTCGTCCATGTCATTTAAAGACTACTTAGTAAGTATTATCATGATTGAGTGGAGCTAAAATATATAAGAGTTGACGGAAAACTTTAAATCTCAGCGGCCTGACTCACCACTTAAGCGGACAGAGGAACAACCTGCCCATTTTAAAAAGATTAACGTCAGGTCTTCATTAAGAGACTCTCCTTAAATGCTCATCTACGCTCCTTGTGCCACTAATAACAGGTGTTGTTTGAGGGCGCTAATTCAAGTTTTGTATTTATTTATCAGAAGATGGGTTATTAATCAAACGCATACTCTCCACAATTTTTAAGGCTGCAGTTGCTGGGCTCAATATGAGAAGATATGTCTTCAACAGGTAGCATGGGAAGTCCTTGCAGAAAGTACCAGTGTTGAGTTTTTTATCAAAGTTTGAAGCCTGATCCCTTGAAAGACTACATAATTACTAGTTGCTGAAGCTCCAGCTATTTCTACTAATAGACTTTTTGTCTCCAAAGTGAATTACTTGATGGAAAAACGACTTCTGACAAGACAATTTTCTGTTAGGGGCAGGCAATATCTCTGGTGAAAACTAGGAAAATTTCTAAATATAAACTGAGAATCCCTAATTTTAAAATTATGACTTCAAAGGTTTAGCAAGAGTTTTGGATTGCATAGGATATGAGGATTTCTGGAATGAGACTGTTGAGTGATTTGATTTCAGGGGACAAAATTTTCCCCAATGTTTCACAGGTTTAACCTCCAACTGAAAAATCTTTAGCTATCAGTCTGGCGATTTAAAAGGAAGTTGGGCCTTTAGCGGCTTATCTGGATGCCCAGCACTCTTGGTGAATTTGTTAGGTTCTTCCATGATGGTAATTCCTGGAATGGATTGTAGATTATCCATCATTCAATTATCATTTAATATATTTTAAATTCCATCAAAGTCAACATCCAGCATTGCTTTATAAAATACACAGGAGGCGAAATTTCTACTGATAATAAGAATGATCTAGAAGTAGTTATTAGGGTAAAATAAAAATAGATATAAAACGTTTTTGTTTTATATTATTACATTTGAAACTATGGTAGGTGGTTTTTTCAGATGTTTTAAGACAAAAACTAAATTATGCTTCCAAAATTTGGGATAATTTCTAAACTTATAATTTAAAACATCACCTGATGATAATTACAATTCTATCTGAATTGATTGATATGTTTATTGAACTCTGGATTTCACTGGTTATTAATTAGTTACTGAGCTATAAGACTATTTGTGCCTGTCTAAAAATGAGGTGGATTATCATATGCATAATATAGATTATATTTACATAAGTTTATTGCATATAAGTTGTACCTTATGTTGCAAAGCAGTCACTGCAAAGGTTCACAAGGGGTAAATCCTTTAATTAATAAAGTTTTTTGTATGATGACATGAAGCATAAATTTTGAGCCAGTAATGGTTCAGCCAAAACTTAAACTTTGTAGAAATTAAATTATTTAAAAAGCTTCCGTACTACATTAACTAAACCAATTACTAGTAAAATATTGTAAGACCAAGAACGAAATAATCTTTTAAAAAGTAAATTCTATGTATATAGGCCATTCATGTCAATCTAGTGACCACCTATTAGAATTATTAGCATCATTGCCATATAATAGCTTTTCATTTATTCATTGACCTGCAGCATTTAACATACTATTGCTCAAGACTTTATATTAGGAAAATTTTCAAATGTAGGCAATTGTGCCCTCAAGTCTGGTAAATTTTAACTATTGAGGATTATCCTTGATAACTCATGGAAGTCTAATAATTGAACTAATCATAAATTCTAATTTAGAGTTCCCTACTCAAGAGCCTAAAATTCGTTGACATAGCTTTAAATGATCAAATACTAAGTTTTAAGCTTCCTCCACAAAAAACAAAAGTCATTGACATTAATAGATCATATCGTGAACGTTCCCTTATAGATCACTAGTATCAGAACATATTGGGAAAGCATAATCTGGTTAGAATCCCAACAACCTAAAATTTTATTATAATATAGTTTAAAATAAGACTTTAGATTAACTTACTCACGGATTATTAGATACATTAGACAGTTTATATCTTTCAACAGTTATCAAAACAACACTAAAATGTTGCAACCTATGATAAATTATATTGGTAACTGTTAATAGAGTGGTGTTTTGTCTCAGATCAAAAAGTTTAGGGCAAATGGCAAAAAAATTGTGACTCATTAGTGCTTGAGTTGGATAACTGGGTAAATTTAGAACTTAACTTAATTAAGGAAGGTTCAGAGGTTCCAACAATTTTTGGGATGGTGATTGGTAAAATGGCTTTCACATTTTAGTGCTAGTTACTAATTTTAGTGATTGAGTTCTGCAGGTTCACTTTCCGTGATTAGGACTCTAATGCACTTTAAAACTTATACTAGAAAGAATTGTACTTCAGACTAGACAATTAATAAATGTATAAAGTACCTTATCAATTAATTTGTTTTTACTTAGATGATAATAAAATAGTTAGAATCAAATCAAAGAATAGCATTACCCCATATAGTATGATAGGATTAGATTCAGGAATATAGCAAAGGATGGCAACAGTTTGATTTTGGAGCTATAAGTAGATAAGGACTCATTGATTTAGTCTAGTTTGAGAAAACTTTTGATAGTAATTGCACTAGTTCATACTGTAATAATTGCATGCTCCATTTAAATGGTTTCAATACCTAAAATTAAGAAGCCAATATATAATAAGGTGCAATAGATGGAATGAGCTTATCAACTAATTGTGATACTTAATGGATAGGGTATCAGTTCCCTTCCTATTTATATGGCATTAACTTATATGAAAACGCCATATCTTATCAATTGGTGGACTGCTAAGGTGACATATTATCCCCACTTATTGTTTAATTTGTTTAATACAAACTTTGTACTATTTATAGATGTTGTTTGGTGCTTTTGGTACTCAGGATCAGTAAATAAATCTGTAACTTTATTCAAAAAATCATAAATCAAATTTTTTTTAATAAATATTGGCTTGGGACAACATGAATTAAAAAGTCAGAAAACATCAGGTTGAGGGTCCACCCCTAATAAACAAAGCCCTAAAGAGCCCTAAAATTTTGACGAGGGGTGACAATTATTTTACCTGTGTTGTAAAAATTTTGTATAGTCCCAGTTCTCCAGAGTTGGGATAAACATCAGGTGGCGAGCATAGATTACCCTAGATACAACTTGTGTAGGTTGTTAGTGGTGTGGCAAACCATATTATTGATAATGGTTAAGATTTAGTTTGATAAGTAAGCCTAATCTTAAAGAGGTGGGGATCCTAAGGTATAAGCAATTGACACCACAAAGGAATGGCAAGCTTGGTCTCAACATTAGGTCAATAGGAAAAGTGTGAGGAAAGAATGCATTTTTAATTAAATTAAAAAAGATAGAAATTTATACCAAAAAAATTAGCAAGGCTTGCTCATCTACGGCTTAACCTTGAAATTGGATTCAACTTATACTCTGATGATAGATTTTAAAGCTGTATGTATTTTTGGCGTTGCAGTAAGTGGAACAGGCTTGAGTCAATTTAGACAGAAAATTTAAAATGGTATTCTTGTCCATTCTGGGTGATAACAGCATGAATGTCTATAAACATGAGGATGTTGGGAGTTTTTTGTTTTTAAATGTTCACCAAATTAATGGATAAACCAAAACTTTGATCAATAGGCATTGGTTTAATAGATTTGAGTAAACAATATAAACAGCAAAGGTAATGTAAATTTCTCTTTTCCTGACTGTCATGTCAGTGAAGGCATGAAATATAGAGTATTTCTTCACTGTATTAATATTTGTGGTTGAATGCTACTTTTGCCAAAGCTAACCCTTTTCTCTCATTCAAATCTCCTCTTCCAAAATTAGTCATTGTAATTAGGACTTTAACTTATCAGTCTAGTGGCAACTCTTCATAATTATCTTTGGTTCAGATATGTCAAGGGGCTGTGATTATTTGGCGTTGACAGGTAAAATTGTAATGGGTGTGTTCGCGCCAATATGCAACAAATGAATTGGGCAGTAAGAGCCATGTTACTGACCATACTAAGGACAGACCTGCAGAATCCCATCTCAAACCTGACCACCATGCCTCGTTGTTGCCACATATTCCCATACCACTGTTCCCATGACGCTGCACATCAACAGCAAAGTATGGGACCAGGAAAGAGCCAAGAACGATGCAATGACACACTAAGCTCTCTGGTTGAGCTCAAATATCCGATTTTGATCTGCTTGTTGGACATTCTCCTTCTCAACTTAAGAAAAAGAATGTTGGAGGTATTAATGCTCCCAAATCTGCTACCATGATTGGCCCATCTCCTGTCCAATCATCAAATAATATTGTGGTTATCAATGTTATGAGTACTAACGGCAAAAAGACCTTGGCGGATTCTCAGTGGAATCCTAACTACTGGAAAAATATGGTTTATAACAAAAAACGGCTTAAAAAGGTAATAACTAATAATAGGATTACTCTGACTTCTCAGCCAAATTTGGGGTGTTTTTTACCACCCAGGTTTGATCACCTCTGAGGTGAGAAAATATTACTCGATGATGATAGGGTGCAAATTAACCAATCATTACCACATGAGTCTGACCACCACCAAGGTGAGGAGATTTTACTCAATAATGATAGGGAGCAAATTAACCAATCATTACCACATGAGTCTGACCACCACTGAGGTGAGAAGATTTTACTTGCTGGTGATTGGATACAATATATCAAATAGTTACCACACGGGTCAGTTTTGCCTCAAAAATATCTATCTTTAATCTGATAGGCCAAAATCCTATATTTCCTAATTTAGATGACTCAGCTTTATATTCTTTTGCCTTGAATACCCATGGTCTCGAAATTTGAACTAGTTTAAATAGGAAATACTTTTATTGAGAAAAGGACCTTTCTTGGTTTTGGCCCTGCTTAAAAAATAAAAAACATAAAAAACTTTAACAAAGCGTTATTTACTACTTTTATTTTTAAAGTAGATTTCTCTCTTTAACAAAGAATTTGTGGCATCCGTTGGTGGATCCCACAAACTGGTGCTCACTACAGGGGATCACCCTGAATACTTTGATAAGTATTAAAGTAATGGAGAGTGTCACTCAATGGGTGAAAAATGGGGAAGGGACTGAAGATGATGATCGAATGGATAGCCCTACTGCTTTGATATTTGGAGAAGAACAATTTGAACGCATATTAATACCTGAGTCTTGACGCATCACCTGGCCAGCTACTGAAGCCGTGAGAGACCTTACTCATGGTATCCTTACCCTGGTGATATTGCATCTCATGAATGAGCGTCATTGGTAGAGGAACGCCACTTGTTTCTCTATGAGACTAGTGTCCTCCCAGAGACCTATGGCCAGCTTACAAAATTGACCACCTATGTACGCAAGTTTGCTCACCCTGCCTTGGTCCATATGATGCATCTCTTAGCCAGCCATCATAAAGAGCTTCTTTGACACCTAGATACCCATGCAGCTCTGAATTTACCCTATGATAAGTTGTATCAACTGACCTTCGAACATCTTGGAGCAGTTAGAACTGGTGTGGAAGCCGATCGCAACTTCATCATACAGCTGCATGATTGACTTACTACTACAGACACTGGGATTGTAAAGTATGTCAAGGAGGCTATGAAGATATTCTGGGATGAACTGAATGCTTCCTCCACTAGCACCCGCTCATTGTTGGAGGAGTTTGCTAAAGAACCTGAAAAGCAAAATGAGCAAACGCATCGTGACCTTTCAGCCCCTGACTCCATCCTTCAAGAAAAATATGAACAGCGTGTGGCTGTGGTGGAGCGACAGTTAATTCAGGCCTTTTCGCATGTTGATGAGCTTGAACGTCATCTGTTGCTTGAACCATTTAGTGCCACCACCACCCTCACGGCCAAGGTTGTTCAACTAGAAAAGGAGCTAGCTTTTAAAGCTTCATTTGAAAATACCAAATATTTGGCATGTCGCCTGACTGAATGTGAAACCGAAGCAAAAGTGATAAAAGCTTTGCTGGAAAGCCCTGTGCTGTTGAAGGAAGTATATAGTTGACTAACGCAGGTCGAGCGGCAGTATGAACAGATTAAGGAGGGGGTAAAAGGCCCCATCTCCCACTCTCATAACGATGAAGGGTGTAAACAAATGAAAGAAGTTTTGAAAACCCACGTGAAAGCCATGAAAACAGCTCAATTAAACCTAAGCTCAATGGTGTCACAACTCCACTTTCAAGTCACTGCAATGGAGAGCTGAGTGGAAGATTTTGAAACTCATAAATCAGGGATTGAAGCTCACCTGAGACTATGTGAATCTGAGCCCCTAGAAGCCCTCTCCAAAATGGAAACCCGACTTGAGGCCATGCATGATCAGTTTGATCGCCTTTTGCAGACCTTTGATCAGTTAAGCTATTGCTCTGAAACCTCAGAAGCAAAAGCTCCAGCTATTCTTACCCTTACCAGGAATGACTATAATTCATTCAAACTAACGTTTATAGACAAGTTTATCCCCGGCGAGGGTAGCATTGCTTCGTTTTTATACGTTTATGAAGCAGCTATGGAAGGGGCGACTGATCGTCAGAATACCAAACATATCCTTTTCTGTTTGGGCCGCATGGTACAGGAGGTGATGTTCCCACATATGGATGCTCTTAGCACCTGGTCCGAAGTTAAAGAGGCCCTCATAAACACGTTCAGTAAAAAACAGGCTTTAAGTATGAAAAAGCAAGCTTTTATGCGTATGAGTATCTGAAAAGGAGAGTCAGTGGTCGCCTTTGCGGAACGATTTTATATGGAAGCACAGACGTTGTTAACTTCAAAGACGTTGACTTTGCATGATGCTGTAGACGCCCTTTTGACTGGAGTGGCTACTTACCCATTGCTAGCGATGCACATCACCTCAGTTAAACGCTATTTCCATACCATTCAAGATATCAAGGAGGCGTTAATAGATGTCGCTGATTTCCATAAGCCCAAAGTTTCACGTGGAGCAGTATCTCGTCCTCACGTTTTAACCATTGAAGATTTTAAGCCTAAGCCTCGGGCCTTAGCTATTGAAGACAAGAAGGAGCCCCTTTAGATAATGGGCCCTGAAGAGCAAAACCCAAAGCAAAACGTCCTGAACGCCCTCAGTGTGAATACTGCAACAAGTTCATACACAAGAAGGCTGTGTGCTGGAAAAAGAAAGCTGACGCCAAGGAACAGGAGCAGGGAAAAGAAATGTCAGCATAGGGAAAGGCACACCTATTTCTGACAAATCTCATGTGCCTGACTCATCTAAACAACTTATGCTAGTACCTCGCGTTACTAATACCCCAGGGGATGATTCTGGGGGTACGGATGAGGTCAGCTATTATGTTGTAGGAGTACCTGCTGAAGTGGAAGTCCCCAATTGCTTGAATGCTGGAGGAGTAGATGAAGCCACCATACCTGAAGAGACATATCTCTGCCAAGTTCTAGGGGAGCCAGTTGTTATTGATACTACCAGAAATGCAGATGAGGTGTTGTCTCACCTTATTCGCCCTATCCAGCATGGCCATACCCTGCAGTCCATCCAGGAAAATTACCATGAGACCGCGTGCAAATTAACTTCCAATTTCCATCTTAAGGAGGTCTTAGCGCTATCGCCCACTTTTGGGGGGATATTTATGAAGGTCGAAGTGGTCATCCAAAAAGTTTGGGTGATGGCTATCTTAGATACAGGCTCCCCAGTGAACGTAATCTCCTCCAAGTTGATAAAAAAGATCAAGCTTGCACCTATCTTGGAGTACAACTAAGACTTTGGAACCGCTGGTCCTAACAACACCTGCACACTGGGTGCTTACTTGTCCCTTCCCATTAATAATGGGAAGCTTATTCTATCAGCCCCCGCAGTGGCTTTGGATAATAACGCTTATGATATGCTTATAGGTACTCAGTTTATGATTGAATATGATGGCATTATCAATATGAAGCAAGGGTTTTTGTTGTTTCTCAATTATGAAGTCCCCTTAGTTCTAGCCAATACAGAACCCATCAAGAAGGAATACTCTTGCATGTATACCAACCTAGTAAAAACAGTGACTAAAGAAGGGCAGAATGCCAATGAGCTCCGCACCCCCTTCCTACATTTCAAGTGGCTGATAAGGTGTTATACTACCATAACCGCATCACCCCAAGAAGCGGTAAGCTTGGCTTTATTTGAAAGTGACCTTTCTCCATCAGCTACAAAAGAGGCAATGAATACTCCATCAAATCATTAGCCACAGGAGTTACTATAAACTGTGTACATAGCCGTTTCCTATGATCCTACACCCCTCCCAACATTCTTGAGGGGGAAATGTCGGACATTCTCCTTCTCAACTTAAGAAAAAAAATGTTGGAGGTATTAGTGCTCCTGAATCTGCTACCATGATTGGCCCATCTCCTGCCTGATCATCAAATTTTATTGTGGTTATCAATGATATGAGTACCAATGGTGAAAAGACCTTGAAGGATTCTCAGTGTAATCCTAACTACTGGAAAAATATGGTTTATAACAAAAAATGGCTTAAAAAGGTAATAACTTATAATAGGATTACTCCAACCTCTCAGCCAAATTTGGGGTGTTTGTTACCACCCGGGTTTGATCACCTCTAAGGTAAGAAATATTACTTGATGATGATAGGGTGCAAATTAACCAATCATTACCACATGATCTGACCGCCGCCAAGGTGAGAAGTTTTACTAAACGATGATAGAGTGCAAATTAACCAATCATTACCACATGAGTCTGACCACCACTGAGGTGATAAGATTTTACTTGCTGGTGATTGGATACAATATATCAAATAGTTACCACACGGGTCAGTTTTGCCTCAAAAATATTTATCTTTGATTTGATAGGCCAAAAGCCTATATTTCCTAATTTAAATGATTCAGCTTTATATAATTTTGCCTCAGATACCCATGGTCTTGAAATTTGAACTAGTTTAAAAGGAAATACTAGTATTGAGAAAAGGACCTTTCTTGGTTTTGGCCCTGCTTAAACAATAAAAAACATAAAAAACTTTAACAAAGCATTATTTACTACTTTCTATTATTAAAGTAAATTTCTCTCTTTAACAAAGAATTTGTGACATCCGTCAGTGGATCCCACACTGCTTAATCTTTTAAAAAATATTTTTTGTTAGCAAGTTTTATTATTTGATTTCATTTTTTCTTGTAGAAGATGCAACTGCCCTTCAGGGCTGTGACATTTTCTCTAGATAGTCCCTGATAGTATGGAATAAGCTCTCTCTTATTTAAGCTCCTTCAAGCACCATCTAACACATTGTTTACAAAGATTCCCCATCCCACTGGATTACCATCCATACTGTGCATAAGCCTGATGTCATTCTGCGGATGCAATTTTGGTTCAGGATAGCAAGTTTTTCCAGCTCTGACCTTCCCAATTTTGATGCTCATTGGATCAGGGACACATTTAGATTGAATGCCACTTGATCTGAAGCAATTTACAGATCAGGTGTTTCCTGTATCGTTACATCACCTCCTGTAAAGATTAGAACTCCCAGACCTTCTCAGGGCACTGTGCACAGTCCTCCTTCATCTGCCACATCGCCTCCTCTACCAGATAGCTTTCCACATCACCAGCAGTTACTGCTGGACGCTCACCTATTTAGCATCTGATATCTGCTCCACCTCATATTCTGGCACCTCCCCTTCCCTAGGGTTCAGTAGTCATGGATGCTCCAGACCTATTCCCTTGAATGCTTATAGCTGGGAAGCATGAATCACCAGATGGGCTCTGGAACCTTTTGGCAAACTTAACTCAAAGGCTACCTGATTAATGGCCCAGATGATCCAAATTGGCCCAATAACTTCAGTCCCATCTTGTGACTCTTGACTAGGACAGCGTAGTTCTTAGCCGCCACCAATACCCAGTCCCCAGGCTCAAACGTTGGATCTAGTGCCCTTTGTCAATCTGCCTGTTGATTCTGCCAAGTCACCACCTACTTCAAATTTCCCCATAAATTCTTTCTGATATCTAACATGGTGCGCATCATCTCATCTGCCCCCCCGACACACTCTGCCCATGGATCACCCATTCTACTAGGTTTGAAACCATGATTCGCAAAAAATGGAGACATTCCCATTGAGGATTGGGAATGATTGTTGTAAGCAAACTGGGCCATCCAAACCCACAAATCCCAGTCATCCTGTTAAATGGACATGTAACACTGGAGATACTGCTCGAGTATCTGATTCACCCTCTCCGTTTGTCCATCAAATTGAGGATGGTAAGCTGAGAACTGTCCAGGCCTGATTTTAAAATTCCCAGCTGACTCAACCAGAATTTCAAAAAAAATTGTGGAACCTAGTCTGAAATAAATTTCTCAGGTAGACCATGCCAGGAGAACACCTCATCAATGAAAATCCTCACCATGTCCTTTGCCAATAAACTCCCAGTGCATGTGAAGAACTCAGCATGTTTGGTAAGTATATCCACAACCACCAAAACTGCATACTTCCCCTGCACCTTTGGGAGTCCTATTATAAAATTGACACTAATTGAGCTCCATTGGGCTCATGGTATCAGCAGTGATTCAAAAACCTGATGGCGGTTTTTTTGAGGGCTTTGGCCTTGTGCACAACAAACACTCCTGCACGTACTTCTCGACATCCTTATGCAGGCCCAGCCACAAATTCTCCCGCTGCTTCAATTTCACCATCTTCTCCACACCCAGGCGACCCACCAATGGATGACCATGAGAAGCCCAGATTACCTCCCTTTGTAGCGATGGGTTGGGCATCCATATGCAAGAATTATGGCATAGCACCCCACCATTCTTCATGAAAGCCTCATGGTACCCATGTGGCTGTCCCTCCATCATCTCAGCTTTCAGTCTCTGTGCGAATTCCAATTTCCTTTACTTGCAGCGTACTTCATCCCCCAACACACTTTCCCTATCCTCCAACATTGCAAATTAGTCCAGTCAGAACATTGAGGCCGTATTAAACTCCTCCAATTCCTCATTCTCATACATGAAGGCCCCATCTTGACTCAACCAATCTTCTAGGACATTCGACGCTCCTGGACTGTACTCCACCCAGAAATATAACGGACCAGCTCCATATGCCATCTGGCCTGCCGCTGGTTCATCTTTCTTTGTTTGCAATAGTACTCCAACGCTTTGTGATCTGTCAAAAATAACAAAATGATGCTGGGTATAGAGCATGTGACGTTGACATTCTTGCAAGGCTGCCATCACCGCCAACAATTCCTTATCATATACTTGGTAGTTTGTTTCCATGAGGAGCAACTTACGTCTAAATTAACACATGGGGTGTTCCAGCCCATCTTCCCCTTCCTGAAGCAATACCGCCCCCACAGCATAATTTGAGGCGTCCATTTCAACCATGAATGGCCTCCCAGGGTCCAGATGGGCCAGTACAGGCGCAGTAAGTAATTTACTCTTCAGTAGCTCGAATGCCCGTGCTTCTTCCCTTCCCCATATGAATGGGACGTCCTGTGTTAGATGCGTAAGAGGTAAGGCCATATGGGAAAGATTCTTCACAAAGCAACAAAGGAAGTTCAATGTTCCCAAAATAACTCTGCACCCCCATCTGATCCATGAGGGCCTTTCATGCCCGCACTGCATACAGCTTATCCAGATATACACCCAATCCATTCCAGAAAACCACGTTGCCAAGGAACGTTACTGACTTCAGTTGAATTCTCACTTGGAAGGCTTCAACCATAAACCCATCTGGCTGATTGCCTAGAACTTCCCAGATATCTCAGACATGATCCTCCTGGGACCACAAAAATACTAGGATAATGTCCATATAAGAAGCACAGCATTGACCGATCATTTCTCCAAGGACATGGTTGATCATCTGATGGAACACCTCTGGGGCATTCTTCAGCCCAAATGGCATCACGCGATATTGATAAACCCTAGATGACACTCAAATTCTGTGTATTGCTGGGGCTCTGGTCTTACCAATACCTGATTAATGCATCCTGAGGTCAAGTTTTGTAAACATTGTGCATCCAGTAACCATTGGGAGAATATCCTCCAATAAGGGCATTGAATACAGATCAGGCTCAGTGACCATGTTCAAACGTCGGAAATCCACGCATGGGCATAATTTTCTACTCGCTTTTGGTACCAGTAACACAGGAGACATAATTGGAGACATAGAGGGCTTAATTAAACCTTTGTCCAACATCAATTTCACATGGCCCTCCAACGCTTCTATGGCTCGTTCATTAGGGCGTATACCAGACATCCCCTGGGAAGCTCTGGACATTTCTTGAACTGAAATGAAAATGCAAAAGATTTCATAGGGGAAAAAGGTGAGTCACCAATAGGACCAGATAATTCAACAAAGTCACTATATTTAGCTGGTAACTCTACCTCCTGCATCCCTCCCAAGCTCCTGTGACTGCTTGGTACATTACCCCCAACCTCCATATTCCACATCATCTGAGGCCCAATCTGCGGCATTAAAGTATTTGTCTTATGTGACAAATCAATTTGGGGCTGAAATTGATGCCACCATTGCATCCTAAATACTACAGGATGGGATAGATTTCTGATTGCACAGAAACCCTCTTTTAATAAAAATGGGTCCTACTGAATGATTACCAAGAGCTCTAAACGCCACGATGGAGCTCTTCTTGACTCACAAGCGAACATCAACTCAGGTCCCCTCTTCATCTCCAACTTTCAAATGTTCCGCTGTGGCGAACTCCACATAATTTTCCTCAGCCCCTGTATCCACCAAAGCCAGCACCTTCTCCGTTCATCCATGTGAGTATAACTCCACTAGAATAAATAGCCTAGTATAAAGTGAAGAAGTAAATTTAAAGTTTAAAGCATTCTCAGATTGCAAATTTGCAGGTAAGGTAGGTTTAGGACTATAACTCTTCCCAGGTCCCTGGCCTTTTCTTCCCGACTCCTTACCATTTCCCTGGCAGAACCCCCCATGGAAATTCCCAAAGTTCTGGGGTGATCCATGCCAACCTCCTCACCCTCTGCTGGCCACTACAGGTGACTGGCCTCTTCACAGGGACATAGAATCTCTCCGCCGGTTATATGACAAGGCCAATTGTTTCTCCACCTGCACTACTAATGCAATTTCTTCCGCCAATAAAATCTGAAGCTTAGCAGCTGCCATGGCGGCTAACATATCTGCTTGTAGCCCCTGTCTGAACATTCGCAATGATTGTAAATATGAGACTCATGCTGCTTTCACTAATGGACGGAAAATCCGCCCATATTCTTCAACCAATCCTCGGCCCTGACACACCATCATTAAAGCAAACCATGCTTCATCCTGTGCCTCATCCAAGCAGGCAGCCCAGTCAATCCAATTTACTTTCCATCCATGGATCTTGGAAGTGACCTTTCTCCTCAATCAACTCTTGCACCCACCTGACCAGATCTGGGGGTAGTGCTTCCACAATTTATGCAATCTGCAATGAGAAGGGGTCTCCTTCCCATTGCTTGAGCCAACCGCACCTGAAAATGAACCCATGAAACCACTTAGTGGATCTTCTCTAAAGCTTCCACGGGCAAAGCATCCTGACCTTTTGGAGATGTAGAACCTCCCTGGCATTTTCCCCCTTTATGGGTCTTGCGCCACACACTCAAACCTCCTCTTATTTATGAATGTTAGTGATAAACTCACCATCACCACCGTCAACACATGGCAATACAATTCCTCCCCTCCTGGAGCCACCACCTCTTCTTGGGGCCCCACAAAGCTAACAAAAAAGTATTTGAGTTGCATCTAATGTAACGGGCGGGTTTGCACCAATATGCAACGAAAAAATTGAGCAGTAAGAGCCATGTTACTGACCATACTAGGGACAGGCCTGCATAAGCCCATCCCTGAACCTGACTGCTATGCCTCTTTGTTGCCGCGTATTCTTGTACCACTTTTCCCACGACGCTGCACATCAACAGCAAAGTCTGGGACCAGGAAAGGGCTGAGAATGACGCCAACGCCACACTGAGCTCACTGGTTGAGCTCATATTTCCAATCTTATCTGCTTTAATATTTTTAACTAAAATAATCATTTATGTTAGAAAGTTTTTCCTTTATTTGGTTTCCGTTTATTCTTATAGAAGATGCAACTGCCCTTCAGAGCCGTGACATCCTCCCCTAGATAGTGCCTGCTAGTATGGAATAAGCTTCTCCTTATTTAAGCTTTTTTGAGCACCGTCCAACACATCATTTGCTAAGATTCCCCATCCCACTGGATCATTATCCACACCATGCATATGCCCAACATCATTCTGCGGATGCAATTTGGTTTTGGGATGGCGAATTTTCCCAATTCCCACCTTCCTGAGTTTGAAGCTTTTTGGATCAGGGCCACGTTAGGATCAAACGCCACCCAATCTGAAGCAATGTATGGATCAGGTGCCTCCTGATTTGTTACAACACTGATGATTGTTTGCTGGATTGCCCTCCCACCATTTTCCTAAACGCCTTTGCCACAAACTCATGGAAGGCTTGGCTGCCTATGGTGCTGATGCCATGTTAAAGTTCATGATTCAAATGGAGATGGTCATCTTGCTGGGCCTCATGGATTTGTGATGATCTGTCATTTCTGTCAGGACACCCACCTTACATTGACTCCCTGCGCCATGATTAGATCAGCCCCTGATCATCCTTCTGGGCACATGTCAAAAAATGGCCATTCCTTCTTTCTCTTATGCTTTAAACTTGGATATTCAAGGTGCAAGTGCCCAGAAGTTTCTGTAGAAGCTTCTTCCGCAGCTCTTCCCTCTGGCGTAACCCCACAAATATTTTGACTAAATTTTATGAATTGGATTTAAATCCTCCTCCCACCTTGACTACTACTGGTGCTGCTCCCACCACTTCGTCAATCAAGGTTCAACCTTCAGAACCATTTCCAATCAGATGGCAGCTTGAGTGCTAGAAGATTTTCCATGGTCTACTATGCATGGCCAATCAACATCTTCACCCTAAAAACTCCTATTTCTGGCCCAGTGATAGCCGTTATTAAATCTTTCAAGCTTATTGAATGTATTGTCAATGGAGACCAAGCCTACAGATCTAAACCCAACTTCAACTGGTCATAATTATTCATACAACCCCAATTTAAACTCACTTAACGCCATTTTTGGCCTTTTACCAGATATTTAGTCTATAGAGTATTCACTAAAAAGCTGTTAATGAAGATGCTGCCTCCACCAAAGCCCTCTTCCACCAAGACCTCCATACAGCATTCAAGCCACTTTGCAAGGGGTTTCCCATACTAAACTTCCCCAGAAAGGTTTTTCTGATGAAGCAAAGTATGATATTGAAGGATTAACAGTCACAGCAGGCCATTCATGCATCGATGCAGTGAGATTTTTGCTTTACACCCAACTACCTTCAAACCTGCCAACGCAGTAAGACATTCACTTATGTACCCAAACTCATCACCTTTTCTAAACAGCAAATTGCCCAATATGTAGAGTTGATGCACACTTCTGGCCTCATTGATGAGGAGAAACCTCATATCTTTTTCCTTCTGACCCATGCTACTGATGCTCCAACCCCTTTTTGTATACCTTTGCCCATATCCTGAAGAAATCGGCACTGGACAATACTCACCCTGATCCCTTTTCCCCTTCTATTATGGATGCTTAGACTAACGCCGTGACACCATGTTATTATTTTTTATTTTATCAAATAGTCTCTTTGTTTGGCACAGCTCAAATAAAGATGCGTGGAGGACTCCACTTTTGGGTTGATCACTTTCAAACAATTGACATTCTAAAGAAAGACTTGGATTCTCTTTAGAGGTACTCTATTACCTATGATATGATCCAGAGTCCACAAAGCATCGCCATTATGACTATACACAAATAATGACCGTTTGGGGACAAGTCCAGAAAGTACTAGTCACATGAACAGCATCCCTGCTATGATCACTATGATGATCTTTAGAAGTGATCTTAATCACGCTTTAAATATGGGGGTCAAACTGCCTGGGTCAGTGGGAGAGGTTTATTCCGCCATTTTGTTTTTCATTTGAGCAGGAATACTGACTCAGTTGAACAAGCACCTGATAGCTTGTGGTAATAATGGTCTCGTCAGGTTTTATACAAGCCGTTTTGCTTTGAGTAATGTCCACCATATCTTTGTTACTATTTCCTCTATGTTTGGGACAAGTTGGATTAAGTGATAGGTCAATCTACACTCCTTGGTTTAACTTTAGGCCTAACTTGATCTTTTTGAGATTGTACTTGATACTGAGGGGTGTCAATTACTTTGTCAGATTAATTCCAAAATTGTCTCACAAAGATGCGACTTCCAAATCATCATTTCCCTTTTCTTTAAATTTGGATGAATTAAATTAAGCGTTTGGTCATTCTTTTTGGTTTGTGATTTTTATTTAGTCATTTTTCAAAGTGGGGAATTTTGCAAAAATTTTAGGGTATCACTACTGAGGGTTTCTGCGCTGAGAGAGGCAATAACTGAGTAATCAATGATATGATCACCATCATTACTGATGCAAATGAGTGCGGACCCTTTATTGGTTGGGGTGGTTTCTTATAGATAGCCAGACTAGCTGAAACTTACAAAAATGAGTAAAGTAATTTGGAGAAACTAAATGTTTATCAAAAATAGCAGAAAATAACTCAACACATAACCATCAGCTGAGCACTGTGTTTTATATTTGAAGGTAAGTGAGGGGCGGAGACTGGGAAGTATTTATTACAACTGGACGCATGAAACTTCTAAAAACACCAAGACTTTTACATCATGGCCCAGCTTGCACATTGTGGTTGCCTCGATTTGCAGTCCATGTTGCCAGATTTTGCTTCCATTAGGGTTCACGAATGCCAGCATCTATCACAAATTTCCTAAAAAAATTTCTTTCCCTATAGAGGAATTAAAGTTGGATCATTTTGGGCTGACATTCCTTTCAGGGACTTCAGTACCTATCCACCCATTCATAGTCAAATTTCACCGCAGATTGTTGCAATTTTCATGACATAGGCTTCAGCTGAATCAAACTTTCCAGTGAAATTCTCCCCTTTCACTCTCTGTTTTAACATAAAATTGAGATGAGTGCTCTCAGTAGAAACACACCGCTCCTCAAGGGTGTGCATTAAATTATCTTATTATTACTGAATCATCTCAGAAACGTTCACCCTTCTTTGATCAAAAAGGGGGAATCAACCAATTCAATTTTATGAGTGAATCTGAAATCCTTACAATCACTAATAGTACTAAAAAGTATGATCTTGCTTTACGCTGTTATATAGCTTTGTAGTTGGGGCAGGTATCTTGATGAGCTAGACATAAAAGCAGAAATATTGCTATTTTTTTATTGATAGCTTAAAGATGATACACCAGTGGTAGAATATGGACTTCTACACTGCTTTTTAAGTTTGATCCCAGTAGATGAACTATGAGTAGGGGATAATTATGACTGTGTTGGCGTTATATGCCAATATCCCAAACCAAAACAGCAAGTATCAAGGCGGTCCATGGAGTTCACGGCCTACCATACGCTGCACATGGAGGTTTTCTGGGTTTTATCATCCTTTTCCATTTCTTTGATCCCATAATTGGTGCAGTATCATCCCCAGGTCGGCCCACCTTGATTTTTATAAATCTAGAAATAGTGATAGCTTTAGATTGTTCATCATAAAAAATAAGCTAAGAACCTGCACTCATTTTTTAGAATAAGAGGTGCCCAACCTAAAAGAGGGAGCCACCAAGCATCTTTATTTGCAAATGGGACAAATAAAGAGATTATTGTAAATAAAAAATTCCTAATATGCCCCTCAGCTAACAGCCTAGGAAGCCATATCAGAAGGTGAGGAAGCTTTGGAGAAACTTTTGTCTGGAACCTGGTTTAGCTGGAAGCAATGGCGGACAACATCAGGGTAGGAGCATCAGCAACATGGTGCATAATGAGGTATAAATGTGAGTTTTCTTTGTTGATGAGGCCAGCAGTGTCCATTGCCTCTAGAACCTGTACGCCTTATCTAAGAAAACACTTTATACTGAAATTGGAACAAAATATTGACAATTAAAATAAAATCTCACAAAAATTACAATAGGCTATAAATTACTAACAATAATCAATTATCACAAATAAATGTGTATCTTATTTTTTAAGTTTCAGATTTTTTCATGGAGATTTACAACCAACATAATTTAAATTTAAATTTATTGCGGGGAAGGCTGACCATGGGACGGACACTTCGAATATGACTCAGACGAGACAAACTCAGTACCAAGTGAGGCACCCCAGAGAAGCGATGCTATCTCTTGTTGCCAGCGGGAACGCCACTTATGGGAAGGGGAGGGAACGTGTGTAGGGGGCGTAGACACTATTGAGCACGTGTGGAGGAAGGGGTCTGATTTGATGAACCAGACTGGGAACCAGGAGGAGACCAGCTGTCAGCGACGCGGTGGGAGATATCCAAACATCCACACTTGAAAGTGATCCACCAAATGAGACCGGAATCTGTGGACAGCTTCAGGGAGGGTGGGGATGGATCCGGCGATAGAATCCAAGACAATCGTGTGGATAGTCCACATGGCGATTGCAACCACCAGAGCACGAAGGGAGGGTGGGAGGGGGAGGTCATTGATGAAGCAAACATATCTCTTGACAGACTGAAGGGATGTGTTTGATCCTGGCCTAGCAGACGTTGGACTTCGCGCCATATTACTTTAGAGGTGGGGCACTTCTCCAGGCGGTGAAACAGCGTTCCATACTGGCCACACACGACACAGGATGAGTGTAAAGCATTAGAGCGCTCAGCTGTACGATACACCCGCCTCAGGCAGCGCCACACATGGGAACGGACTTGAGGCTGCAACAGAGGATGGTGTGCATATTTCCAGATAGTCTTTTGGGTCTCAGTGGAATAAGGGATGTCCATCATGTCCAGGTAGTCCACCCTGGATAGGACTTGGGGTCGAATGGGGATCACGCCATCATGGATGGGTAGCCCCTGTACCTCTTGTGTGAACTGAGGAGAGGGGCGGCCTCTTTGGGTTGTATGTCCACTAATACAAATTCTCCACTCTGCGCTTCGCATGGAGAGTAGGATTCGTTTGTAGTGGGTTTTGGTCCCGTGAGGACCTGTGGCTGATGTGTGTGATGCGAGGTATTTCATCAGGGAGTGGGGGTTTGATGGATTGTTGAGGCCCAAGGCTCGGGAGAAGTTGGAGCGGGCCGCGCGGGACCAGTGTTGGGATGGGAGTGTAGGAGCAGTGACGGCCGCAATCCAGGTGCCTAGGATCTTGGCGGCATGGGCTTTGAAGTCAAGTAGGCCCATGCCACCATGATGATGAGGGCCAAACATGACCTCTAGCCGTACTGGTGGAGGGCGGCCTGACTAAAGCCAACCTTGTAGCAAAGCATACAGGGATTTGAAGAAGCTTGGGGAGAAGGGGATGGCGTGGGCTCCAAACCAGACTTTGGATAGGTATAGAGTTGGCAAGAACAACCCTGCCAGTGAGGGTAGTAGGGTGGGCTCTGAGAGAGGCGATTCGCTTCGTCACGTTGTCCAGTATATGGCCCTCCATTACTGCTGACGCGTATCCTCCTGCCTCCAACCACACGCCCAGATGGCGTACCGGTCCTATGGTAGGTCGCGGCACAAAGGGAGCACCAGTGGAGCGGTGTGTTTTGAGTTAGTAAGGCGTGGACTTGGGCGAGCAGCTGGGCTGGGTTGGGAACTACTTGCTGGGGCCCAGCAGTTCTGAAACCGACCAAGGAGGATGATTTCGGTTTTGGAGGCGTTCAGTGCCGCGTTGCTTACCCGGGAATATTCCTGGATGAGGGCTTCAAGCGCGCGTGCATCTTTATTATTAGACACCCCCACCACGCAATCATCTGCAAATGCCATCATCTTGACTGGGGTTTGGCCTGGCACATGGACCCCAGTGAGTTGGGCATTCACATTTCGCAGTAGTGGGTCAAGGCTGAAGTTGTATAAGAGTGGGCTCAAGGGGGTCCCCTTGTCGCAGGCCCCTTTGAGGATGGACTACTTCCATTAGGAAACCTGGGCCGCGCACAGCCATTGTTGCAGATTCCGTGAGCAGCATCACCCAGTTAATGAAGTGGGGAGGTAGGCGGAATTGTTGGAAGCAGGCCCTAAGGTATTCCCAGTTTACTCTATCATAGGCCTTTTGTTGGTCCAAGAATACAGGTGCCCCAGAGGCTGTGGACTGACACACATTAGCCACAGAGTGCACGTTATCCCAAATCGACCTTCTGGGGATGAAACTGAATTGTTCTAGAGAGATGGTGGCAGATGCTACAGTCCCTAAACGGTTAGCCATGATTTTTGTTAAAATTTTGGTGTCTGTGTTTGTTAGAGAAATGGGGCGCCAGTTGGCTAAGTCTAGCCTATCCCCTTTCTTGAAGAGTGTGACTGTAAAAGCCTCATGTCCTCCTGGTAGGAGGCGCGTTTCCAACAGCCTTTGGTTGAGTGAGGCTAGCAGCAATGGGGATATATATTTAAAATATTTTTTGTAGAACTCATATGGAATGCCATCTGGGCCTGGGCATTTTTGGTTTGGCGCACCACGAATGGTAGTCCATAATTCGTTCAGAGTAATTAAATTCATTATTTCTGGGTATCAGAAAATGGTGCGGATATGAGCTCTGTCGAGAAATTCTGCCATTTCAGCCAGCTGAATTGGTTCAGCTTGGTATAACTCAGAGTAATATCTTTGCGTTTCGATTGCCACTTCAGCCAGTGTGTCCACGATAGAATTATCCGATCTTTGCACCTGTGTGCAGGCCACACTCTGACATGGTGCAAAATTTTTTTGATGAAGTATGCGGTGCACTTGTCGCCTTTAGTGATGCGTGTGGCCCTGTATTGGACACAAACCCGATGTTTGTGTTGCCTTTCAAGTGCGTTGAGGTGGGCTGCTGCCTCCGCCCACTTCTGGCCCCATGCAGGGCTATATCCTGAGGCTGGAATTTTGGACTCATAGTGGGCCAATTCCGCCAGTGCGCATGATATAACCGCCGATGTGGCTCAAGAGCGTCTGGATGAGAGATGGCGATAGTGGCGGATGGTGTCTTTTTTGAAAGTTGCCCATGTGGAAATGGGGTCCGCGCAAAACGGTGCAACAAACAAATTTTGCCAAAGTTGCCTCTTCCACCCACGTGGAAAATCCTGGCGACGCAAGCTCTGGGGGGAAGATTTTGCACCAATGTGGGGCCTTTGCAACTGTGATGGGTAAGTGGTATGTTATCGAGACCAGTCGGTGGTCGGAGAATTCCATTTTCGTTGTTTTGAAGTGGGAGATGTGGGGTTGGAATTTCGCTGGCACTAGAATAAGGTCAATGTGGGTCATGGACCTTAATTGGCCGTTGTGGATGTGGGGACGCGTCATGTTTTCGAGCAGTGGGGCATGTCATGGCAGCGCATCCATTAACCCAAGGGTGGCTTTTAGAACGCGTAGTTCTACGTGACCCTGTGGGGCGTGGGGTGAGGGCAGCCACCAGTCCATTGGTGAGGTTAGCCAACAGTTCATGTCACCAATTAGGAAAGAATTGGGGGTAGCAGGAGGGATTTGACTGACGAGAAAAATTCCTGACGCTCTTGTGCACTGTTTGGGGCGTAAATGTTGACAATTGTGTGTGCAACATCAGCCCATGAGAAGGTGACAACGAGCACTCGGTCATTTAGGAATGTTTCTGAAGATGTAAATTTGAAAAAATTGTTTTTCTGAATTAGCACCCCACAGTGCTTTGACCAAAAGGATAGGGATGGTAGGAGCATTGTTTTCCAAGTATCCTCGGAACCTCATGGACAGTGGGACTCCTGGATGGCCAGGATATCCACGGGTAAATTATTTTGTAAAAAACTCAGTTTCCTAGCCCAGGATGGGGAGGCCTTGAGTCCGGCGATATTCAGCGTCCCTAGAGTGAAGGTTTCCCCCATCGCACCTTAGGTGTGAGGGGGTGGGCCTTTGGCCCACCAGCCTCTTCCAGGTCCCCACGGGCTTGCACAGCAGCGCGGGTATTAGCAGCAACGCTATCAGGGTTTTTGTTAATTTTTGCAGAAAGAGTCGCATTGGCTTTGGCCTTCGCTTTTTGTTTTCCTGACGTCGGACGAATTTTTTGCGGTGCAGATAAGTTTGGTGCACCATCAAGTGGGGCAAAAAAATTTTTTTGGTTGGGATAGGTCCCAAGTTGGTTTCAACCGGGGCTTGGGTGCAGCGATTGGGTGAGATTGAATCTCCTATCAGATCCTCAGATTGAGTGGCCCGTTCAGCATGGGCCTCCCAATCTGATTGGGTGATGGATTCCCAAGTTGCTTCTGCCGCGAAGGTCTCCATGTCCTCCTGGCGTTGTGAGTGTGGGATGGTGGTGGTGACCTTGGCCACTTCCTTGGCCGCAGTCCTATGGGCCTCCTTGGCCTTCTTCTGCTCCTGCGGGGAGATGGGCTTTACCAATAGGTAGCAGCCTTGTGCTCCCCACGGGAAAGCCTCTTTGGTGCTTGCGGTTGGTTCATAGTGCGCCTCTCCACTGGCTATGGCTGCTGAGGGGTGCTCTTGGAATGTAACGCCCTCTTTAATGGGGCATGCATGTGCCTTATGGCCAAACGCATCACAGTGGGTGCAAATGGGGGGTGCGCTGTCCACGGTTACCCGGAATGGGTGGGTGGTGTGCCCTGTGATGTCAATAAAGGTGGAGTGCGGGATCTGGGTTAGGTCCTTTGTGATCTCCTCAGTTGGGGTCAGAACTGCGATGGCTTTGCTGGTGCACAGGTGTGGCATCAGCATGAAAGTTTCATTTTGAAAGATTGTATTTTGCCATATATGGCGAGACCATCTTTCAGGTGTTGCTCCAAAATGTCACGTTTTACCGTAGTAGGCAAAAAGTCAAATTGTGAGGAAAATTTGGTTTGATTTTGTTTATCTGGTGCATTTAGTTTTGACGACCTGTTGCCCTTTGGGGAGGTCGACCACTATGCGCACCGCTGCAGCCTCATCTGCTGCTATTTTGCTTTCAAAACCTAGGTCCAGCCAACCGCGTGACATGGAGTGAGGTGCAACATACACCGCGGTCAGGAAAATTTTGTGTACATCTTCACAAAATTTTTCCCATAGGGCCGTTTTTTAGATGTCCAGATACACACGGACTCCGAATTCCACTGATGAAAGTGGCTGGGAATGTGGCATATTGATGTACTGGTTGCATCGTGCTTGCCACGCGAGTATCTCCGGGGAAATTGTGACCGCCAGTTTTTTTAGATTTTTTTCTATTCCGCCAGATTCTCCGGGGCATTTTTGAACGTTAGAGGCCGCGGGCCTTCTGCCTGCTCCTCTTGCCTTGCTTGCCCAACTGCTCCCAGACATGGGCGCAGACTAATCCCCTCTATGAGATTATCAAACTAGATTTAGTCTTGAATTGAATGGGTTGCAAAAGTGTTTGCAACGAGAAGAAAAAGTTTACAACCAACATAATCTCTTTATTCTTAATATAAAAGCAAAAATGGTCTTAATCTCCTTTGCTTAGGACAATAATAGTGAAAATCTTTAACTAGTAGCTTTATAGAAATTTTAAAATGTTTATAGAAGAAAAGTAGATTAAAAAGTCACTATATTTATTAGCATCCTAAGCATAGCAAAAGAAGATTTTTAAAAAATTCATGCTTTACAGCACCATTTTATCTCATAAAATGATTTTATTATGTTACAAATAAATTATCAATGAAATAGTGAACTTGAGGATTTTTTTGTGAAAAAAGGCTAATTATCTTTTTATGTGGATATGGAAGCTAATAAGACTCCTTTAACGAAAATTTTATGTAACTTCTTGGCATAACATTTCAACATAAAAACAAGACAACCAGAGGATGGTCATTTCTGAAGGCATAAGGTTCAACTTAATATAAAAATGTCTCAAACTGAAGTGATGTGGAATAAAATTGAATCAAAAAGAGATGAGCGTAGCAAAACTGAATGAAAATCTTTAAACAGCCAAGAAGCTTCAAACCGCCTATCTGACCATGGTAGAGGTGGATGGGGATGTTCTGGTCTCCCTTTGCAACCTTATCCCAATACAGGGTGTAGGACAAGGCAAAGAGAAAAAAGTATATGCAGTCACAAAATGTGGGTTGAGAGAATTGTGGGATCTGTTGGAAGGTGTGAGGCTCGCACATAGGATGACCTTAAAGTACTTAATAAGGTTATGTTTGCCTGGATGCAGGTTTCAGGGAGCATGACAAAGGTTTCAGAGTTTTAACGTGTCAAGGAAAGACTTGGATTATATTGGGGAATTTTTATTTAACTGAGGTAAGCTGACCAGGGGATGGACATTACCAGAACTAAAACTAAAAATCATAATAATAAAAATAACGATTCAAATGAAATGCCCAAAATGGACAAATTGATCGAATCATACCTAATAAAATATCCAACCAGGTGGGCAGCGAATACTGCTATCCCTCCATGGTGGATGGGGAGGGGGATTGGGGGGCTCATCTTTGGCCGCATCCATCTCATTCCAGAGTAGGGTGCGTGTTAAGGCAGATAGTAAGGGTGTGGGGGCATCAGCAACATGGGGTTCAATACCCTTGATGCCTGGAACTTCCAAGTAGTTGCCAGCCATCATTATACTAATGATGTATTTGCCCAAAGCGTCTTGAGTTTTGAAGTGGGCGTCTGGGAATTTAATGTATGTGGCAATGTTGGTTCAGGTTATTTTTTCTTTTGGATTCTGTGCTACAGTTACCACATTCTGGATGGCTTCAGTGACGTTTTTGTTTAAAGTTTTTATGTTGATCTTACTTTGTGCAGTAAGATTTATGGGGATGAAAGGAGGTGGAAATCCTCCTGAGAGTGCAGACACAGATTTGGCGGCAGCTTTGTGAAGCAGATGGCAATCTGGTGTGGCAGCTGCTTCTACTGCCAGCTGGTGGTCGCTATAGAATGGTTTGGCATTAGGTTGTGAGACATATATCTGAGGTGGGAATTCTGCATCCCATTTTGTATTACAGAACTGGTTGACTTGCAGCAATGGTTCTTCAATGATATTACCTGATTCATCAATTTTATCCAAAAACTCCCATGGATTTTGGTTGAATTGGATTAGGGAATCAGCATATGGTTGAGGTTTGTTTGATTCATTTGTGGATGCATGGGATTGAACTGGGATCCAATCCAATGTTTGGTTGTATGAATTATTTATGGCATTGGGGCAAGGTGGGTGCTGATTGGTGGCTGTAGGTGCAGCTGCAGCATCAGGCATTGGAGGAGGGGAAGGTAGGATTGTACTCCATGTTGGAGTTGGCATGGGGTGGGTGGCAGATTGGTGGGCGTCAGGCAAACTTTTGGCATTGGTGAAAGTTTCTGAGTATGGGCATTTGCGTTTCAAGTGGTCTAACTCAAAACAGAATGGACAAATCATCCATCCGCCTTAACGCGGGCCCAGAATTGATGGTTGGGGGTAGATGGGATGGTGGCACGAGGGGGAATTGCCATAAAAATTTTCATAAATTCAGGGATGATCATGGCATATGCCCGAGGCCCAGCGAGGCTTGTGGCCCCATTTGGGACCACAAATTGTAAGATGGGGTTGGCACCGTAGGCTGCTCAACCTTCCATCAGCTCCTGGTGGAGCACTTTGGGGGGAGGTGGGTGTGCAAACCAGCGAACTGGACCACCAAGGTGGTGTCCATTGGGAGCTGGGTCTGAGTAGTTGGGAGGGTAATATTGTTAAAAAATTAATGGCACCATTGCTGCAGTGGCTGCATCAGCTTCACAGGGGAAGCCAAGATCAAAGTACCCCTTATAGGGGCGGAAGTCAATAAAACAGACTGGTGTCTTCACCGCCTGAGCCATTTTGATAATGGCATGGTCGTCATAGGGGAAGAATTTCCCATATTTGACCCTAAAGCTGAAATGCATGTTGCTCCGGGGAGCACCAGTGGGCAGCAGGGCACCGCTTGGGTTCAGGCAAGATGGGCATCAGGATCCTTGGGAGGAACAAATTGTCCCAAGGGTTTGGAATGACTGGGCGAGCCAGTCTGAGCACATTTTCCTGTCGGATGGAAAATGGAGGGGGGAGTTTTGCCGCTGCCCCACACTGGGACAGTCTGTGGGGGATCTGACGACATTGGAGCAACTCTTTAGTGTGATATTAAGTGTTTGCTCTTAATTTACCAAAATTAGTTTGCTTGGAAAGTTACGCCAAGCAGATAGAGATCAAAGCCCTACATTGGGGAATTTTAAAACTCATAAAAAGCATCCATTGTCTGCAAAGCATCACTGTTCTGAGTACTGATGAGTAGGATCCACTCATGGTGAGACGCGGGAAATATCTATCTTTGAACATTAATCCCTTTATGACCACTAAGATAAGGATTGGCAACAGTCTGCCCATGACTCTTGCAATTGTGAGAGGCCACTTGGTCTAGGTGGGGGTGTTTATGTAGTCATTCTTGATTTATTGTAATATAAATTAGCCTGAGAACTCACCTGGCAATAGGGTGCAACCGCTGTATCCCCAATTTCAAGTTATGAAGATATCCTTTTTGATTATTCTGATCTGCCAAAGTATAGTTTTCTCAAAATTGGTCTTGGGCATGGAGGATTGGGTTGAATTTTTTGCATTTGGTTTGAGGTGAGTTGCACTTGAGTAACCCTGGGTGGGGGTTGTTGGGGTATCTATTTAATGTAGGTTCCTTGGCTATCCCCATTGATGGATGATAATACAGAGAATACTAGGGAAATGGCCAACACAATTACTAAAAATAATGAGTGAAAGACCTCATTGGTTGGTGCTAATTGTTGGAGAGGACTGAATCTTGAAGACATAGTAAACCTAAAAATCTTCTAATCTCTGAAATTATTGATTTTATTAGGGAAACTACAAAATAAATCAGCACTATACTATAGGCTGAGTTGGCCTTTTATATTGTTATGGCGAGGTGGGGGGTGCTTTGCAATCCTTTTAGAAAAAAGTGTGGCAGCCAGATATTACCATAAATGCCTAGAACTTTTCAGAGTTTTTCTTACGTCCTCCATTGTTCTCAAGAACCTTTAGTTTTGGATCTTGCAGAAGGCTCATATGACGGTTTTACTGGAAAGTTACAGCAACTTTCATAAGCGCTGAACTTTTTTCTCTGATCTCCTCCAGGGTTGCCTCATCTGAAAAGGTTTTTATAATTATTATAATTAAAGGAAAAATAATTCATGTTTGGAGATTTATCTCCAAAATTGAATATGATGATTTTGCTCCATTAGAGTATTTGACTATGATCCAATAGTATGGTTGAAAACCTTTTAGATAGTGTCCCCAATCATATTTAGATACAGATCAGTGGACTATGTGATGATGAAGGTGTCAGGGTGCCGCTGGCTTGGGGAAGGGTGAGCTTATTCTAGGAGAATGGCGGCCACCCACTGCTCATAAGTGTGTGCCCCGAGTCTGCTATATTCAAAAACAGTAGTTCTCAGGGGACATTCCTTTTAATCATTTAAGAGGAAAGTCCATCTTTTTGGTACCTGATAGCCTTAGCAAGGACTCTTACAAAATGCAACAATAATGGGAGTATGATCTTTGCGCACAACTTCACTTTTAAGCAATTTTGATAGGAAGTACCATAAATTTTTCATCGCTACCTATACCACATCAGTTATACATTTATGTCCGCAGATCCACCAACTGCTTCCCCAGTGTGTGGCAGAGGTGCTCCACCTGCTAGCATTTACCACCCATCAGGAAAACGCACGTGGATGAGATCATTCCGTCCGCTACTAATGGGAGCATGATTTTACCTCCTTGATGATTTTGCTGCTGCAATGACATTCCATAATGATTTTATTAGATCTATGGTTAAATTTGATGATTTTGTTCTTAGATACAAGGGGGAATTGAAAGGAAAGGTGAGTAGCAAGTATAACCACCAACGCGACTAATTTTACGATAGCTTTGCAAGGGGCAACTCTAAAGAAAATGAAAATAATTATGCTTCAAGCTGGTGGTTGCTCTAAGATGGCTTGGAGTTTTTTATGGGATGCATTGTTGGTGAGGTAAAAGGTCATAAAAATCATAATTTAGAATTTTCAATTAATGGTGGTACTCACAAGGGTGAACCATATTCATTCAGTCACCTCAGCCAAGAGGACTAGGGATTCTGGTTTAACTCAGATCTGGGCCTCAGCATAAAATTAAACCAGGATGGCAATTGGGGAGAGGCTCTGGCTCAAATGGAGGTCCAAGCTTCCATCTTATTGACTGGGGCTTTTTCAGGGTTGCAGTTGAGGGGAGCCTAATTGTCTGCCTTAGGATCAGATGCAGTAACTGGTTTTGGAAGATCAAACTCCATAAGAAAATGTCAGGGAGTCAGAGTTAGTGAAAATTTTTGGGAGAAGGTAGGTATTTAACTTACATAGTGGTGAGGGATGGGCACTTGCACCTCAAGAGATTTAACATAAACAGGATGAGCATATAGCAAGACCACCCCCCATACATGCCCATGTTAAATGGTCATGGCATAAGGGACAATGACACAAGAGAGACAATTTTAAGGTATATTTCATTTTTGTGGGGATGTAATGTCAAAAAGCTGAAAGGTTCATCAAAGCGGGTGGTCCCGTTATGACACCAAACTGCAGGAAAGTTTAAAACTAGATGTGGACAAAATGACCATGAGATTCTTGTGGAGCATATAATGAAGAAAATGGATTGTTAAGCCCGCGAATTGAGCCACCAGAGTGCCGTCTGCGGGCAACTGAGTGTGAGTTGTTGGGGGAGTTTTCTGAAACAACAGGGGCAAAATTAGCTGCAAAAGCAACATTGGCTTCACAGGTGAAGACAAGATTTAAGTAACCTCAAAGGAGTAGAAATCAATAAATTAATCAGTTGCAAAAATACTTGGGACAACTTGATGATGGTTGCTTCATCATAAGAGAAAAACTTCCCATATATGATACAGAAGCGAAACTGCATGTTGCTCTGAGAGAGCACCAAGAAGCTGTGGGGCACTTCCTGCAAGCGATCAATTTTGAGACTAGGTCTAAAGTTAAGATTAAGTAACTTTAAGAGTTGAAGAGGATAACAGAGCCATCCCTGGAACACTTAAATAGTGGCCAAAAAGAACTAGGAGGCAGCGCATCACCATCCCACATAATAGCAGCAGGTATTATAATTTTCAAATTGCGAAAAGTGAGTGTCACAACAGTGAGTGTTGATATATTTTTTCAAGACTTACTTTGTACAAAAAAGTGTTCAAAGCAAAAGAGAGATAGCCTTGGTATAACAATATCTATGTAAGCTTTATAAGAAACATAGGATGTTTATCTATAGTAGATAATATAGAGTCTAGTGTCCATAATATGCTTGACTAGTATTTAGAAAGTGTTGACTATGTACTATGACCTAAGGATCAATGAGAGACTTTACAAAAACGATAAAAGCAATAATAAGAAAAGATAGAATAATTCCCTTACAACAGATGCCAATTTTTTCTACATGCCTGTAATTCTGCATAATTTCTAGTAGCCAATGGCTATATATTATATAAAAAGGCTATGTATAAAGATTTTTAAGCTTTCATAAATTCTGATAATTTTGAATAGTAACTCCTAAAAATGGGATAAGATGGAGTTTATATTTATGCTAGCCATAAAAAACATCTAAAAATAACAAACCTTTTGTGATAGAATGTTTTAGCCTCAAAGGTCTGAGTAGATGAACCGTATAAAACAGGCTTGCACTTAAATATACTAAAGATTAGGGAATAATATACAAGTTCTGCAAATTCAGCCATTTTGTTTGTACTAAAGTAGTTCAATCACTACTATATAATTGAACTGGTATATAATGGTGGAAGAAAAAAGTTGAGCACATTCAACTATATATATCTATCTTCAGCAATCTTAATGCTTTATTGCCAGAAAATAATTTAAAGTTCAGCCAGGTACTTATAGCTAATAAAAACTCTAGTTAAGTTTATATAAAGACTAATAATTGAAGAGAAGTAAACCCAGAACCCAATTGGTTGTAATTTACAAGTAGTTCTTCATTTTCAGGGAATAGCCTGAAAATTAGTGGATTTCTAAGATTAAAGATATAGCCCACCAAAAAACTATGTCTTGAATTTATATTGCCTAATTTTATACCAAATAATAAATGAAATGAGATTGGGTCAATTATATCATATAATGACTTAATTACAAAGAGATTGAGTCATTTAGTTGCATATTAAAACTTAGTAACAATGAGATTGAGGAAATCCCTACTAACTAATAAAAACTTCTTCAAGCAGTAATGAAAGAAGCTCATGAAAAGCTAGTACCACTTTTACAAAAATTATTTATCTTGAGTAAGTACAGGGAGTGAAGAGTATTATATAAACAAGACATATCTTGGTAAAATTTTTAATCATTGAGAAAGGCTCAATTCTAGGGATTAATTTCTTGACTTAGGGAAAAACCTCCAGAAAACCACAATTTCAAATATTTATAATATTAATGTTGTTGGTCTAGCTGATCAAAATAGCAATTATATCATCTGACATGACCAGCAATCAGAAATTTTATAAATTCCAGAGCCCTTTATTAGGCTTCAATTGTCTAAAAATCCTAATAATGGAGGCATTTATATACCCTCTGACAACCACAATAATTTGACAGCTAATCAATATGACGTCAGAGAATGAATGAGTATAGATAAAGGTACAAAGAATATGCACACAATGTCATAGACAATTCCTCAGAGGGACCTCTTTTTATATAATTTTGGGTCCAACCACCAACGATGGACAAATTAACAAGACCCCATATGAAGAGAGTTTCCTTATTTTTACAAAGCTGAGCAATAGCATATTATCAAGATAGGAAGCAAATTTATTTTAAACTCCATTAATTGAGATGACCAAGATACTCATGAAACTGAAAGATCCACAAAGGTTATGAGAAGAATAGGAGCTAAAATTTAGCATAGAACAGCAGCCATATATTCACAAACAGGCCAGAGCTCCACAGTGTAATTTACAGAGAAAACTCAGAAGATCTTAGAGAATCGTGTAATTGGAGTCCTCCATACCTGAAGCTAAGTTGCAATTAAAAATTTGCTTTATATGAAGAGATTGAGGTTATAAAAATCAAGTTTTGCTTTATGCACTCCAGATCCTTTTAGCACTATAGATACTTATATATTTTTACAATAAAATATCTTCATTCAAGTTATCTGTCTTTATTGTTTTTTAAGTACTAATAACGCCAAATATAACAAATTTATTTTCAAAGTCTGTACTTAGCCTTATTGTTGCCAGCATAGCTTGAGATAAGTTCCAGTACTTTTGAAAACAGGCATATTGATATGTTTCCAGGTCTATAAAAAAGCTGTACAGCTTAGACCATGTCAAGAAGTCTCATCTACTCAATAATTAGACTCTTCAAATCACATTATGATGCACCCAGTGATCAATTAGGTAGTTCATTGCATGTGTCTCATCTATATCAACATCCCATGAGAAAGTGGAAAACTATTAAGAAAGCCAGTACTCACTACAGGGCAAAAATCAACAGATTTTGGAGAGTTCCTATGAAAAACCATGGAAGTGTATAATGGAGAAAAACTTCTAGTGGATTTTGACCCTGGAGAGTATGTAAAAGATGCTTAAGGAATTAAAACAGCGAGAGCTCATTGACAATTAAGCTAATAAGAGTCAAATTACCATGAGCGCAAGAAAGGACTAGAGATCTAGACTTGACTCAAGTGAAAGAGAAGTTGGTTTTTGGAGAGCAAGAATAGTAAAACATAAATATCCTAAACTCAATTTTTACCATTTTGGAAATCCACAACGACAAGTTAGATTGAATATGGCAGGTCATGTACAATATGCAAGTGAGACGCCTTTTTCCACTCAGACCAATATTATTTTTGTAGAACGAAAATCAGTGCCAATAAACAAGCAATGGTGTTACAATAAGCCAATCAAATTGAATCTTAAAATGATATTAATTTCCAACAATACTTCAAAGTTAAGTTCGTTATTATTGAAGGAACTAATGTCTAATTTTTTTCAATTATATGAAAAAACATGAAAGGAGACAACAACAAACAGAAAGCTTACCAGGCTAAGAGATGTATGAGCAGATAAGCACAGTAGTTGTTTTGAGCTACACTATGAATTTATCAACTTTAGTGTAAGTCAAGGATATTCTTATTGCTAATTCTAAGAACACAGAATGTTTATAATATGAGCAAGAGTTTCTAATTATGAGAATAAAGAAAACTGAGTCAATTGTGGAATATGAAAACCAGTATATTTCAAGGCCCTACATCTTTATACAAATGAATCCTTAGATCTAGTTACTGCAAAGACCATCTTTCATGGTTTGATTAAATCAAACTGAAACTCCTAATATACAACACGTTGGCTTTGAAACTGACTGAATCTCTGAATGCCATTATGAGTCTTAATTGACATTAAAGCCACATATAAACTGTAGTCAAGTCATCAGAACCATTAGTAACACCGCCCTGATGAAAAAGCGTTTCGTTGCTCATATCCATGAGGATAAGCCTAAGGAGAGGCTTACCAAACAGTTGAATGGAGATAACTGAATTCAAATAAGTTCAAAAGAAACAACTGTAAGAAAGAAGGGCAATTTTGGAGATTTTTTAAGCTGAAAGAGTTATAAAGGAAGAACCTAAAAAGGAGATTGTGGGATTAGTCAATTAGTTCACACATCACACTAACAAAATTTATAAAGATGTGTCTTGTTCGTGCATTAAATCAAGATAATATGTCATTGTTGCCCCAATAAAAGTGATTTCTCTGCCTTCCTCAGACCTAACCAAGATGAATCTGATCTCACAGAGCAGTATTAATTGGTTTAAGATTTTAAGCCTACTCAGATTGTTGATATTATATCAGATGGAAAGAGTCTCATGGAAACCACAATGAAGAAGATTGCAATTGAAAACTGTAAATCACACGAGGTTTATAGGAAGTACTTCCTTATTGAAGAATTAGGAGGATTCATACAGACAGTCAGTGCAATTCTTACTACTGGCATGACTTGCAAGAGAATTAAAAAGTGGAATTCACTATACACAAATTCAAAGTGTTAGCGGTAATGGACACTAGTATTCCAGTCAATATTATGTCTTACAATATCATAAAGAGATTAAAATTTGCACAAAAATCAGCTATCAGGTCAAATTCAGAACTAATGAGCCTGAGTCAACCAAAGCACTAGAAGCTTATTCTGCTTTACTTTGCAATTTCGACGCATTGCATTGTTTGCTTCAGCTGTGGTAGTAGAAAATGACTATTACAATTTCCTCATAGGAATGCAGTTTTAGTTGAATTTGGAGGAATCATCGACTTTAATAAAAGTTCAGTCAGTCTAATCAACTAGCAGATGTCTCTTGTGTTTCAAGACAAGGAGAAAAGGAGTGGAAGAAGCAATTATGCCTATTTGAGACTGAGCGATCTATTTACCAAGTCAGATATACTCTGAAAATAAAGGGAACAAAGCAACTGCCACATACATAAAAGCAGAATATAATAATGTCTTTGTATGACAACAAAGGGATTTACCTACTACCCAGAAAACATAAGTTCATGATTGTCAAAATTAAAGTTGATAAACCAATGCAGATAATATTTGAGATCTACATCACCAAAGGAGTTAGAGACCAGTAATCTATAATGATATCTGGATTTTAAGACTCTAAATACCAACGATATGTTAAAGTCTTTTTTGAAAAACATTTCAAAGCACCCTGTTAAGATTAAGAAGTATAAAACTAATTCTAAAGCAAAGATGTACCAATGTGCTGATATTAAGTGAATTTAAGCCATTGCAGTCATCAGAGTGTGGGCTGTAAGAGCCAACTAGACAAGAATAGCGTGAACTTAGTAAGCTCTTGAATCAGTATTCAGATATTTTAGGCTGCAAACTTAACAATTAATGCCTTTGAAATGGTGTGGGTTCACTATATTGACACCAGATGTGCCCTACCCTCTCAAATAAAGATTTTCTGTCATTCCAAATGTGATGAAAAAAATATTTGAAAGAAAATGCAACAACATATGGATGAAGGCCTGTTATGCCACTTCAAGGTCCTTGGGCGTCGCCCCTTCTACTAGTGCATAGAAGGATGGGGCCCACCAAATAATCATGGATTACAGAAGACTTAACAACATAACTAAGAAAATTTATAGCGACCACAGTATTTGACAATTAAATGAAACAAATTAGAGGATTGCGCTACTTCTCAGCAATGAACCTAGAAAATGAATACTGACGGATGGAGCTATCATCATAAGACTAGGAGAAGTGTGCGATGATTATCAGCCATGGACTGTAAAAACCAACATGTATGTGCCAGGGCTTATGTAACGCCTTTAGTACGTTCCTAAGACTAATGTCTAGAATCTGGAGATCTTGAGATGTCAAGTGTGCACATCTACTTTAACAACATCAGGGAGTTCATCAAGAAATTTGAGAATCACCTGGCTTTTTATAAGAGGATTTAAACCTGCATGAGAATGAATAGCCTCAAGTTGAAGAACATGTGATATTTGTTCAAAAGCCAGTTAGAATTCCTCTTTCTAAAAGTGAACCAAAGATGAATAAAACATCAGAAAGGGAAGGTCTATGCTATTTAGAAGATGAGTCCCCCAAATGAATGTTAGATGTTCAGTTGTTCCTAGGCTTAGCAGAGTACTACCACCAATTTATACCAAATTCTAAAGGACACCACCAAGCCATTAATGCTCCTTCTGAACAAGAGAGTAAAAATCTTTTGGTAACAATAAAGAGTCTATGCTTTCACCCTTCTCAAACAGAAGCATATGGAATTACCAATCCAGATGCACCAGACTTTTCAAGGACCTTTTATTTATACCCCAATGACAGCAATGTGGGCATGGTTCCATCTTAACAAAGTTGAAAAGTCTGGTGCAGAAGGATTGGTAATTCCATAGAGTCCTACTTTAAGACATTTATCAGACCATACCGCAATTACACTGTCACAGAGTTCATGTGCATAGCAATGATCAGAGCCATATGCCACTTCTGTATTACATATAAGTAAAGACTTTAATATAATTACAGAGCACGACTCATTAGATGGTTGAAAAACATAAAAAATCCAGATGGATGACCTGAAAGACGAGCCGTTGATTCATATGGTAAGAACTTTGTGATCCTGCACAGGACAAAAGAGAGACATCTGGACATGGATGGCTTGTTGCAATTATCTGTTTCCACTTGAAGACCACACAAGCAATAAGATCACTAACTTATATTAGACCAGAGGAATGAGAAGAAGAAAAGAATAGAGTAAAGAAGATACTGAAGAACTGGTCAAAAGAAACGAGATTCAGAGATGGACATCTTAAGAAACAATATAGGGAAAATGGTTACCATGTGTGAAGCCAAGAGTACAAATGGCGATAATTATAGAAGGGCACCGCCAAGTATCCACATAAGCTTACAGAAGACATGATTAGCTTTTCCTTTAGGTGGGATGCTCATATGATGCTTTTACCGTCAGAGACTGGAAAGATGATTGTAGCAGTATGTATGTATGTCGCTAAGGTTGAAGTTGAATTGAGGTTGTTAAAGGCAAACCAACTATAGACATTTTCGCCTAAATATAGATTGAACATAAAGCTGAAGGACATGATTCTATTTCTGTTAATAAAATTCCAGTAATTATATATTATAGACACAAAAATTCTCACTCCCAATTTGCTCAATTTTGTACACATCTTAGTCTAATTTTGCAACACACCACCGCTAATCATCAGCCCTGGTTCACCTATGCAACTAGCTTGACGCCTGCTCTCACCTTATAGGGTATAGTTGCGCCACATCTTAATGTTTTAGCTGTTGCCAAAACGTTGCTGGGGAAAGTTCTCTAGCCCTTCCAAAATTTTCAGGTCATTTTGTTCCGCCTAAAGACTTAGTGTTTTCCTCGCTCACTCTAAGGTGGTGCCTTGTTGTCCCCTTGTGCTCCCCTGGAGCAACATGTGAATCAGCCTTTGGGTTTAATATGGTAAGTTCACATATTAGATAAATATTTTCAAATTTTCCCAAGCTGTTATGCATAATTCCAGATTAAATAAATTTTGCCTCTTCAAGGAATATTTTGATCTTTGTTTCTTGAGTGAATCTGAGCTGCAGTAGCAGCTACCATTCCCCTGGTGTTCCAGGGTATCCCCTCCTAACCACTATAATCCATTTGCCCATTGATACGGCTTTTGTGGTGCAGCTCTCTGGCCTCCTTACCCAACTTCCACCCAAAATCTTATACAATGATCTGTTGGATGGATCGTCACATATGGTTTAGACCCTCCCCTGCGAATTTGTGGTTCCCAATGGACTCACCTGGATTGTGGGTCCACACGCCTTTGTGACCATATGGCTAGTTTTACTGGAGATTTCCCTCTTAATTTCCCCTCACAACATTATACCTTATGCCCCAGACCGTCCTTTCTGGGCCTAGGTGGATAAGTGTGCACCATATGCCCAGCTTATTTTTATAAGACCATTCAATATGCCACTACCCTTAATCGCCTGTGCTGCAGCCCCACAACTGACTCCTCTCAGGATGACCCCATCAATGACCCCATCACTATCTTTGACTAGGCCATCTTCCTCCACCCTACTCCACATTTACGGCATTAGTTGCAGCTGGGCCTGCTTCACCCAATCAGGAGCTCTGTCATCAAGCCTCTTATCCTAAATCAGCCAATCAGTCGTCAGACTAAGCCCCTAATCAATTCTAAAAACTCCACCCATACATCCCAATGCTCAACTTAATGCTGACAATACAATCATTTTCAACAAAAATACATCGGATTATTTGGAGAAATTGTCTGAATTGAGTAATCCTGTACCCAAATTAGTTAAAACCTGATTTTATAAAAGTATCTCAATGCCAATTATGCAGCCCAATTCCTCTCTCGCCATTATTTGCCTCACCTTACTGCCCAATTCTAAAAAAAACCATCAGATGATTAAAGTGGCAGTAGCCCCCTGAGTTTGATCAACTTCAACAAGATAGAAAATTCAGTCGCTGTAGTTGTTAAGAGGATGTCCCCTACTATGACTACCCTAAAATGCGTCTAACCCAAAAACAAGCCTATCTCCACTATTACCATCATGTCCTCAGAGCAGTCCTAAACGTCACATCAGTCTTAAGGTTTGGGCCGAAAACCCACTTCATCAGCCACAAAATTTATTTACTTGCCAACCTCCCCACCATTCACATAAAGGCTGATCAAGAACTTACTGCATAAACTCCAACTGCCTCGTAAGGAAGATCACATTGCCTGCCCTATCAAACTATTTGAACCCCCACTTCCATGATGCACCCACGACCATGCTCTCAGATTGTTCCGCTGCCTGTCCACCCTGGTAAAGACTGAAAAGCCTTCCAATCCCCCATTTCCCTCTGCCATGGTCATATAGCAATTTCCACTTCTGACTTGATTGGCTTATTATGTTAAATTTTCTAGTTGGTTTTAGCGTATCCATCTCTTTCAACTTTTTTTATCATCTTTTGCTCTTTTGAGTATCAGTACTATCTATCCCCTGATCAGCGTACCCCAAATAAACTATATATGGTAGACACAGCAAAGTTACTGATGTTTTATAGGAAATAAAAGAAGTATGACATATAATGATTTTATTGGTTTTAAATATAGAGGGCCAAATAAGAAATCCAAATCACATCTATCTCAGACATCTGACATATATGAGGCATACTTGTATCCTTGTCATCAGATGAGATCAAAAGGATCAAACTTATGATGCTAAAATAGGAATTTACTGCCTTTAAATTATTCTGAGTTGACACTGTGAGATAACTTTTAAATATACATAATTTTGAGATATCTTTAAGTTAGTGAATAAATTTTAGTCATTCTGATATAAGTTATTGGTTTAGCCCAAATAAAGGCTTCATCAAAATAGGAGAATCCAACAGGGCCCCTTTAAGCCTTGACCAGTGGAAACAATTAATTTGTGCTTTAATGTCTTTTCAGTAGACAATGATAAGAGTAATATTAATAACAGTAAGAATGTATTTGGTAGTTTCATCCAGAAAGACTAGCTGAGTGTGTCAGGACTGATTCATTATATAGCAAGAGTGGTATAAAAACTGATCCATGATGGCCAAAGATCATAATTATGAAGAAAATATTCATTAATAAAATGTGAATCTTCATTGACTTGAGCTTAACCTTGGGCTTAAATTAGAATTCAAAGTTAGATATGCTATATTTGAACTCATGAGCTGATGTGTCCTGGAAACCTTCTTAACATTGTTGGATCAGAATATTTGAAAGCATATTGATAAGTAAGGTAGGTAAAGGATTTAAAGGTTGGTGAAAGTGAAGTTAAATATAGCACTAAGTCATCCTTGAGAGTGGTATAAACTTTAGTAGATGTTGAAAATGTTGAATGAGAAAGAATTATGATAGGGTGACTCATATTTGGCTATTTCTGAGTTTGCCCTGAGTTTTGCAAGGATAGGCACCACATTCTCACATATTAAGTGGAATTGAACTAAAACTGAATTTAATTATAAACTTCAATACAATCTTGGATTACCCACTAAGATCTATTATCACCAAGTAGCTCCTTTGAAAGTCTAGCATGGTTTGAAGTAGAATATGGAAAAATATAGGTCTAGCTAGCACTTTCTGACCGGGTGTTGTTTTAATTGGCATCCTTGAGTGGGATAATTAAATGCTTAAATTCATGATGCACCTAGTAGCTGATAAGGGTAATTTGGTCTTTTAAATCATCTTAATTAGCTGGGAGAATCTCTGAGGCGTTTGAATTAATTAAGCTCGAATTTCTCAATAACAAAGTTCTGATTTTGGTTAAGAGAAGTGGAGCTAATCCCCCCTTGGGTTGGGACCATCTAGTACTAAAAAAAGAAGTGGAGCTAATTTTGGCTTTGATTACAATTTGACTTAAATTTTTTTATTGGGTGGTTTGGCTTTCAAATTAATTCTGCAGCTAATTTAGGGCGCCAATTTTATGTTGAATATGTTTTGATTTAACACATGTTCAGACTTATTTTTGAATAGACATTGAAGTTTAATGGTTGGTTAATTGAAAAAACATCTCATCATTTGGGGTGGTTATGTTCCTTTTATTTTAGCGCTGCTGTTATTAAAAGTTAATTAAATCTTGAGAGTTGAATGTTGTTTTATATTTAGGAGCATTATTCAATAACCAAATTGGCTTTGGTTCTCAGATGCATTATTGCTGGTGGGATATAGGTTATCTTTTCTGGATTAATAAAATTATTTTTGATTGTTAAAAATTACCCAAAAACGCAGATGGCCTCAATTTAATTATGCGATTAAGTTGTAAAAAAATTAACTCAGTTAGATAAACATAACCCTTAGAAACTTCATCACTTTTTTAACCTAACATAATTTCATCATATTGAAAGGTATGTTGTACTTTATCACCAGATTTTTTGAAGGTTCCATTAATGAGATTAAGTAAATTCTCTCTAGAAGTCCCAAGATGTTTCAAGATTGTGGGATCTCTATATATGTCATTGGCATCACTTATCAAGTAAAGGAGGAAGGATTTCTAAAGGAATATGTTTACCCTTCTTATATGCATATGAAGTGAAGACACTATTAGCAGGAGTGGTATTCTTAGAAATATATTTTCACCCTTTTTATTTGACAACCAAGCGAGGTGGCTAGTAGTAAGAGTGCCTTTTGACCTTCAATTTCCCTTTACCTGCAGAATTTAGTTCCAACCCATTGTAATAAAATTGGCAGTATTTAAGATATATGCCGCAGAATTTTTCACAGGGTT
>JAKSZP010017152.1:0-223751 GCA_022478985.1 Massospora cicadina
GGTATTTTATCAGGATATGAACAATGCTCAGGACCTAATTTATGACTTCCACTCTAGATTCAGATGCCGCAGGACCTGCCTCCCAAGCCTCTTTAGCTGACATGAAGTTACCCACTCCCCAAAAGAAATTTTCCTTGGCCAATGTCCCCTCAGGTGGTGTAGAACCCCATCCAAGAGCGGAGGGTGATGTCACAGCTAGTGACATATTTCCTGGAATTAACCGCCCTTCTAAAGCCAAGTCCAACAAGCCCTTGGGGCAGAGACCAGAACCCCTAAGGGTCACCAATGACCTATCTAAGGTTATTGACAAAAAATGGGTTTTGTCTTTGCCAGCCAGTGCTGAGGAAAACGGCTTAATTGAGACACAAGCCAAGGCGGGAATCGAACTCAAGGCCCAAAAAATCACAAGATATGAGTTTTTGAAATCTGGCCAAAAGACAAAAAGTTTTGATTTTGTTTTAAACGACGGATTTGTAGCTCATATCAGATTCCAATAAACACTGGAATCTTCGTGAAGCAAACCCCTATAAATTTAGTCCCAAGATGAGAAAGGCTTTGCTTTTCTAAGATAAACTGATCATTCTAATAAAGTTTAGGATTTTGGGCACATTTCCTGTATTTTGGTTTTTTCTGAATAAATACAACTCTGCAAAGTTTTGCAATGGCTGGAGTCCGTTTTCCGCTCTGGTTTGCCCCTACTGTTGTACCTGAGTCCTCCACCTACTCCGCCACATATTCCGCCGGCTCCACCTCCTCCTATTTTACTGCCTTTTGCCCTAGATTTTTCGCCACCCTTCCCAGCTCCTAGGGCCTCATGTCCCTATAATTGTGGCCAGTTTGGTGTGCGTTTTGTTCCGCAGATCTATTTGGAAACACAATACTGACCGTTTAGGACATCTCTTCATTTTGTTGGGTTACTTGGCCTTGCTGTGTCACCTTTGGCCTGTATCTTTCCCTCCAGCGACCTCCTGCGCTCCATTTTACCTGACAGTCACATCCTTTTGGTGGGTGGTCTCATCCATCTCATCCGTTTAGATTGCCAATCAGGTGTTAGATGCCCTTGCTGAGCCGCAGGAGAAATTTTCAGTTAACACAATAACATCAAATACTCTAAAGGATGTGCAATGAAGCATAGCTTTGTTGGATGCCATAGAGGGTGACACTCACCAATTATTGAGTGGAGTCCTTTTCTTGCCAACCAGGCTGGGGTATCAACCACACTGATTATTCTAGTGGCGTCAGTGGTGAAGGCACTGGTAGCACAATTGGCTCTCTTGCTCTGGTTTTTCCTCGGGTGCTATAGCATCTGATTTGGCTTTGTTCATAGAAGCCTTCTGCGAGAAGTCTCATGGACTTGGGCTCTTGTTGGACGCTTTCACGACATTATTTCGTACTTCTTTGGGCCCTAGGTCCTCCAATAATGTCACCTGGGCCATGCAGGTGGTGTCAGTGGACCAAATGTGAATGATGGCAGCTTCAATTGGTGCTACGCTCCATCAGAAGATGAGTGGGGTGAGGGTTTGGGTAAATGATTTCCTACCAGTGAAGTTCTTAAAGAAGGGTCAAATACTCAGTTTGCGAGTCTATTGCCATTTGTCCAGTGTTCTGGTATGCTTCAAGCCCCCGGGGTACGTTTTGGTGCCTAGAAACATTGCGCTGTCATATTTCCCAATTTAAGAGTATGTATCTGCCCTGGCACCTACGGGGGAGGTGGCCACTGCAATGGACTGGTTGCCCAATCCTCTTATCTCTCTTTTTCAGAATCCCAGTGTGAAAAATTTAAGAAGGTGCTCCCAGGGGAGGGTGTTAATTCCACAATTGTATCTGGTTCCACGACTGATTCTATGTTTTTCATCATTCAGCCAACGGAATTTCGTATGATTACCAATAAAAATATCATGCTTATATTTTATTACCACTGAAAATTCGGATTAGGTACCCACAGGGTGTCAGTTGAGGCCCTGGTAGATTCAGGAGCAGTGGGGAATTTTGTGAGTTTAAAGCTGACGCAGGATCTTGACTTGAACTTGTAAGAAGGGGCGTCAGTGCTGGGTGCATCATCTGATCAATGACTCTGTACAAAATATGGTGACCTGTGCCTTTCTCATTCCACTAATTCAGTTTCTGTGATCTGTTAGCTGCGGTGCCAAATCTTCTCTTTCTGGTTATTCTGGGGGTTGGTTGGTGGCGACGGCAACAGGTGACATCCATTAAGTCTAAAATATGTTATAATTTGTGAAAACCCAGTTGCGGGGAGTTTCCCCTTATTGATATTCTTATAATGGAATTTGAGAAAGAGCTTCATCACGTCGATCCTCTATATGTTGGCCTTCCACAAGATTTTCCCCTGGAGTTAGTGGCATAACATGATTTTTGATTTAGAGAAAGCTGATTGACTTTCACTGAACTCTGAATATGGTTTGGATTTTCATTTAAGGTGGCCATGATCAACATTTCTTGTAAGATGTACCCCTATACAGCACAGGAAGACAAAGTTTTGGAAGTATAGTTAGATGATATTCTTAAGAAGAGCTGGGTGATTAAGAAGACATCCTACGTTGAACACCTATTGTTTTTTTCTCAACAGGCTGACGGTATGTTGCAGGCCTGCTTTGACTATGGGCTTTTAAATATATTTTTTTTAGTACTAGATGGTCCCATGGGCTTTTAAATATTACTATTCACAATCCCTACCCTCTCCCCCTTGAGCAGACGATCAGCCAGGCAATTGCTTTCCTAGGAGTTTTCAAAGCTCAACCCTGTAAATACGTTTAATAAAATCTGGGTGGCAGAAGGCCAGGAATGGCTTACAGAAAATTGAACCAGAAGGGGTATATTCCAGCTCCGTGTAAATCCCTTTGGCATGAAAAACGCTTTAGCCATGTCCAGTGGATGATTGACGATGTGCTAGGTGATCTCAGGTTCACATGCGCGGTGGCGTACATTGACAATATCCTTGTTCATCCCCCAACTCCTGAGCAGCATGAAAAGGGCCTTGAAGCGATACTGGCCATGTTGCATAAGGCGGAACTTTACGTAAAGCTGTCTAAGTGTGAGTTCTTTTAGGAAGAGGTTACTTTATTGGGTAATTTGGTTTTATGAGATGGTTACGCCATTTCCTCTAGCAATCTTTAGGCAATCCCTAAGTGGCCTACTCCTACAATCCAGAAGCAGTTGTGAATCTTAATGAGCACCATTATCTTTATTATAAAAAAACCCTCGCCATCTCACAGCTGGCCGCACCACTGCATCTCTTTAATTGGAAGAACATGGCATTCCGCAGGACGGAGGAAATCTAGCAGGCTTTTAATGCAATCAAGAAGGTGTTTTAGGCGCCTCCTATTCTCAAAGGCGCAGACCTTACCAAGCTGTTTATTGTCATATTTGACGCCTCCTCTGCAGCCATAGGAAGTACTGTTGCAGATGAATGATGGGTTGGAACACCCAGTTTCCTATTTTTTCATACAAGCTCGCTTTATTGGAGCAGCCTTGGGCCATTTATAAAAAGGAGCTAAATGCCGTGGTGTGGTCTCTTACCCACTGGTGGTACCTGCCTCAGGGCGCGCAGCATGATGTGACATGTGGATGGATCAACAGGCTCTTATGTCTTTTCAAAAACTTCAAAGTTGGCGCATTGCCAGATTGGACGTATCATGACCTCTGTAGTATAAATTTCAAGTATGAGTTTGTGAAAGGGCGTTGAATGTTATTCCCGACTTTTTGAGCTGCAACCTTACATTGGGTTTGTTGGAGGCAAATGAGCAAGAGTTAACCACAGTAATTCACCTGCTCAGATCCTAGCTATAGCGCCTCCCAAAATTTCAGTTGTGGATTGAGCTCTGGACGTACCTTTGGTTTCAAGGGTTTTAACGGGATAGACAGCTTGCATAAAGGAGTTGGAGTTGTTGGACTAGATGGCACTCCCAATGCATAAGCATTATCAATATTCCTTGGTGGATGGGAACATTCTATTTCAGTAAAGACTGTAGATGCCATCCCATCTCAGCGACAAAGTTATTCAGGCTCACCACAACCTCCCTGCAATGGGGCATCCAGGAAACAAGAAATGCTTGGATTTGGTTAAGAAGATGGGTAATTTGCCAGGAATTTCTATGGAAATTCCAGCATGGATCATGAGTTGTGTGACATGCGCGCGGGCTAAGTTGGATCAATCAGGTAAAAATGTTTTTCTTCATCTCCTGCAGCCGGTTGTGGGCCTGTAGACCCATGTTCATCAAATTTATTGTTGATCTGCCCAGGTCCAATGGGTTTACCATCATTATGGTGGTCATGGATTGTTCTACTAGATTTACACTTTTCATCCCCTGTTGCTCTGCAATCACCTCAGAATAGATAGCCCAACTCATTGTGCGACATGTGCTTTTTAATGTTTGAGTTGCCACAGGAGATCAGAACTAATTGTGGGTCACAGTTTATGGCGCTAAATTGGAATGAAATACTGGAAATATTAAAGAATATCTATGTCATTCAACCTCATATTGTCCTCAGTTTGATAATCAAAAGTAGTGAGTATTTCAAGTCACAACAGTACCTTCCCTGTTACGCCGCGGCCATGCAGAACACCTGGGCAGATGCCCTTCTCTTGTTGCAATTCTCGTATAATAATGGTACTGATGCGTCTACTGGTTTCTTGCCATATGAGGTCGCAGTAGGGTACAATCCCTCATTTTTTGGTGGGGCCATGTCTTCAGCCAAAGATGCCAACTGCAGAGGAGCGCTCGCAGCATATCTTGGTCACCCATTATTTGGCTTGAGAGTATTTGACTAAAGCTATCAGTGACTAAGAGTAGTTCACAGACCAAAAACGCCTTTCAGCCCATGAAATCAAGTTGGGGTTCCATGTCATATTGAATATTGTCACCTGTAGATGCAGGTGCCCTCCAAGAAATTTGAAAGCAAATGTTCTGGTCCCCAAGTGGAGGAGCAGATCTGGGCAACGGCGCCTTCTATTTGATGCTCCCAACCCACTGGAAGCAGCACTCAATTTTCCACATGTTGCAGTTGTCCCATTAAAGGAAGATTCCAGCGGAGCTGGAGCTCATCATAGTGGAATGCTCAGAGGAGGCTGAGGTTGATGCAACCTTGGCTTCCAAGAACTCTTGCCGTTTAGTCCAAGATCTTGTGACTTGGAAGGGGTTCTCAGAATATGAGAACAGTTGGGTCAGCGCCTGGGTTACGCCAATTGTGGCGAGTTGATGGAGGCCTTTCATAATGTGCACCCCAATGCTCCTCATCCCATGAAGGTCATCATGCTTCAGGTTATTAAGCTCCTGAAGGTTATAGAGACGTCGTACTCACCCAAGATCCTGATGGTGGTGCTCCCCGTGTTCAAAGAGGGAATGATAATGTAATTCTAAAAAGCATCCTGTGAGCCTTAATCATGAAGCATTCCCATATTTTACTAAAAAGGGGCTAAGAAGGCGGATAACCCTCTCATCACTCAGGGCGATTTAGCCCATGTGGTGGACAAGAGGTGGTTGATGGCATACCCCCTCAAGGCTTCCCACTTTCCCCTATCTAGCCATTCAAGAACTACTCCAGATGATCAGTGAGGTGTGCATGGATGTGGTGGCAGTGAGAGGACACAAGCAGAAGTGCAGTGGCGAGCACTTATAACCAATGACAATCTCAGGGTCCGATAGAGATGAAAAAAATCTAAATCAATTGAGGGGTCCCATTCCAGTGATAATTATGGATTCCACCAAAGAGGCGAAGAATCTGGATAAACCAAGGGGTCTGTCTCCAGTGAAATCGAGGGTGATAAGTTTCTTTGATGCTAATGGGACAAGACCCTCATGACCTGGCCATGGGCGCTACCAATTACCTTTCAAATGAACCATCACCAATTTAACAAGCGAAATCACAGTGGGGGAAAATTTAGTGGCTAAATCTGTGTATGAGTTAGATGGCCAGTAGAAGGTTGATTTAATGTCAAGTTAGTTGTGAGATCTCATTCTGCTAAAACAGTTGGTATTGCAATACCTTCATTCATGCGTTTCCACTTCTTCCACAAATCCCTAGGATTTATAACAACTGTCCCTCACTGGTACAGTTGCCTGTCATTTTCAAATTTCTGTTTGAATAAACAAAACTCGTTTCTAGTTGAATTTTCCAGTTGTAATTTTTTTCATAGTGTATGGTGCTGCCGCTACCCATAATTATGTTCCCAGGGTTGAATATTGACTGAGCCCTAGTGGATATTATAACGATTCTGCTGCCCCCTCTTATCAAATGGTGTTACTGAGCAAGTTGCCCGTTGGATATCACTGCTTGTGGACCCCTCTGGCTTTGAGAAATCACATTATTGTTGGAGATCATCTCTCCCCGTGGTGAGATCTTGTGACCCCACCGCTTATTTCCCATCCAGTAGTTCCTCAGCGCCTCCTTGGACCTCCTTGGCCCCCAAAAAGTTATCTACAGTAAAAATATGCTGCCACCCCAGTGGCTACAATTTGGCTGTTAATTAGGATATTGGACATGGTGGTGACTAGTTGCCATTCCCTATTCACTTCACTTCCCAAATATATGGGGCTTGCTGAAAATAATTTTTAGACTGGCCTGGAACTATGGGTTCAGTACACCTAAAATACAAGCCAGAATGCCATGGGCATAGCCACCAGATCGACATGTAGAATATAGGAAAACCGGTCATGAGGACCAGTCAGGGGGTTTTAAAATTAAAGATCATCGCATAGGTTATTTTTCAATAAAAAATAGAAAGCTAAATTATTTGCTTTCACTGAAATTTTACACACTTTAAGGGATGTAAAGTAAGTAAATGAAGCAACAATGATACTTATTAGGGATTGCTGCTTATAAGCTTGCTGGGGAGAATTGAGATGCAAATGCAACTACCATCAAGAATAAATTTAAGCCAAGCTGTTAGATTGGGTTCCTGGACTTAATTTTCAACTGATTAGGGTCTGACCACTCAGCCAAATTCATTTTTGACCATTACTCATAATTTTTTTGTGCACATGCAATTGCTATAGTGGCGACATTTTAGACGTAAAGCAGGTTGCGCCCATGTCCAAGCCACATAGGGCTGAGCCCAAGTGGTTGGGAAGGGGTTAACCACCTCCATACCTGTTGTTAATGGGTGTGGGCTGGATACAATAGTGAAGTCTTGGCAGTTTTAAGGCATTTTACGCGCAATTTTGCCACCTTCTGGAAAACTCTCCAAATATTCTCCACCATCTTGGTGGAAGAGGCCACTAGAAGGGGGCTAATCTTAGATGGTACGCCGTTACCCATCTCTCATTCACCACATGGGCTAAATCGCTTTGGGATGTGAGATTAACAGGTGTCAGCTTCTACTCTTTTTTGAGCGGAATGGGAACTGATCCTGGTCCATTTGAGAGTTTCCTTCACAAGACTTACAATACCCTTTTTATTTTAGGAAGGGGAGGATCACCACCACTGGGGAACTGAGCCAGCGCAACATTCTTGTAGGCCTTTGGAAGTTTTATGGCCATGATTGCTGCAATTTTAGGTGGAGGGGGAGGGGCTTAGGGTGCACCACATGGAATGCTTTCACCAAATCTTTACAGTTGGCGCAATCATGAGCACTGACCCAGCTATTTTCATATGAATGGAAGCCCTTCCAAACCACAAGATACTGAATTAAGTGGCGGGTTCGGCGCAATGCCAAGATTGCTTACACCTCTGATTCAACTGAATCCTCCATGATGACTAGTTAAGGGGCGTCAGGTGGGGTAACGGAAAAGAGGGATAGCAGGGAAGCGTGGAACACTGGATGTTGTTTCCAGTCAGAAGGGAGCGCCAAAAGGAATGAGCAATTGCCCAGATCTTCAACAACCTCATGAGGACTTGACCACTTACATGAAAGCTTCCATGAGGGGGCCTTGATGTCAGGTGGTGGGTGTCAAGCATTACCTGTGGAACAACTTTGAAATCAGGAGTAGGTAGGCGCTTTTAGTCAATAATTTACTTATAGTCAGCGATTGCTTTGGTAAGATGTTTGTGGACAAGGGGATGAGTGGCCCAGATTTGTTGAGCATGCTCTTCCACCGCAGGAACCTCAGGATAAAGACAGGGTCCAGGAGAGAAGGAAGGGTTGTACCCCACGTCGCTTCATATGGTGAAGACCCTGTAGAGGCGTGTTCAGCATTGTGTAAGCAAAATGAGCCAACGGAAGATCATCCACCCAGATGTACTGCACATCGGCGGCATAACATTGGAGGTACTGCTCCAGGATTTTATTAACTCTATCTGTCTGGCCATCTAATTGGGGTGGTACGCTGTGAACTGGAAGGGTTGAATTTTCAGGATAGACATAAGAGCCATCCAAAAGCGATCCATGAATTGTGGACTCTTATCACTCACAATTTCCTGGAGTAAAATAAACATAGAGAAGATCTGATGGACAAACAAAAGGCAGTCTCCTCGGTAATGATAGAAGTTGAGCAGGGGATATAAAGAAAAAACTTTGGTGACCTGGTCTACCATGACCATAATCGGATTGCAGGCATTTAAATGAAGAAGCTCAACAGTGAAGTTGGCAGACACCGACATCTATGGCCCCTCAGCCTGTTGCAGGGGGCGAAAACCATTTTGGCCAGAACGGTCTAATTTTTATGTGCATAGGTATTGCAACTTGCTATCCATGCAGGAATTTCTTTGGAGAATCCATGCCAATTGTAAGTCTGTTCCACCAAGTCAAGACACCTTTCACTCCTGGGTGACCAACTGCCATGGGGTTGTGGTGGGATTAAATCACTTTGGTACATTGTTGGGGAAGTACCCTCAACCACAACTGGAACAGAATACCTTCCACATCTAACGAGTAATGGGAATGCTTGCATCCTGGATCCGCAAGCTGCACTGCTAACACCAATACTTCAGGACAAGTCATCTGGTGGGCCAAAATGCGGACAGACAAGGGAGCGGCTGGGTCTGGATCTACTGACATAATTACAGGTGGGGCAATGGGCAAAAATTTGGGATGGGGAATAACGGTGGTGAGCTCTTGCTCCTCCGCCTCTGTGGGACATAAGGTTGTATTGCGGCTCAGGAAAATTATGGAGAACATTCAATGAGCCAGTACAAATTTTTAATTTAATTAAAACTGCATATGTCGTGGTACGTCCAGGCTTGACAATGTGCTAACTTCTGTGGTTTGAAAAAGTACATGAGGCCTGATGGTCAGTCCATATTGTTATCTCATGCAAAGCGCCCTGCAGGAGGTACCACCAATTTTTTAGCGCCTATGAAACAGCTGCCAGCTCCTTTTAATAAACATCCCAATTCTTCTCTGTGGATGTAAATTTGTAGGAAAAATACGCTACAGGGTGCTCCACATCATTGTGTTGCTGCAAAAAAACTCCTACCACTGCATTGGAAAAAGCGTCACATGCAACATTGAAGGTTTTGTCTGCATTGGCATGCTTGAGCACAGGTGGAGACGTGAACATCTGTTTTATAGCATCAAATGCCTGCTGACATTATGGGGTCCAATGGAAAGGAACGTTCTTGCAAGTGAGGGGGTTCAGCGGAGAGGCCAACTGTGAAAAGGCGGTTGAGAATTTCTTTAAGAAAATTTTGGTTCTCAAGAAACTCCGCAATTGCTAGTGGGTTGTTGGAGTAGGCCACTTGAGAATAGCCTCAAGTTTACATGGTGGGATAGCATAGTCATTTTTTTGTGCCAGGTTACCCAAGAAAGTGATCTCATTGCGGAATATCTCACACTTTGACGGCTTCACAAACAAACCTGTCTTGTGCAAAGCGGCGAGCATATCCTCTAAATCTAAAGCATGCTGTTTGAAAGTTGGGGAATGGATGATGATGTCATCAATATAAGTCATGGCGCACGTGTTATGCAGGTCACCCAGAACTTCATCAATCATCCACTGGAACGTAGCAGGCGCGTTTTATAAAACCAAAAGGCATCACACAGAATTGAAATATACCCCACCTTGTCTAGATAGTGGTAAGCCATTCCTAATAGTTGGCTGCCTGGATTTGGTTGAAGGCGTACACCATATCGAGTTTTTATAAATACTCCAACTTTGCAATATCTTAGAAATTGTTTATTCAAGTGGAAAGGGTAGGTGTTGTTTAAAGTGACGTTGTTGGAATGACCATAATTCACACAATGGTGCAGTGTTCTGTCCAACTTCTTTGTAAACACAATAAGGGCAACATCTGGGGATGTCTCCTTAAAGAGACAACCCTTTGCAAGCATGTCGTCAATCCATGCATCCAAAGCTGCAGTTTCTTACGTCATATGAGGGTAAAGTGTACAATTGACGTTAACCACTTGTACTGATGTATGAAACTTAAGTTCATACTTTTAATGTGGTGGGAGTTGAGTAATCTAATTCCATATTGAAAATTCCCTTGTAGGCTGAAATAGATGGGATAAAATTGGGAGGCAGTCTGTGGGTGTAGCTAGTGTGGAAATTATACCTCTGTTCCATGCTTTACCCAAAGTGTCAAGTAGTAGAATCTCACCACCTTAAGCATTTCCAAGAGTAACATATCTGAAGCTAATTTTATCTTAACTTGTTGCCGTCTCCACCAACCCACACTAAAGATAACTGGGAATACCAAGTCATGCATGGCTGAGAAATAATCACAGTTTTTATAATTGCCCACTTGAAATGGTATTGGACAACGCACATTGTAAGATGACTGCCTGGATGAGGATGCAACCAACACTTCCAGACAAACATCCAAGCTAATATCAACTGATGCGTTAAATTCAAACTCATGTAATTGCCTGCTGCCCTTGTGTCTACTAAGGCCTCAAATGACACCCAAGTATGCGCTCAGATGACTTTCCACAGGTAATGGGAATTAGGCTTGGTCCTACTTGTAAGTGATCATTTCTAATAATGTTTTAATGTCAGTAACCAATGGAAAGAGGGGGAAATATGATATGAACTCAGTGTGTCTTGCTGGATCCCGAACGTTCTGATCTGTGGGGCCCAGGATGGAGCTGGACTTGGCCAACTAGAAAGGGGTTTGAAGCTGGTATGGTAAAACCCATGTGACACCCCATCCAAAGGGCGAGATAGAGAAAATGAGAGTTATTGGTCGCTCCATTATGTCATGGAGCATGGTGAAAATAATATATAGACTGGCCTGGAACTCTAGGTGCATTATCAACCAAAACCCAAGCCAGAATGCCATGGGCATAGCCACCAGATTGACATGTAGAATATAGGAAAACCGGTCATGAGGACCAGTCAGGGGTTTTAAAATTAAAGATCATCGCATAGGTTATTTTTCAATAAAAAAGAAAGCTAAAGTATTTCCTTTCACTGAGATTTTATTAACTTTAAGGGATGTAAAGTAAGTAAATGAAGCAAAAATGGTACTTATTGGGACTGCTGCTTATAAGCTTGCTGGGGAGAATTGAGATGCAAATGCAACTACCATCAAGAATAAATTCAAGCCAAGATGTTAGATTGGGTTCCTGGACTTAATTTTCAACTGATTAGGGTCTGACCACTCAGCCAAATTCATTTTTGACCATTACTCATAATTTTTTTTGTGCACATGCAATTGCTATAGTAGCGACATTTTGGGCGTAAAGCAGGTTGCGCCCATGGCCAAGCCACATAGGGCTGAGCCCAGTTGGTAGGAAGGGGTTAACCACCTCTGTACCTGTTGGGGATGGGTGTGGGATGGATGCAATAATGGGGTCTTGGCAGTTTTAAGGCATTTTACGCGCAATATTGCCACCTTCTGGAAAACTCTCCAAATATTCTCCACCAACTTGGAGAAAGATGCCACTGGAAGGGAACTTCAACTCTTAGAGGGTGCGCCAATACCCATCTCTCATCCACCACATGGGCTAAATTGCCCTGAGAGGTGAGAGTCACAGGTGTCAGCTTCCACCCTTTTTTTGTGGAATGGGAATTGATACTGGTCCAGATGGAGAGGTTCCTTCCCAAGACTTACACCGCCTACTATCAAAGCATATAAAAGTCAATGCCCCCAGCATTATGGGTTGCTTTCTGGGTGTTCACGCACCCCAACTGGCAGGATAGTCTCAATTTTATATGCCGTTTCTGTAACGCCCACCCTTATGTGGATAATTTTATCTTATATAAATGAACTATTAGGCTTATTGGCTGAGGTTACCAAAAAATATATCTCCATTATCATTGAAAATAGCCCCACAAAGCTCAACTATCTTTCAAACAAAGATTAAGATGCCCCTTATTCCTCATTCATCTTTATACCCCACAATCCCATGCTGAGCATTCCAATATAATCACCAGCTCTCAGTCAAAGCAGTCTCTTAATTATATGTCATCTCCTCATTAGGCTATCACAAAGTCTTTCACACTTCTGATGGATGGTTTTTACCTCAGCCTTCACTTCTAACTTCCTAGCCCCAGTAAGTGCAAAGTAGCTGCGCTATACAACACCATCAAAAAATCAGTCAGTAGTGTATCTGCCATTGCTAGGTTTGGCCTCAAATCCAGAATCACCTAGACCTACCTAGATTCATTTTTCACCCTCCTTGAGGCCTGGTTTTATGCTGAGCATGGCCTGGACAAGTTGATTACAGATCTCTAATTAGCTCACATTTTTTACACTTATTAAAAACATTATACAGCATACTGTTGATGCCCCCTGTCAGACATTTGACCTACCAGCTGCAAAATAAGGATGTTTTGGGTCAAAATTAGCTGAAAAGGGGAAAATGTCAGTCATTTGCAGGATTTTGATACTAATATGAAGGATTTAAGTGATACTAACGATTATATCAGCCAAAAGACCCTGGCCAATTCTAGGTGGAACTCTACAAATTATGGTAAAACAGTTTCAAATGCTACATGGACAATAAACAAAATCGAGCAGTCAGATTTCCCTGATCACATGGTGGACCCTGGAGCGTCCATTAGATGGCAAACCCCAGCCATAACCAGGTTATACAAGCACCTACGCGGGGACTACCCCCTTCTATAGGATTGGCAAGGGTCCCTCAAAGTGAATTGAATTTAGTGAATGGAGTTTGGCTGAAATTTATTAAATTGTTACCCAATGGTTATGTCTTAGCCAAAAATGAGTCCCCAACCATTGTTCAGCCTAAGTGAAGCAATTATTCCGAGCTTTAATAGGCTACATTCCCATATATCCTAATTTGGATGGTAACAAGCCATTCTGAACTAATTATAAATCCCTTTGCCCCTTAATACAGTTTAAATACTGATCAGTCAGATATCAAGAGGGATCAGTTTTCTTTCTTTTCCTGCGCTTCTAAGAAAAACCTTAAAACCCAGCTTTTTATTAGAGTCTTTTTTTAATTTAGAGAGATTATTGAGGAATCCTACGGTGTGAAGCACCAGCGAGCAAGAACTCAGCTGGATTTCTACACCCCCACGCCTTTGCTATCTTTTTTGTGTTATACCCTCACTTATGTCTCAAAGATGAAAAACAAACCACTTAAATCTCCTCCCCCTCAACCATGGTCATATAATGATTCATTATACTCAGCCTATTTTTTTGTTTTGATTTGTTTTAGTGTGTTTTTATCATTTTGGGCGTTTTCATCCAATTTTTACTTTCATTTTTTTGCTCATTTTTTAGTATTTGTTAATGTGCATCCACTTGTCAAATTACCTTTTATTTAACCGAGGTAAGCCGACCAGGGGACAGACATTACCAAATATATGTGAAACTAAGGTAATACTAAGAAATATAAAAATTGGGCACCCCAGGGTACTCAAGTTACCCCTGTTGCCAGTGGGACTGCCAGGTATGGGGGGGGGGGTTGGTGCATTACTCCGAGGGGGTTTCTCCTGCTATGGAGCAGGTGTTAAGGAAAGGGTCTGTGTGGAGGAACCAGAGTGGGAATCATGATTCTATGAGCGCTTTTTGTCTCAATCTCATATAACCATAGAGCCAGGCTTGGAAGTGCTCTAGTAAGTGGACATGGAATCTGTTGATAATCCCATGAATGGTTGGGACCGTGCCCTTGAACGCATCTAATGCAATTGTGTGTATTGTCCACATTGCAATGGGTATTATTAGGGAGCGGAGGGTAGATGGGATTGGTGACTCGATATGGAGCGCGAAGATTTTCTTTGATATTGAGAATTCCTGTTCATTTTGAATCTTGAGCAGGCGTACGACTTCCTGCCATATAGCTTTGGTTGGGGGGGCATGTTTCTAGGCGGTGATGTAGGGATCCCTCCCCTCCACATACTGCACATGTTTTGTGGAGGGAGTTGGAGCGGTCCGCCGTCCTGTAGGTCCTTCTCAGACAGCGCCAGGCGTTTTCTCTTATCCTTGGCTGTAGGAGTGGGTGGTGAGTCATTTTCCACATTGCCTTCTGTGTGGTTAAATCATAGGGAATGTTCAGCATATCTAGGTATTCTATCCTAGCTATGTTTGGGGTTGTTGCAAGCATATCTCTCTGGGGGTGGTTTTCTGGGTTTCTTTATTTGAATTGGGGGCTGGGTCGTCCCCTTCCCTGTATAGTACCCATGTTCTCTATGGTCCATCCCATATGGCGGATAGTTCAGAGGATATGTTTGAAATGAGGGGAGGTTCCATGCGGACCCGTTGCAGTAGGATGTTTGGCAAGGTATAAAAGTAGTTTGGGTGGACTATGTGGGTTGGTCAACTTGAGCGCCTGTGCAAGGTTAGTCCTTGCTGCTCTGGACCAATGTTGTTGCAGGAGGTCTGGAGCAAGGATTTCCTTTATCCAGGTACCTAGGATGTGATTGGCATGGCTCTCAAAATCTATTAGTCCCATGCCTCCGCTTGAGCGTGGGCCAAATAGTGTTTCCATCCGTGTAGGAGGGTGAGAGCCAGGCCACAGCCAGCCCTGGATAAGCGCGCGAATTGAGGTTATAAAGGTAGGTGAGAAGGCTATCTCATGGGCCTGATACAACAGTATTGGAAGGATGAGCGAGTTAGCAACTGTAACTCGTCCTATTAGTCCTGGGGTTCTCCCCTTGAGGGAGGCTACGCGTTTGGATACCCGTTGTAACAAGTTACTTTCCATTGTCTCATTAGCATATCCCCCTGATTCTAGCCAGATTTAAGGTGTCGGACAGGAGTGTTGGTGGGAGGTGTTGCAAAGGGTAAAATGATTGGGTTCTTTCTTTGAGTTTTGTTTTGAGGCTCTGATGTTGTGGCCCAATTTTTTGTATATTTTCCTGAGAGGATGATTTCTGTATTCCTTTTGTTGAGTGATGCATTGCTCACCTTGGAGTATTCCTCTAGAGTGCGTTCCAGCTGTCGGGCATCTTCATTGTTTGCTATACCTGCTACGCAGTCATCTGCAAAGGCCAGTATCTTGACTGTTGGTTGTCCTTGTGCAGTTATCCCCATGATACGTGAGTCAGTTATTCGGAGGAGTGGGTCAAAGCTGAAATTATATAGCAGTGGGCTGAGGGGATCCCCTTGTTTGAGCCCTCTGTATGGTTTGATATTGTTTGTTAGGAATCCAGGGCCGCATACAGCCATGGTTGCAGATTCTGTTAGGAGCATCGCCCATTTTATGAATCTTGGTGGGAGTTTGAAGGCATGTAGACATTCTTTTAGGTACGGCCAGCTAACACGGTCATATGCCTTTTCCTGATCCAAGAAGACCAGAGCACCAGTTGCTTTGGATTGGCAAATGTTTACAACAGGGTGTATGTTGTTCCAGATTGAACGCCCTGGTATAAAACCAAACTGGTTGGGTGACAGGACGTCAGAGGAAATTGCGCCTAATCTGGCCGCTAAAATTTTTGTTAGAATTTTTGTGTCAGTATTGGAGAGTGCAATTGGGCGCCAGTTGGCCAGGTCCAACTTGTCACCCTTTTTATACAAGGTTATAACATAGGATTCATGACCTCCTGGTAATAGGCGTGTTTCTAACAAAGTCTGGTTCATAGACGCCAATAGGGGGGCGATTTGTTGAAAATATATTTTATAAAATTTGTAGGGTATCCCATCAGGCCCAGGGTATTTCCTACATGGTGCACCGCGATTGTTTCCCAAAGCTCCTCCCGTGTAATAAGGGATAGTATATTGTAAATTGGTGGTGTACTTTGTATCTTGACAGTTTGAATAAATTCTTTAATTTTTTGTGGATCTGTTGGCATATTGCAATATAATTCGGTGTAATAGCGGTGACTTCTGCCTTGACCTCCTCAGGGTCAGTTAACATGGTGCCGTTGGTCTTGCAGACCTGTGTGCATGTGGGCTGGTTTCCGTGGGAGTGGAATTGGCAGAAAAAGTATGTCAAACAGGTTACGCCTTCCTTTATGAACTTACCTTTGTTTAGTACTTTGTTTCTGTGTTGGTGTTCGAAGATGAGGTTGTTAAGTTAGGCAGAAATTTCTGCCCATTTGCTTCCCCAGTTAGGGCTATAGCCAGATCTTGGAGTATTTATTTCCAGGTGGTCTAGTTCCACCTAGGTACGCTTGATTGTGGCCGTTTCCGCGGTGTGCTTACATGATGCAATATGTTGAGTTTTATTAATTAAATTTTTTTTGAAATTTTCCCATGTTCTGATGGGATCTGAAGTGAATGGGGCTGTGAATTCTGGGTTCGTAGCCCTGTTTTCAACCCAGTCAGATATCTCAGGCAATTTTAAATTTTCTGGGTGAAGCTTTCTCCAAGGCGACACCTGTGTGTGGGATTGGGTTGGCGCTAACTGCACCATAACTAATCGGTGGTCAGAAAAATTGATCTTTTTTGTTGTAAATTTGGAGATTCTTGAGTGGTGGGATTGCGGGATGAGGATGTGGTAAATATGACTCAGTGATATGAGCACTCCCTTCCATATGTTGGGTCTCATCATGTGGGGAAGGATTGGTGAATTGGGGGGACGAGCATCCTGTAAGCCAAGAGATGCCTTCATTGTGTGATATTCAATGTGTCCAGGTGGGTATCCCCTGGGATTAGGCCATCAATCTGTATTGGGGTTATCCCAGCAGTTGAAATCGCCTAACATGATGATATCTGTGGGAGGGTGAGAGTAGAAGTGTTTTCAAAAAATTTTCTCTTGGTTGCAGTGCATGGTGCATAGATACATGCTAACAAAATTATTTCATCTTGGCATGTGATTGTTGCTACCAGGACTTGACCATGCAAGTGTGATGATGAGTTTGTAGTTTTAAATTTTTTGTTGTTTTGGACCATCACCCCACAGTGAGACGTCCATACTGATTGTGATGGTGCGACCCTGGTTGACCAGGATTCTTCTTCCCCTTGTAGGCAGTGGGTTTCTTGGATGTCCAAGATGTCTACAAGAGGTTTTCGCAGGAATGCCAGCTTTTTGACTTGGGATGTATGAGCCCTGGCTCCAGAGATGTTTAAAACCCTTATTGACACTGAGGTGCCCGTGGCGCCTCAGGAGCAGTTGGGAGGACTCTCTGGTTATCCTACCGCGGCTCATTTTGGCCATGCTCTGCATCTGTACTCCAACTCTTTCACTGCCATTGTTGGTTCCCTTGATCTGACCCAATGATTCAAGGGAATTGCAGTTTTTTGCATTTGCGTCAACTTTTCCTGAACAGGTCTCATGTTGATTTGATGCAGGTTGTTGATTGAATTTTATATTTTTGAGGTTCAACTTTGTTGCATTGTGCACCGCATTTTCAACCAAATTGTGGTTGCATTGTTCCTCAGTATGTGCATGACGGATGACGCTTTGTGGCTCAGTCCAGTTACTGTGAAAATTTTTGACCTGGGCATATTGTTCTGATTGGTTGGTCCAGTGAATATCTGAAATATTTCCCAAATTTGTCTGGGGTTAATGGCGGACTCCGCATGTGCTGCCACTTTGGACGCTGCTCTCTTGCGGGCTTTTTGTGCTGCTTTATGTTGTTTACTTGTAACTGGGTCCACGATGGAGTATAGTCCATCTTCACCCCAGTGGAATGGGTGGTGGCCATCAGTCATTTTGGCGAAGTTTTCATTATCTTCGTCCATAGCTTCTTCATAAAAATCATTTTCCATTAAGCCATCTTTCACAGGGCATGCATGTTCCTTGTGGCCCAGTGAGCCACAGTGGTTGCAAATGGGTGGTGCGCATTCTGATGTAACTTGGAATGCAGCCAACTGGCCCCCATCTGCAAAGTGAAATTCTGCTGCGCGTGGAATTGTGATAAATCCTCTTCCACTTCTGGGAAGGGGCTGATTACAACGATAGCTTTGCCTGTGCACAGGTCAGGCATTAAGTGAAATTGCTGTAATTCGAGTTGTTGGATTTCTCCGTAGGCCACAAGACCTTTGCAGAGCCATCCTCAATTACCTTATGAGGAAGGTTGGTGAGGAGTGAGTCAAAGGAGATGAACAAAGTTTTCGCTTTGTTCCATCTGGTGCACACAGTGCGCACAATTTTTTGCCCTCAGGGAGGGCAATTTCCAAGCAGATTTTTGCTGCAGCATTGGCTTCATCAGCTGTTTTGAAACCAATATTGATCCAGCCGCAGCCCATGTTGTTGGTGGCTACATACACCGCGTGAGGGAAAAGTGAGGGCTGTGCCTCACATGTTTTCTCCCACAGGGTCGGTGACTCATCCCCAAGGAAGAGTCTGATCCCGTGTTCCACCTTTGAAAAAGGTTGGTTGAATAGAATGTCATGTATTGTGCATGCTTTACAGTAAATACCATAAACCCAGATGGTGTCTGAGTTTGCAATTTCTTTGCAGATTGGGTTCCTGGTCCCCCTCCAGGGCGTTTCTTGCCCTTAGTTGCACCGTTAAGTGTACCACTTGCCAAGACACTCGCCCATGTTGTATTATTTTTGTTATTAAAGTCGCCCATCTTTCCTGTGTGTGATTATCCAAATTTGCTGTTTGAAATAAATTGTAGTAACTAAAGTGATTGTTACAAGAAAGAAAAGCCTCCTTGTCAAATTACCTTAATTTAATAATAATTAAGATGCTTTCATGTATATAGGCTGATAATCAGTTTTTTTACAAAAGTATGTGATGATAATTTTTATAGTCTAAACAATAGTAAAAAAAGTTAAAGATGAATGTTTTAATAAAAGCTGTTATATGGGCTTAAAGAAAGATTTTTATATATTATTACTAATTATTCCTTTAATATAATATTTCTTAAATTGATGACTCTTAGCTACCAATTTCTTTTGTAGTATCAGAAATCTAAAAAAGCTTAGTCTCATTTTATAAAAGACTATCTCGTTTTATCTATATTGCAGTGTTTTAAACTACTGCTATTCTATATCTGGTTTATATTGCAGTAAAAGCAAAGGAAGTGTATCTAGAGAAAAATTGCAGATTATGAATAGATATGAGATAAGAATGGAGCTACTAAGAAATTCTCTGATAAATCTTCACTCTGGTAGGTAAAATTTCTTTGTGAATCTAAAATATGACATCTGATATCAAACTAACTAAGAGCATTTTATGCTTGTACTCATCCTGTCTTTGAACAATATAAAACCTGTAAGATGACTACAGTATCTGTATCTCTTGTACATTTGTAGTTTTTAATTTACCCAAAAACTAATCTGAAAGTAAACACAAACTGATTTCAAAACGCTTATTAACTAAATTGACCAGATTTCTTACCTTAGTCTAAAAAAGCGAAAAAGTGAAAAAAGTCATGTTAGATTTCCCTGACACATTATGACTTCATATCATCCTTCAATTGAAACCATAAGTTGTCAGCATGACATATTAATGAATGAAAAATTATCCAAGATTAACTATTATAATAAAAGAAAATGCTTGCATCTAATTTTCTCAATTTGAGCGCTAGTTGTTTGCTTAAGTTTCAAATTTGATGCCAATAGGATTAGTTGATATCAATCAAATGAGTGACGTTGACAACATTTTGCATCAGTTAATAGATTCTCTTAAAATTTCATGCAAACCTAATCTAAAGAAACATTGATAAGTAAATTTTTTTAATTCAAAAATAAATATTAGCTAGTACTAGAAATGTTAGAAACGTAGTTTAAAATCTTTCAATTGATCAAATACATATGGTAGCAAAAGTAAGTATATCAATGTTAAAACATTACACATCGCTTCTATATGATAAACTACTAAACAGTTGTGGGTTTTATCAATAGTAAATGAGATACCAATAAAGTAAGAATATCATCAATAATAAAACTTTTTATTCTTTTTTACAATTTATAGTTAAACCAAGATAATTATGTATTCTTTAAAACTCACTTATGAGTAGTCTATTTGCCATCTAAGATGGCATTATAAAAAGAAGGTACAGTTATTTTTTACTAGATGCAAGAGAATCTAGCCTTTTCCATATGATAATCCTAGTACTTAGGTATACTTTAGAACTATTTGAAGTTAAGTCACAATTTATACATGTGCCTACAGTAATAAAGAGCTCCTACACGAAAAAAAGAATATGTACCTATATCAAGCACCATACTTAAGATGGGTTCCTAGTAAAATTTTTAATAAGCAATGCTCTTAGTTTGAGTATACTTATCATCCATAAACTTGAATCACTTTAATATCAATTCCTAAGCTATACTAATTAATTGTTACGAAATACACTTGAACTAATAATTTTATAATTGTCATTTAGAAGATATAAGAATTCTTAAATATCTAACAAATTATTATCTATTGTAGTGCATGTGTTGTGTGATATTTATAATTCACGCAAATTATGCAACTATCACTAATGAGTCACTTAACTAAATATAGATACAATTAGTAATTATAAAGTGAAACTGTCAGACAAAACCAAGTCTGATGTTTTATTAAAAGTAATTTGGGCTTTTAATTTTAAATAACGTCAGTCAAAAGATATTGGCTGATTCTTGGTGGAACTCTTTGAATTGGGGCAATACTTTTAATAATACTCAGTCAAAAAGCTTGAGTTTGGGTAGCAGGGATATTCCAAATCATTGGTGGAACCAAAGGCGCCATTTAGAGATCACTACCCATCTTACAACTAATCTTATTCAAGCTACACCGCAAGGACTGGCATCTTTTATAGGTCAAAGGGGGTCCAGCAAAGTGAAAATATTTTCCCATCTTCCAATTAGACTAAACATATAAGATCTCTTCCTTTTGGGTTTTCTTCCTGGTTGTCACAACCCCATCTGCCTTGCATTGAAGCGAGGAGAGTCTCAATTAATACAATAGATTGAATCCCATTATAACCCAAAACCGGACATTACAAAGCAAACCAAACTTTAAGCTTCAACATTTTATATACTAGCTAACTTATTAAGAGGGTTGTTTTTTTCCCTCACCAACACTAATAAAAACCATAAACCCCAAACATATCAGTATCAATTCTAAAGTTTTATTATTCTAACTAGTGGTGAAAAATCCCTTTACTTTACTTTGGCAGTAGAGAATGAATTTTCTCCTGCAATATTGTTGAAATCTAGGGCAAATTAGCACCAGAGAGCATACACCCTTCCCTGATTCCAACATGTGGTTCTCACTACTGGGGTAATACAACACAAAAACCACTTAAATGGAGACTGTTGGGGGGATTAACCCTTATGACTCCCCACTGCTTGTGAAACAAGAATAGCTGCATTGGAACAACATCTTGCCAATGCTCAATCTCGACTCAAAAAGCTTGAAAACACCCTTTTCATGGGGTCCCTTCAGTGATTCAAAACCCCATTTGCGAGTTAAGTTTACCCCATGTGAGGGTAGCATCACCTCATTCCTCTAGTTTTATGAATCTGTTTTGGAAGGAACCCCCAGTGATCAGAAAATTAAGTACCACCCCCCTTGCTTGATTCACCTGACCAAGAGATAATAGTTCCCAATATCGCCTTGCTCCGCACCTGGGTAGATATGAAGAAAGCCATTGTTGAAGAATTTGGTTCACCCAATGTTTAGGTCAGAAGAAACAGGCCTACATGTACCTTAGCATGAAAAAGGAAGAATCGCATCTCCTCTTTTTGTTAAACGATTCTATAGAAAAGCTCAACCACTATTACTCGCAAAAATGCTACTCCTTGATGATGCCCTTGCAGCCATTCTAGCTGGCTTAGCTTCTCACCCTCCTATAGGCTGGCATCTTATCTCCATTAAATGTCACCTCTGGACTATCTGTGATATAAAAAGCACTACTGGAAGTTGCAGATATTTATAGCGTTGAAGCTACTTCATATTGTGGTCAAACCACAGATTCTGACCATTTGGGATTACACTACTATAGCCCCATCGAGGAGGCTATGATGATCCCTATGGGTCCCCTATGCTGGTTACTACTCTGAGCCCAGCACCTGCACGAGAATAAACCTAATTTTACTTCGCCCAACCAACCTGAGGCTCTCAAGCTAGTAAGTTAGAGTGTTTTATATCAATAGGGCTGCGCTCCCTGCCCCCACCTTACCACCAAGATCATCTTTTGTCAGCCAATAAGTCCTTCCACGTGGCTCCTAAGCCTAAACCCCTTTCTTACTGTGCCATTCGCCCCCACTGACAATGGGTTAATGACCAGGTCACCAAAGCTAAACCTCTTGTTACAAAAAAAAGCATACAGCAGCTGATCAACCCAAAGCTGACGTAGTTAAAGCATCCACCTCCACGATAATATCTCTTCAGGCCTTGGACATGATGAATTCTTCTCCAGTGGCCCAAAAGTTCTTGCAGCTAAAATGCTTCCTCCAAAATCAAAAGGGTAGATGAGCGCTAAAAAGCCTTCCTCTGTGAGGAGAAAAAGCCAATTTCTCAGCCCCCTCTTGGAAATTCGTTGAGGTGTATTGACAAACCCTCTGATGACGAGTCTGAAGGGGGTGGTGAAGAAGCGGGCTATTATGCCTTGGGAGCCCCATGGAAGTGCAGATTCCGGATAGGCTGAGGCTTGAAAGAATTGATATAGCCATGTACAACGATGCACCTATCTTCAACAGTTGTTGAGGTTTTCAGAGGTGATCAATACCACCAGTGAAGCTGATTAGCTTTTTGGTACAGTTATCTGATCTACTCAGCAGGTTCATACCCTATAATTTATTAAAGATAATACCCTGCGATGGTTCAACGCCCTGCCTCCCCTCTCCATTTGAAGGATGTTCTCTCCCTCCCCTTTACTTTTGGTAGCACAATAATTAAGGTAGAGGTTGTCACCAATAAAGTGCGCGTTCTAGCCATCCTTGATATAGGTGTTCCAGTGAATGTGGTCTCTTTAAAGATCATAAATAAAATTAAACTGGGGCCTGACCTGAACTATTCACAAGAGTTCAGAACTGCAGGCCCTAACAATATGCGAGCTATTGGAGCCTACTCTTATCTACCCATATAAATTGAGAAACTCCTACTATCTTCCCCCTCAGTGGCATTAAACAAAAACGCATATGGCCTAATCATTGGCACTCAATTCATGATTGAGTATGAAGGACTTATTAGCATGAAACAGGGATTTACCCCCTTCCAAATTACAAAGTTCCCCTAGTCTTTTACAACAATGATCTTAAAAAAAGAATACACCTGCGTCGTTGAGTACCCTTTCTCCGCCCTCACTCTTACTTGTACCACTTTGGTCCAAAACACAAAAAAGCTTCCTGACTCTGTGAAATCTTAAGAGGAAATTTCATTGTATAAGTCAGATGAGGTAGTAGCAAAAGCGGGTGAACAAAAGTGATAGACACTTAATTACTATGCAAATCCCCCACAACTTCCTTCTGCACTTAACAAGCATTGATGGAATAAGTCCTATGGAACCTCAGGTGTTTCCAGGTATCCAAGACCCTACCTACCAGTGACCTATAAATCTTTTTTCTTAGGAATCTCACTAACAAGAACATGGTTGTAAAGAAGCATCATGAGATTGGAAAAGCCCTACTGATTTCAATTGGGGACATCTACCAAGTCCATTTTATTGGGTTAATGCTAGATATAGGACTACCCACTAACCAAATGATATGCATTTTTCCCAACGTTCAAATTTCGGATGGTCTAACCCCCACTGAGCATAATAAAGCTCATTTTTTATTGGAGTCTTATATTGATATTTTTCAAAATAATACTGACTATGGGCATATGAAGGACTGGATCCACTCCATTGATGTTGGTGATGCCAAGCTATTCGATCTAAGGCTTATTGGAAATCAAAAGTTGAGGAGCTCCAGATGAGGACGGAGCTTAAACAGTTACTGGACGTGGGGCTACTGGTGCCTTCTCAAATCCCTTGGTCATCTCCGCTATTGCTCATAAAAAAGAAGAATGGTGGGCATTGGGTAGTCATGGACTACTGCAAACTGAATAACCTCACCAATAAGGACAGCTACCCATTTGGCCAAATTGAAAGTCTTTGGATTAACTCTCTTGGTCCAAGTTCTTTTCCGCCATGGACTTGGCTAGCAGATACTGGCAGATGGACCTTTCTCCGCAAAACCAGAAAAGTGTGCGCTTATCTGCAGTGAGGGCCTCTTCCAACCTACCTGATTACCACAAGGGTTGTGCAATGCGCCTGCAACTTTCCAGCGAGCCATGGACCACATCTTGCAGGATCTGATACTTAGTTGCATAATTGTTTGTCTTGATGATATCACCGTCCTTTCTTAAACGTTCAATGAGCGCCTTTCACAATTAAAGGAAGTGTTCCAACGCCTTTGGTATTACAACATTAAGTTGAATCCATCTAACGTAAATTCTTACAGAAAAAGTTGGATTTCCTGGGCAATGCCATCTCCCCAGATGGGATCCAGCCTTTTCATGATAAAGTTGAGGCGATATTTAAAATGTCTTCCCCCAAAACTCTCCGCAATATTCAAGTGTTCTTGGGCATAATGGGTAATTACAATAACTTCATCCCCAAATTCTCTCAGCTCAGTGAGCCCTCGTACACCTTTTAGTCAAGAGCACACCTTTCCATTGGGGTGCAGAACAATAGGTTGCTTATTAAAATGCTAAAAAAGCTGTTGCAGCGACGGCCAATCCTACGCCACCTTGACTATAAAAAACCCTTCATGATGTTTACTGATGCCTCTGACTATGCAGTTGGAGATATCTTGGCTCAACTGGATGAGCATAGGGTCGATCATCCCGTTTCATACTTCAAAGATGCTTTCTAAGGCAAAACGTTAAACTATAGTGTCACTGATAAGGAGTTCCTTGCCTTCTTGCTCACTGTTAAATATTACCGCCCTTTCTTATATGGGAACTTAATTTTAATAGTGGTTACTGACCACGTCTCTAGAGGTGATTACAGAATATGAAAGATCCCACTGGGCGTCTGTCAAGATGGGCTTTGAAGCTCCAGCACTATGATATGACCTTCAATCACCAAGCTGGGATGAGCCGCATGAATGTCAATAGGTTGATTCAGCTTCCCGTTCTTCACTTAGATAATAGTGAAGCAGAGCGGCTACATGACCTCCTAATGACCCCTGACGCTTGGGAGGATGGGGATGAACTTGTCCAGAAAATGCTAGCTCAACACTCCCATAACACTAAGGCGGATGATGTGAAATTATACAAGAAAGTAGGGGTGAACTGGTTATCCTACCTCCGATCATCTGAGCGATTACCTGTCATTATGGAGTCTCATGCCATACTAGGGCATAGTGGAGTGCGGAAACCCTATGAGTGGGTGAAAGAACGCTACTACTGGGAGGGAATCATGGAGACCATCATCAAAGTCCTGGAGCCTGTCTGACATATAAAAAGAAATAAAGCTTCAAAACCAAGTATCAATATCAACCTACCACTCATCAACAGCCCTTCCACACCATAAGCTTAGATGTGGTTGGCCCTTTACCCCAAACTACGGGTGAAATCATTATAGCTTGGTAGGGATTGATCCCTTTACTAAATGAATCAAGGCTGTGAATCACCCAGCTCAGACATCTAAAGCCACGGCCACTTTCCTCCACCAGTATATCTTCTCTTGACATGGTTGCCCCCCAAGTTTTTCTCAGTGATAAAGGTATCAACTTAACCTCCAGAGTGGTAAAGATCCTCGCTACCTCCATGGGCATGCAACAGCTCTTTTATGACCCCTACAATCCCTTGACTAAAAATACCATGGAAAGAGCCAATGGGACCTGGGTCTCTTTATTACAGAAAATGGCCATTTCAGACCCCCTTTACTAGGATCTGTTTTCAACAAGTGCCCTCATGGCCTACCAGATCAGTTATCACCAAATCCTTAAAATGTCTCCTACCATGTGTTGTATGGATGGGAATCTGGGGTGCTAGCATTATTATCCAAAGACATTTTCCCTGATGGGATGAACCTGAGCAAGCCATGAAGAAGTTAGCCCAGAGCATCATTCAGTTATAATTAGAGACTATGACTAATTTGGCCAAACTGTCATAAAAGAGGTCAAGCCACTAATGTGCTCCGGCCCTCTCTTCCTTCCTTCTAAGTATCTGACTTGGTGCTTCACTACCACAATTATATCAACATTAGAAGGAGAAACTTGGGTCTATTTATAAAGGAACTTTTGCAGTCACTTACAAGCGAGGGGAGGAGTATCCCATCAAATTCCTTGGTACAGGAGTTACTATCACCTGAGTTCATGGAGATTCTTGCAGCTTTATTCCCCCCAAACACTCTTGAAGGGGGTGATGTCAGACAATTATAAGTCTGATGTTGTATCAGGAGCAATTTGGGTTTTAATTTAGATGACATCAGCCAAATGACCCTGGCTGATTCTTGGTGGAACCCCTTTGAATTGGGCAATACTTATAATAATACTCAGCAAAAAAGCTCGCGTTTGGGTAGTAGGGATATTCCAAATCATTGGTGGAACCAAAGGCGCCATTTAGAGATCCCTACCCATCTTACAGCTAATCTTATTCAAGCTACACCGCAAAGACTAGCATCTTTTATAGGGTCAAAGGGGGTCCAGCAAGGTGAAAATATTTTCCCATCTTCCGATTAGACTAAACATATAAAATCCCTTCCTTATGGGTTTTCTTCCTGGTTGTCACAACCCCATCTGCCTTGCATTGAAGCGAGGAGAGTCTCAATTAATTCAATAAGTTGATTCCCATTATAACCCAAAACCGACCATTACAAAGCAAACCAAACTTCAAGCTTCAACATCTATATACTAGCTAACTTATTAATAGGGTTGATTTTTATCCCCTCACCAACACTAATAAAAACCGTAAACCCCAAACATTTTATTATTACTTCTAGATTTTTATTATTCTAAATAGTGGTGAAAAATCCCTTTATTTTACTTTGGCAGTAGTGATTGAATTTGCTCCTGCAATATTGTTGAAATATGAGGCAATTTAGCACCAGTGAGCATAATTCCCCCTTAATTCCAACAGAAACAAGCAGTAATATTTATTTTTATTGAGACTAGATATCAATAAACATACAGTAGAAAACCACCTTAAAACTTAAATATGCTATATTCTTTAGTAAACTCACTGCTTGAATTATTACTAAAGAATATAAACCTTATTAGCTTATATAAATTATAAATTAAACTCTTTCCGCTTAGATCCATTTTTGAGTGAATTTAAAAACAAGCAGATTAGCAAACCAATCAGCCACAACACCGATCTACTGATGTCCACAGCCCCAGCCTGCTGCTCCCATGTGTGGCAGCAACAGAAACCCACCAAGCGTTTTCCATTCAGTGGTAAACATGTTCAGACTTGTTCATCCAGTCCTAAAAAATCCTTGGGTCAGTTCGTTCCACCCAAGGATCTCGCCATCCACCCTACACACTCTCAGGCAGTGCCCACTGCCCTCTCAAGCTTCCCCGCTCTACCAAGCATTCTGGCCTTCAGGTCAAATATGAAATTCTATTCCCATACGTGGACAAAGCCATAATTAAAATTGCGCAGGTGGTGATGCAACCTAATGGCTTATTGATTTCCACCCTTATAAGGGTACTTCAACCTTGGTTTCACATGTAAAGCCAATGCTGCCACTTCAACAACTGTGCCCCTTCTTTTTCAGGACACCCCAATTCCCATCACACGCATCTGGCTCCCCACTTACTCCAAGTTGGTAGTTCAGTTCACAGGGTTGCCCACTCATCTTCTCCCTGCGGTGCTCCATCAGGAGCTGATGGAAGGTTTTTCTGTCTACAGCACTGACCTCATCCTTTATTTTGTGGTGCCCTTTGGAACCACACGCCTTTCAGGGCCTCAGGAATTTTCCATGATCAGCCCTAGATTTACTAACAATGCTGAGCAAATTCCCCCTCGCCCCTTCGTTTTTTATACCCCTGACCACCGCATTCTGGGCCCGTGATGAGGTCAGAGGACCATCTGTCTATCCTCCTTCATGTTGTATCACTCAAAGTGTAGTTGCTCCTACCTTACTGCTTCCACCAATCATGTTGCGGCTTGGGAAACATTTCACTCCTGAGCCCCAACCTAATCGCCTGCCTCAGCCATCCTTATTGAGGAAATCTGGACTTGTATGACATGAACTCATGGTCCTCATTATGAAACCAAAAATTAGGTAATGTGATTGAAGACTCTGATGTTGGCATAAGAGAATTTAAACCTACATGATCCCCCATTTGGATCCCTCAGTGCTTTTATGCCCCACAGCCGCATGACAATCTGTAATGCACCCAACACCATTTTACTGAGTCAGCTGCTGCTCAACCCAAACCATGTTTCCTCCGCAATGCTGTTGCCTACAAAGCGAAAATGCTTGCCATAGGTTCCCCCTCCCATCTTTCCCCAACCTGCCCCCACAGGGCAATAAAGCCATTCTCCAGTCTCATAAACAAGCCATGGATGCCATTCAGAAAGTGATTGCCGCTCTAAAACCCAAAGTAATTGCCATCCGCACTAGTGCCACTTTGATATCCCAACTTCCTGACATTCACATTTAATTTAGAAAAATGTTTGTCCACTTAACTAAGCGACTTACAATGATGATAATTTTACAACTGACCAATCCTCTGCAATCTTGTCCCGCATATTGCTGATAACCACCCACCCTTGCTCTCTGCCTTGAACCACGCTTTGTATAATGAGGAGCCCGCGGATGATCCCCCTGACCCCCCTTCCCCTTCTGTCATGGTGGTATAAGCAGCTCGCCGCTGTACCACCTGGTTGGTTGTGTTCTCATTTTGTGTTTTTCTGCTCGTTTTGGGCGGTTGATTAAGTATGTTCAGGTTTGGCTTTGTTTTTTAATTCTGTTTTAGTAATGTCCATCCCCTGGTCGATGTACCTCATATTAAATATATAAATTATAAATCTAGATTATGAGATACATAGTATACTGCTGAAGGTATATATTCTGGTTTATCTGAGGTAAGCTGATCAAAAGATGGACATCTCAAGGGCTGTTTTTTTGCAAGACTATTATAAACTAATCTAAATTAGAGCAAACTAAATAAAGATACAAATAATATGGACATAATTGCTTTAAATGAAAAATGGTCTCAAAAAGTAAAAAATAAATACCGACCATGCAGAAAATTTTCATCTTATATTAACTATGGAAGATAGGGGGATTGAATGGTGTTTTTAGATCAAAATTTGTTGTGTATGGTTTTGTGGAGGGCGGAAACCAAAGACGTGGGGGAATCTATAAATTGAAGCTCAAAGACATAAAGAGAGGGTTCTTTCTTTAAAATGGGCCATGCCAAGGGCCTTAAAATAATCAGCAAGTTACTGTTCAGCCTAAATCAAGAGATGTATAAATGTGCATAGTTGATAGAAATTGGGGGCCTTTATTACTTGTGTAAACTGTGTCAGATTGGAAATATCCTATGGTACCTATGATGTGGCATTTTAGGGTTGGTAATTTCAAATTTAGTAGATTGAGGAAAATGGGGGAAAACAAATGACAATTTAGCTTCCAGCTATTCAAATGACTTACAAGCTGTAGTGTGGAGGAAGATATTGTCAGGTGAGAAAGTTACAGCCACAGAAAGTTGGTGATCACTAATGAATGTCTTAGTATTAGTTTTCTGGGACTTAGCGCCTGGTTGTTTTGAGAATCAAAGTCATAATTAATAAGTGACCAAAGTCAGATGTTAAGCTGAAGATAAATTAATGTCTCACAATTCAGTAACGTCATTCAATAAAGCCTAAGGATTATGGGTATTAAATAAAAATTATTGATGAGATATTGTGCATGTGCAAGCAATTGAAATGAATCTTGGGTGCAAGTGGAGGTACAATACTTCTCCTGACTGAATATATCCAAATTAGGGCATTGAAGATAATTGGAAAGTTATTTGGTGGCACAAATTTACAGGTTGATCCAATGAGTGAGTAAATTGAGTAGGTAGGGACAACAAAGTTTCCAAGTCAATGATGGCAGCGCAATGGCAAGGCTAGGGATGGTGATAGTATGATGGCATGAAAACAAGACTTTTTTGTGTGTCTTAATTAAGCGTTAAGATATATGGTTGTCCCAAAAAGTCTATATAGCTCATAATCTTTGTCAGGATTCCTGACTGAATCAAAGATTCAAATGAGTCAGATAATGGTAATTAATCCCAATCCGTTAAAATGGCTGAAACTAGTATCAGGGATAATCCCCAACTAATTTCAAGCCCTTCTAATATTGTGGATGATCCCTGACAAATTTTGAGCCCTCTCAACATCTGAGACAATCCCCAACTAATGCTTTCAAAAATTATTTGTCCAAAATCTCCTAAAGTGGGGTCTAAACCCAATCCATGCAGCAAGCAGATCATATTTGACTGAGGTGACTATCCTGCCACAAAAACCTTGATATTTAACACTTATAGATCTTAGTCTGGACTACTTAGAAATGGACCAGTTAACCTCCCTGATCTCCCTTATAATTTCAATTCTAAGCAAATAAAGATTACTATCTCTTTTACCCAATTTAAGTTAAAATTGGTCCACCTCTATTTTAATTGGGGGACAAAATAAAAGTTAAGGTTTTCACTTAGGAACTTTACCCTGAGTGAAGACTCTCTGGCCAAGGAAAGTAAGAACATATATCCAGCACCCAGGAACTTTGGGTTTCCTGGCCTAATCTAAAAGGGACAAGTGTTCTAAACCCCTTGGTTCCAACAAAATTGGTACTTCTTCCAAGTTTACTCTGGTTTCACGGTACAAAAATTATAGAATGAACAATAACTATTCAGCATTGGATCCCTCTCTGGATCAAGGACGCCTTAACTTTGTTGTGAATTTATCCACTGTGATATGTGGGATGGAACAAAGAATTCTCACTATTGAGCAACGCCAACTTGAACTTTGTGATGAAACTACCGAGCTAAAAAGCAAAAATTGGCAGTTAACCCCTCTTATTGCCACCAAATAGGCCTTTTGTGCCACCAATGAGCGGGTAGATTCCATAATTGAAGATATTAACGACCTACAAAGTCAGATGGACGCTATCTACCCTCACATATCTCCCAGCAATAGCAGTTTCTTTTCTGGGTGAAACTGCACCCCAAGTGGTCATTCACATCGTTCAGATGTTAACCCCCCAGTGGCATGTTCAAACCGTCGTTTAAAGAGAAGTATGTCCTAGGAGAAAGGAGCATCTTCTCTTTCCTATTTTGTTATGAAAGTGCCATGGAGGAAGCTACTGAGACCCAAAGGCTCAAACACCTAACCAATTGTCTTAGTTGCATAGCTCAAGACATTATGGTACCTCATATAACGCATTTCCGGACTTGTGATGACACCAAGCCTGCTTTACTATAAAAATTCTGGAGCGGCTTAACGTTATTCAACCAAAAGCAATCTTTTATGTGCATAAGCCTTAAACGTGGAGAAACTGTCACTGAGTTCGCTCACCATTTTCACCTTGAGTCTCAAACGTTGATTGCCAAAAAACGTCTTACCTTTGGATGATGCTATCACTGTTTCGTTTTTGGCGTTTTATAATATGACTAACATTCTACTTTAACCATAATGCTGAAGTCTAACTGGACGTGACTCAACCATATCAAAGAAGCCTTTTTGGAGATCCCCACATTCTAATCAAACCCACTGAGCTCCCTTTGCTTTAATAATAAGCCTTGGCCCCAAGTGCTAGTTTTTACACCCCCAAGTCTCCTACCTCAAATTATCCTGCACTTTTTTGCAAGAGAAACAACAATACGGTAGACACTTGTTGCCTCTTTCTACGTAGGTCAGCAAAGGGTCAGAGTCAGTATAGGGCAGAAAGCTCCCTCTGCTGACAGAAATCATGTGCCTCAAGACCTTTATACTAGCTCTAATCCTAAGCCCAGCACCTTAGGATGCTTTGTGTTAGTAGATCCTGCAGAAGTCGATGTACCCCTTCCTATCTAAAGGAATAAAGGTCATCAGCTTTCTTATTTTTATATTGTGCAGCTACCTAAACAAATCTTGGAGGTCAGCTCCTCTATGTAAAGCCAAACGCGGCAGATAAAACTTCTAAAAGATTTGAACAGTTCCAAGCTAAGCCACAGCAAAATCCTCTACTTGCTTTGCTACAAATCCCCCATGAAAGTTTAGTACCCGTTAATCCTCAGTTTGGCCCTTTGTTGGTATGAGTAGAGGTAATTGTTCATAATTTTAAAGTCATGGCAGTAATTGATACCGGCTCACCAGTTGACGTTATATAATCCAAATTATCCAAAACTAATGGCTCCAGACTTGATCCATGAAGCTGAATATGAGACAGCCAGTAATTGGATGACTAAAGCAATTCAGGCGTATTTCATTTAACCTCTCCTATTCAGAAAGCTTCTAATTAGTGCCCACTATTGCGTTCAAAATTATTTACTATGAGCTGCTTATTGTAGTCCAAAGGATAAAAAAATTCAATTACATCATCAACCATAAAGAGAAGTACCTGTCCCTACTATATTATTGGATTCCGTTAATAATTGACCTCCCAGATCAAAAAGTAATAAATTCCCAAAGAATAACATGCCTTCTTAAATATCCTTCCTCTATTTGTAGATTCAAATATCAAGTCCTAGGAGGCAAAAATAAGTTATTTTCTGATGCTGTGGACACTAAAGATGTCATCCTTCTGTATGCCCCATCCTATCACAATACCCTCTGGATCACAAGTGATTTAGATACAGGAATCATTTATTCACATCTCTCCTAATAAAGTCTTGGAGCTAAGTGGACATTCAAACATTTTCAACAAAAAAAGAGTTGACCTGCCAGGAATTTTGGATCTGCCTAAGGAAATTCTATCTCTATATTATTAGGGAATTTAGCGAATTAAACCCTCCAAATCCCTTGGCATGCCCCTATAGCTTACATAAAATTATGCATCATTGAGAATATCGCTGATGTGAGTTGTTTTAGCTCTTTACAAGATTTAGGGTTTGATCCTATATCCACTATAGCTTTAGGTGACAGCTGAATTGGGGACAATCTCACCCCTAACAAACGCCTGAACATCAATGACCTCCTCAAGGAGTATGGTAATATTTTTCCCTCAGGATCAAGTGACTATGGAAAATTTTTTGGGTTATTCCACCAAATTGAGACCAAAGACCCCCTCAATTTTGAGCTCGGGCATACAGGAAATATAAAGCTGATGAAGCTTAAGTGGCCTTAGAGTTACAGAAACTGTTGGAGGCTGGGTTACTTGTGCCTTCTAAAAGCCCGTGGGCTTCACCGCTCATACTAATCTGGAAGAAGGATGGTTACTACCGTGTTGTCATATGTATTGCTACCTCAATTGAATCACAAGAAAAGATAGCTATCCATTGCCACGTATAGATGTTTCCTATGCTTGATGTCAGGTCACCACTATTTTAGCTATGGATCTCGCTAGTGGGTACTGGCAAATTGATTGTCACCAGAGGATTGTGTAAAATGTGCTCTCATTTTTAGTGAAGGATTATTTGAGACCATTCAAATGCTGCGGGGGTTATGTAACGCCCTGCTACTTTACAACGCTCCATGGACGTACTTTTATGTGACTTGAAACGTTCGTGTGTCATATCTTTCTTGACAATATTACCATTTTTTGAGAACTTTTACCAAGCACATAACAATCTTCAGCAAGATTTCCATAGTTATGACAAGACTTTTTTAGAACTAAAGCTGTCAAAATGCTCCTTCTTTCAGAGTGAAAAGTATTTTCTGGGCTATAAAGTCATGTACCAATGATGTTATTGTGGGTGTAAATGCTAAAGATAAGGCTGGGCGCCAAAAAGCCCAAAAGTGAAACTTCTGGCCCTTCTGGACCTGAAGCATACCGTGGACCAGCACTGGGTGCAGGCCAGGTATGCTCAGGTTGGCCTGGAGGAGGAACCTAGGGCCCAGTCTTGCAGCAAGGCATTCGCATTAAAACAAACTATTTACCAAATTAAGGTGGATGGTTCAGTGTGCTTAGTTTTGTAACAAGGGTTCAAAACCTGTTCCTGCTATGAATTAACGCGCTCAGGTCGAATCCAACTTCAGTTGATAACTTGAGTGAAGTCGGTTTCAGCCTATTTTACTAACTTGGATGGAAGTATTGCCCTATTGGCGAGTCACTGCTTTGGCCCACTGAGGCATAACCCCAATTTCCCCATCCAAGCTTAAATAAATTTTCCTCTGACCAACATTCCTTGTTGGTTGTCTTTCCATTTTAATGTGACCCGATTTTTTGCACATTTCTATGTTATTTCCAGTTGACCTGTGCGCGAACCTCTTCAAGGAGGTCTCACAATATATTAACCAATTGATCGTAACCACAGTAAGACCTTCTTTTGGTGCTCCGTTGGGCTTCCCAGGTTCCCTCCAACCTGTGCCACTCCCTACTGCTCCCAACCAGCACCCCATCATTTCCGTTGAAGGTTTCCCACTATGTATAACCACTTTTGCGGTTAGCTGCTCCAGCTCCAGCACCATCTGCGGGGCACTAGCAGCTGCCCTTATATCAGCTGGTTTCCTGGTATTGGCCTTGTGCTATCTGCACCGACATGCTGATAAAATGGAGAGTTACAGATACTCTCCTGACATATAAGGTAGTTAAATCCAGAATATCCCCAATGGATGATAATTTCATGGACTTTTCTAAGATGTTCCCCCCTAAATTCTTATGAGACATATAGGTTTTTCTGAGGATGGTGGTATAATATCGCCAGTTTATACCCCATTTTGCATCACCTCCAAGCCTCAAGTATATTAACAAGAAGGACATTCCCTTCCAATATAAAGATGAGCAACGGCAGGCCTTTGACCTTTTATGCTCAGCTCTTCCATTCACCAGTACTTATAAATCCCAACTTCAATAAACCCCTTTCCTTTTTATTGATGCTAGTTATATAAACATTGGAGCCATAGTATTGCAGCATGAAGGAAACTTAGTAGACCATCCTATCGCCTATTATACCAAGACCTTAACCAGATCTGAATGCAACTATAGCATTCCAGAATGCAAATGCTTGGCAGTCCTACTGGCTATTATCAGTTTTGACCCTAATTATATGGGAATCATTTTACGTTAATTTCTGATCATGCTTCCTTGCTATGGCTACAGCAAATGAAGGATCCTGATGGGGGTTATCTCGATGGGCGTTAAAACTCCAAAATTCCAACTTTTTCATCATTCATTGGCTTGAACCAATACACCAAAATGCAGATCGCTTATCCAGGCTCCCATATTGACTCTAACTTAACCTGAGGAGGATTGAAACTACAATCTCTTGACCCATTTGCATTTATGGAGAGATGAGTCTATAACCCTTTAAAAGGAATCATCAAAAAGATCAGCGAATCTTTAATAAAAAACGAGCAAATCTACAAACTTATGTACCAAAAATGGTTGCCTATGTATGACCTTTAGCTCAAACTGAAGTCATATAGGAGGACATCAGCAAGTCAGCCACAAGGGAATTTAAAAAACTTATCAGTGGCTCAAGGCTCAATGTTACTGTAAAAATGCTTATTTCAATCCAGGATGTATTAGAGTCCTTCCTGGTATGTAAAAGCCAAGCTGGACCTAATCCCTAATCTCAACATCCAGTGGTTCCACCTTATGAACTCTTCCATACTATTAGCATTGATGTTGTGGGACCTCTCCCTTGAGCCTCTAATGGTAATCAGTTCCTTCTTCTAGCTGTGGCTATATAACAAAGGGATCTAATCTGTATCACTACCATCAGCTTTGGCAATAGCTACCGCCACATTCTTATATAATTGTAATATCATCCAGCATGGGCGCCCTAACCTAATCTTCTTTAATAATGGTCAAAACTTCCGATCATCACTGGTGAATGATAAGTTGAACTGATGGGATCCACCCAGGTATTTTCACTCCATACCATCCTGAAACCAATAAAATGGTAGAGCGGGCTAATGGTACCCTAACTGTCACCCTCTAGAAAATGGCCAATACTTACCCTCTTCACTGGCTCAAAAATTTGCCTAGCGCAATTCTGGTCTGCAGAATAAACAAATGGTAATTAAGATGTCGCCCTTCCAAGCTTTTTATAGAAGAGGTCCCCAGTTGCTTCTAAAGTTCAGGCCATGTTATATAAAGCTCTACCTGATGCCCCTAAAGTTACTATGTAAAGCATTCCCAATGAAATAATCTGACTCCAGGATCTATCTTCCGAGAACTTATCTGCTACAACTAGTAGAGAAATAAGTTGGTTTAATGACAAACATGAACCTCTGCACACCTTCCAACCGGGTGACCTAGCCCTTTTCTACCACCATGGGCTGGGAGGTTGTAATAAAAAATTGACACCAACTGGGCAGGGCCCTACAAAGTCAATTATAAGTGGGGCAATGAACACTCAATTGTAAAAGTCATTCAGGGTACTGTGGTAAGTTGCGTAAGTAGCTACCTCTCTGTCTGTTTTCCCCCTCACGCCAAGATCTAAAGGGGGCGTTGTCAGGATTCCTGACTGAATTAAAATTCACATTATTCAGATTATTGGAATTAAATCTGATCCATTAAAATGGCTGAAACCAGTATCATGGAAACCCCCAACAAATTTAAAAGCCCTCTCAATATTGGGGAAGATCACCAATTAATGTTGTGCCCTCTCAACATCTGATATAAACCCCAACTAATGCTTTAATAATTATTTGCATAAAACTCCCTAATTTGGGGTCTAAACCCAAGCCATGCAGAAAGCAGATCCAATTTGACTGAGATGACTAGCTTGCTGCAGTATCCCCAATTTTTAACAATTATATCTTAGCTTGGACTGCTTGTAAATGGACCAGGTAACCCCCTTAATATCCCTTAATATTTCTATTATAAGCAAATAAAGATTATTCTCTTATACCCATTTTAAGTTAAAAGTGTTCTACCTCTATTTTAACTAGGTACAAAATAATAGTTAATGATGTCCACTAAGGAACTTTACCTGAATGAAGACTTTCTGGCCAAGGAAAGTAAGAACATATATCCAGCACCCAGGAACTTTGGGTTTTTTGTCCTAATTTAAAAAGGGACAAGTGGTTTAAACCCTTGGTCTCACAATCTTTTTATGTAAAAACTTAGATCAATACTAAATGTCACTCTTCTAGACTAGCTGTATAACATGATGTCTAGGAAATAGTTATATAAAAATTTCTTTAAAATAACTTTTTTGAAATGGTCATACAGCAGAAGTAATAATTTTATAAAAAATACTAGATTAGCTAGTAGTAATAGTGTACTTAGTAAACTAAGCTAAATTTCAGATATAGCCTATAAAGTTTAGGGTTAGAAAGAATAGTAACTAATGTAACTTTTTTGAACATGTTAATTTTTAAACTTTACTTCACAAAAAGATAATAGTATATCATACTAAAAATTAGTCTATGAAACTATGCAGACTTAAGACAAAAGAGATATCTCATTTTGTAAGACCAATATACTTGTAGCTGATGGCACAAAACATTATTAAAGGAAGCCCTTTGAGATAAATTTAAAAGGATAACTAATAGACATAACCTGCTTATAGAAGGCACATCTGTCTTTGTATGGCTCCACATATATTAAATGTTTTAATATAATTGTACCCCTTAGTATAACAGATCTTAAGTAAATTTCATTATATACAACCTGCTAAATGGAGGTTTAGAGGACAATTAAGCATTTTTAATTACCTTTATATGTAAAAGTATAAAAAGTTGTATGGTTTATTAAAAATGTTGACACTGTATAGAGTACTAGGAAGTAAATTACAAATAAAAAATGATAGTAACACTCCCTGTTTGGAGCTGGGTTTAGATTAGTAATATTACCCTACTCTTTCTGGGATAGTACTAATTCATAATTGCATTAATAACGTTGTGGCACTTTCTCATATGTAATTTATGTGGTAATTAATACTTGATATTGGAAAGCTAACCAAGAACGTTCTACAATGGGTGGCGTGAGGTTGGAGACAGGGCAAGACAAATTTGAATGGAACCTTGTTAATCTACAGCAATACAATAATAAATTGGGATGAGCCCTTGGTTATTTTGTAAGTTAGTGGGATTCTAGGGTGGCAATTTATCCTTTATTTTTTACCTTGCAAACAATTCATGGTTATAGATAGCTTTTTGTGCTTTGCAACTTGCATGTAATATTATGGACCTTATATATATAGATCTGATGATGCAAAAATTAAATATAATTTTTGTTTTATTTGGAGTAGATAATTATCATATAATAGCCCCAGATCAAAGTCCAACCAATATTGGAGTAAGGCATAGCAATATGATTTTTCCCTAAGTAAATTTTATTGATAAATTATAGAAGTGAGTTAATTAGAAACTAAAGCTATATTCACATTGGGTTAACTTTAATACAAATACCCCATTAATTTAACTGATATGAAATAATAAAATGAAACATAAGAATCATAGGTCTATATAAGTAATGATCCATGTTTTTAGCTTTATTATAGAAGTATTATAGTTGTGAGCTTTTCTTTCTCGTAACAAACACTTTAGTTACTACAATTCGATTTGAACAGCAAATTTTTATAATCACAAACTAGAAAGATGGGCGTCTTTAATAACAAAAATAATACAACATGGGTGAGCGTCGCGGCGAGTGGTGCGCTTAACGGTGCAACTAAGGGCAAGAAACGCCCTGGAGGGGGACCAGGAACCCAATCTGCAAAAAAAAATGCAAACTCAGACACCGTCTGGTTTTATGGTATTTACTGTAAAACACATGCAATACATGTACATTCAATTCAACCAACCTTTGTCAAAGGTGGAGCACTGGATCAGACTCTTCCTTGGGGATAAGTCACTGACCCTGTGGGAGAAAACATGTGAGGCACAGCCCTCACTTTTTCCCTCATGCGGTGTACGTAGTCACCAACAACATGGGCCACAGCTGGATCAACATTTGTTTTTAAACAGCCAATGAAGCCGATGCTGCAGCAAAAGTCCGTGTGGAAATTGCCCTCCCTGAGGGCAAAAAAATTGTGTGCACCGCGCGCACCAGATGGAACAAAGCAAAAACTTTGTTCATCTCCTTTGACTCACTCCCTACCAAACTTCCTCATAAGGTAATCAAGGAGGAGCTCTGCAAAAGTCTCATGGCCAACGGAGAAATCCAACAACTCAAATTACAGCAATTTCACTTAATGCCTGACTTGTGCACAGGCAAAGCTATTGTTGTAATCAACCCCTTCCCAGAAGTGGAAGAGGATTTATCCAGAATTCCACGCGCAGCAGAATTTCACTTTGCAGATGGGGGCCAGTTGGCTGCATTCCAAGTTACACCAGAATGCGCACCACCCATTTGCAACCACGGTGGCTCACTGGGCCACAAGGAACATGCATGCCCTGTGAAATAGGGATTAATGGAAAATGATTTTTATGAAGAAGCTATGGATGAAGATAATGAAAACTTCGCCAAAATGATTGATGGCCACCACCCATTCCACTGGGGTGAAGATGGACTATACTCCATCGTGGACCCAGTTACAAGTAAACAACATAAAGCAGCACAAAAAGCCCGCAAGAGAGCAGCGTCCAAAGTGGCAGCACATGCGGAGTCCGCCATTAACCCCGGACAAATTTGGGAGAATATTTCAGATATTCACTGGACCAACCAATCAGAACAATATTCCCAGGTCAAAAATTTTCACAGTAACTGGACTGAGCCACAAAGCGTCATCCGTCATGCACATACTGAGGAACAATGCAACCACAATTTGGTTGAAAATGCGGTGCACAATGCAACAAAGTTGAACCTCAAAAATATAAAATTCAATCAACAACCTGCATCAAATCAACATGAGACCTGTGCAGGAAAAGTTGACGCAAATGCAAAAAACTGCAATTCCCTTGAATCATTGGGTCAGATCAAGGGAACCAACAATGGCAGTGAAAGAGTTGGAGTACAGATGCAGAGCATGGCCAAAATGAGCCGCGGTAGGATAACCAGAGAGTCCTCCCAACTGCTCCTGAGGCGCCACGGGCACCTCAGTGTCAATAAGGGTTTTAAACATCTTTGGAGCCAGGGCTCATACATCCCAAGTCAAAAAGCTGGCATTCCTGCGAAAACCTCTTGTAGACATCTTGGACATCCAAGAAACCCACTGCCTACAAGGGGAAGAAGAATCCTGGTCAACCAGGGTCGCACCATCACAATCAGTATGGACGTCTCACTGTGGGGTGATGGTCCAAAACAACAAAAAATTTAAAACTACAAACTCATCATCACACTTGCATGGTCAAGTCCTGGTAGCAACAATCACATGCCAAGATGAAATAATTTTGTTAGCATGTATCTATGCACCATGCACTGCAACCAAGAGAAAATAATTTTTTGAAAACACTTCTACTCTCACCCTCCCACCAGATATCATCATGTTAGGCGATTTCAACTGCTGGGATAACCCCAATACAGATTGATGGCCTAATCCCAGGGGATACCCACCTGGACACATTGAATATTGCACAATGAAGGCATCTCTTGGCTTACAGGATGCTCGTCCCCCCAATTCACCAATCCTTCCCCACATGATGAGACCCAACATACGGAAGGGAGTGCTCATATTAATGAGTCATATTGACCACATCCTCATCCCGCAATCCCACCACTCAAGAATCTCCAAATTTACAACAAAAAAGATCAATTTTTCTGACCACCGATTAGTTATGGTGCAGTTAGCGCCAACCCAATCCCACACACAGGTGTCGCCTTGGAGAAAGCTTCACCCAGAAAATTTAAAATTGCCTGAGATATCTGACTGGGTTGAAAACAGGGCTACGAACCCAGAATTCACAGCCCCATTCACTTCAGATCCCATCAGAACATGGGAAAATTTCAAAAAAAATTTAATTAATAAAACTCAACATATTGCATCATGTAAGCACACCGCGGAAACGGCCACAATCAAGCGTATCTAGGTGGAACTAGACCACCTGGAAATAAATACTCCAAGATCTGGCTATAGCCCTAACTGGGGAAGCAAATGGGCAGAAATTTCTGCCTAACTTAACAACCTCATCTTCGAACACCAACACAGAATTAAAGTATCAAACAAAGGTAAGTTCATAAAGGAAGGCGTAACCTGTTTGACATACTTTTTCTGCCAATTCCACTCCCACGGAAACCAGCCCACATGCACACAGGTCTGCAAGACCAACGGCACCATGATAACTGACCCTGAGGAGGTCAAGGCAGAAGTCACCGCTATTTACACCGAATTATATTGCAATATGCCAACAGATCCACAAAAAATTAAAGAATTTATTCAAACTGTCAAGATACAAAGTACACCACCAATTTACAATATACTATCCCTTATTACACGGGAGGAGCTTTGGGAAACAATCGCGGTGCACCATGTAGGAAATACCCTGGGCCTGATGGGATACCCTACAAATTTTATAAAATATATTTTCAACAAATCGCCCCCCTCCTATTGGCGTCTATAAACCAGACTTTGTTAGAAACACGCCTATTACCAGGAGGTCATGAATCCTATGTTATAACCTTGTATAAAAAGGGTGACAAGTTGGACCTGGCCAACTGGCGCCCAATTGCACTCTCAATACTGAAACAAAAATTCTAACAAAAATTTTAGCGGCCAGATTAAGCGCAATTGCCTCTGACGTCCTGTCACCCAACCAGTTTGGGTTTATACCAGGGCGTTCATTCTGGAACAACATTCATCCTGTTGCAAATATTTGCCAATCCAAAGCAACTGGTGCCCTGGTCTTCTTGGATCAGGAAAAGGCGTATGACCGTGTTAGCTGGCCATACCTAAAAGAATGTCTATATGCCTTCAAACTCCCACCAAAATTCATGAAATGGGCGATGCTCCTAAAAGAATCTGCAACCATGGCTGTATGTGGCCCTGGATTCCTAACAAATAAGATTAAACCACACAGAGGGCTCAAACAAGAGGATCCCCTCAGCCCACTGTTATATAATTTCAGCTTTGACCCACTCCTCCGAATAACTGACTCACGTATCATGGGGATAACTGCACAAGGACAACCAACAGTCAAGATACTGGCCTTTGCAGATGACTGCGTAGCAGGTATAGCAAACAATGAAGATGCCCGACAGCTGGAACGCACTCTAGAGGAATACTCCAAGGTGAGCAATGCATCACTCAACAAAAGGAATACAGAAATCATCCTCTCAGGAAAATATACAAAAAATTGGGCCACAACATCAGAGCCTCACACCAAAACTCAAAGAAAGAACCCAATCATTTTACCCTCTGCAACACCTCCCACCAACACTCCTGTCTGACACCTTGGAATCTTGCTAGAATCAGGGGGATATGCTAATGAGACAATGGAAAGTAACTTGTTACAACGGGTATCCAAACGCGTAGCCTACCTCAAGGGGAGAACCCCAGGACTAACAGGACGAGTTACAGTTGCTAACTCGCTCATCCTTCCAATACTGTTGTATCAGGCCCATGAGATAGCCTTCTCACCTACCTTTATAACCTCAATTCGCGCGCTTATCCAGGGCTGGCTGTGGCCTGGCTCTCACCCTCCTACACGGATGGAAACACTATTTGGCCCACGCTCAAGCGGAGGCATGGGACTAATAGATTTTGAGAGCCATGCCAATCACATCCTAGGTACCTGGATAAAGAAAATCCTTGCTCCAGACCTCCTGCAACAACATTGGTCCAGAGCAGCAAGGACTAACCTTGCACAGGCGCTCAAATTGACCAACCCACATAGTCCACCCAAACTACTTTCATACCTTGCCAAACATCCTACTGCAACGGGTCCGCATGGAACCTCCCCTCATTTCAAACATATCCTCCAAACTATCCGCTGTATGGGATGTACCATAGAGAACATGGGTACTATACAGGGAAGGGGACGACCCAGCCCCCAATTCAAATAAAGAAGCCCAGAAAACCACCCCCAGAGGGATATGCTCGCAACAACCCCAAACATAGCTAGGATTGAATACCTAAATATTTTGGACATTCCCTATGATTTAACCACACAGAAAGCAATGTGGAAAATGACACACCACCCACTCCTACAGCCAAGGATAAGAGCAAACGCCTGGCGCTGTCTGAGAAGGACCTATAGGACGGCGGACCGCTCCAACTCCCTCCACAAAACATGTGCAGTATGTGGAGGGAAGGGATCCCTACATCACCGCCTAGAAACATGCCCCCCAACCAAAGCTATATGGCAGGAAGTCGCACGCCTGCTCAAGATTAAAACGAACAGGAATTCTCGATATCAAAGAGCATCTTTGCGCTCCAGATTGAGTCACCAATCCCATCTACCCTCCGCTCCCTAATAACACCCATTGCAATGTGGGCTATACACACAATTGCATTAGATGCGTTCAAGGGCACAGTCCCAACCATTCATGGGATTATCAACAGATTCCATGTCCACTTACTAGAGCACTTCCAAGCCTGGCTCTATGGATATATGAGACCAAGACAAAAAGCGCTCATAGAATCATGGTTCCCACTCTGGTTCCTCCACACAGATCCTTTTCTTCACACCTGCTCCATAGTAGGGGAAACCCCCTCGGAGTAGCGCACCCCCCATACCTAGCAGTCTTACTGGCAACAGGGGTAACTTGAGTACCCTGGGGTGACCAATTTTCATATTTTTGTTAGTTATTCTCTTAGTTTCACGTATATTCGGTAATGTCCATCCCCTGGTCAGCTTACCTTGGTTAAATAAAAGAAATATTATAGTACTCATTGTTAATCACTATATTGATTAAATTTTACGAAAAACACTGCATATAATTAAATTGTTCCTAAATTGTTTTGCTGGGATTTAAATCAGGAAAGCAACTTAGTAGTGTTGCGCTCTTCTGTTGTGTCATTCTCCCCTAAAATAAGATTTATATGCATTGTTTTTTAAAACTAGTGGATCTCAACTCAAGGAGGGGAGCGTCCATGGGTCTTTATCTGTAGGTGCGAAAATTACCTAGATAAAAAATCTAACATGGCATAATAGAGCAAGCCTACGTCTTATTGAATGACGTGGGGATTGAGGAGATTAATTTTCTGGTGCCAGTTGCTTTAAAAACTTGTAAATATTGACAAATTGGGTAGAGGCTTTGGTGGATTGCATCAGAAATTTTTAAAATGTTTTGATTTATCCCAGATGCATGCGGTGTGCTGCACATCAATTTACTTAGCAAGCTGACTTTCAGCTAACTAGAAAATATATCACACAATTATTTTTCTTTCTTTCCACTCAGCGTAACTTTTCAAGCCAAATTACACAAATTAAAAAAAACAAATTGAATTTGCCCATAGTAGTTTTGCTCCAATGTCCTCAGATTCTCCGCTGGCTACTCCAGTGTGGGGCAGTGGCAAAACTTCGCCTGCCATTTTCCATCCAGCAGGAAAACGTGCTAGGACTGGTTCAGTCAGTCATTCCAAACCTATGGGCTGATTTGTTTTGCCCAAGGACCTGGATGCCCACCTTGCTCAAACCCAAGTGGTACCATGCTGCCCCCTAGTGCTCCCCCAGAGCAACATGCGCTACAGCCTAAGTGTTGAATATGGGAAACTATTCCCATACCATGACCAAGCCATTATCAAAATGGCACAGGCGGTGATGATACCTGCCATTTAATTGATTTTTGCCCCTAAAAAGGGGCATTTTGACCTCAGCTTCACCTGAAAAGCTGACGCTGTCACTGCAGCAACGGTGCCCCTGGTATTCCAGGGAACCCCTATCCCCACAACTTGGACTCAGCTCCCAGCGGACACCACTTTGGTGGTCCAGTTTGCTGGCCTGTCAACCCACCTCCTCCCTGAAGTGCTCCACCAGGAGCTGATGGCCGGTTTGGCAGCCTATGGCTCCAACCCCATATTACAATTTGTGGTCCCAAATGGGGCCACATGACTTGCTGGGCCTCAGGCATATGCCATGATAAGCCCTGAATTTAGTAAAATTGCGGTGGCAATTCTGCCATGCACCATTATTCCCTCAGCACCCAACCATCCATTTGGGCCCGCGTCGAGGGCGGGCAGATGATCTGTCCATCATGTATCAAGTTAGATCACTTGAAACGCAAGTGCCCCTATTCAACCACGTCAGATAGATTGGAAGACTCATCCGCTGACCTCCAATCCAATGCCCACCCTGTACAATTTCCAGTATGGGGCACAATCCTACCTCCCCCACCCCCAAAGCCTGTTGCTGCAGCTACACCTGCAGCCACCAATCAGCCTCCTCCCCACTCCAATGCCATAAATAATTCATCCAATAAAACATCAGATTAGATCCCAGTTTGATCCCATGCTTCCACAAATGAATCAAACAAACCTCAACCATACGCTGATTCCCCAATCCAATTCAACAAAAACCCATGGGAATTATTGGATGAAATTAAAGAATCAGGTAACGTCATTGAGGAACCATCATTGCAAGTTGAGCAGCTCAGTAACACATAATGGGATGAAAAATTCCCGCCTCAGAAATATGTCCCACAACCTAACGTCAAACTGTTCTACAGTAACCACCAGCTTGCAGTAGAAACAGCCGCCACACCAGATTGCCGTCCGCTCTGCAAAGCTGCCACAGAATTGTGGCTGTGCTCGCAGGAGGAATTCTACCTCCTGTTATCCCCAAAGATCTTACCACACAAAGTAAGATCAATATGAAAACTTTACACAAAAACGTCATTGAATCCATCCAGAACGTGGTAACAGTAGCACGGAATCTGAAAGCAAAAATAACCTGAACCAAAATTATCACATTTGTTAAACTCCCAGACGCCCGCCTCAAAGCTGAAGATGCTTTGGCCAAATACATCGTTGGCATTATGATGGCTGGCAACTATTCAGAAGTTCCAGGCATCAAGGATATTGAACCCCATACCGCCGATGTCCCCACACCCTTACTATCTGCCTTAACACGCACCCTACTCTGGGATGAGATGGATGCGGCCAAAGATGAGCCCCCCAATCCCCCTCCCCATCCACCATGGAGGGATAGCAGTATTCGCTGCCCACCTGGTTGGATATTTTGTTAGGTATGATTCAATCAATATGTCCATTTTGGGAGTTTTGTTTGAATCATTATTTTTTATGATTTTTAGTCTTAGGTCAGTAATGCCCGTCCTCTGGTTGGCTTACCTCGGTTAAATAAAAAGAAACTACAGCACACAACCAAAACTCTTGAGTTTCAAGCGGGTCTGTGGATAGTGGGTGTCAAATAGCATAACTTGATCACATCACTACAAAAGCTACCTGTGGCAGATGTAAGGTCAATGATTTCATCTTTAACCTTTTATGGTAAATCAGCTATAAAATTGAACAAAATTTCTCATTTCAGAGTGGCTCCCTAGTACCTTAGAGGGCTTATCATAGTAGAGTATTAGTGAGGGCAGCGACTGAATTAATGACAGTACATTAGTAGAATTTGTGCACTAGAAGCCCTTCTGAGGGCGTACTTAACATTGAGGAGTATGGCTGGGTGGTGGTTAAAAGAACTATAGCCTTTTAAAATTAGAAATCAAATTATGGGAGCAATCATCAACTCATTTAAGAAGATCTAATGGGTTGATTTTAGTCAAACTGGGTCCAGAAACGGGAGATGATTGGATGGAGTGGTAGCAGTTGGGCCACAAACCAATTACCAGGGTAATCTGATTGATGCCAGAGTTGTGACCTGCTCAATGATAGTTTGGGTTGGATAGTTTATAATGGATGGATCGAGAGGAGCTGCGCCCACAATGCTTTATGGAAGGGGAGGATGGAACTCCGTGAAAAATTTTTTTAGCAGTGGTGGGGCTGACGCCAGAAGGAGGAGGGGTGGAGTATGCTGAGATAAGGAGAGAACTCTTGTGCTTAGAGTGATCTAAGCTGAAACACAAAGGTAAATAGTGCAAAAATTTTAAATCTGGGACCAGAATGGATGGTCAAAGGCAGAATAGATTATGGTGCTTGGGGGGATTTCAATATGAGTGTCCTGGTGGAAGTAGTGGATAGTTTCAAAGAGCGAGGCCCTGTGAGGAATCTGGCACCATTGGGTACCACAAACTTCAAAATAGGATCTCACTATAAGCAGCCAAAACCTCCAGGAGCCCATGACAGAGATGTTTGAGGAAAGTTATTTGATAAGCTAGAAAACTGAACCATCATAGTGGCTTCAGCTAATAGCCTGGTGCAAGTGGTGTGGTGGGTTTATTTTTATAGTTAAGTGGCTTCTTTTTTTTAGTAATAGATGGTCCCACCTTAAGTGGCTTCTTTGCCTTAACCATAGTGTGGGCTTAATAAGGGAATCTAAGATCAAAGTGCCCTTGAAGGGCAAAAATATAAGCTGACAGGTTAAACACTGCCTGAGCCATATAAATGATGGCTGCGCTCATGTAGAGGAAGAGCTTTCCATACTCAACCCAAATTGAAAAGGTTCATAATGCACCAGGGGAACGGCAAGGGGCTTCAAAGAACAATCTGGAACATGCGAGATGGTGGGCAGTGAAGATAGGGGACAAAGCGACCAGTGGGATTTGAGGGCTAGTGGAGTCAGCCTGTGCACGCTTCAGTAGTGGTTGCGATGGAAACCAATTTCTAATGTTTGCTAATTATTGTTTTCTAGTAGGGCTATGGTCTGAGCCCCTCAAACAGGATAGAGCACCATAAGTGAAATCACGGGTCTGTTGTCTACACTGGCATCTTGGAAGAAACAGTATAATCAAAGAGAGTCTTAAACTGGATATGCTTAGTTGAATTTCATTCTAAGGAGTGAAAGCATGTATGTGGCGGAATGTTTTAGCTCTGTGGTATTTTCCACGATGTCTCAGATGCCAGATATTGAAGTTTATAAAAATAATTATGTTCTTAAAATAGAAAATTTATTTATGATCTTTAAGTTTGTTATTTGGGATGCTAGAAGACAAAGTTGCTTTCAGCATCTTTGTCATTTTGTTTAAAACTTCAGAGGGGGGATTTGGGAAAAAAACTTGTGGAAGTTCCATTGAGTCCATAAAAAGATTGGCCCCAAGTAAGACCATTCTGAGAATCTCAGCCTCCATAATCTCATCTAGACCTGTTCTAGAACATCCAAATTGCATCTCAGCCACTACAAAAGGTTTTCAAAAAATCTATTTAAATTGTACTTTGAATTTTTCTAAGATCTACTAAATTTTGGTCAAATATTACCAAATTTTACATAATGTTATTTAACATAAGCAATATATTGGAAATTTTCATCATATATCTTTTCAAGAGTCAAGGCCTCCATTATCTTCTTAATTGTCCTTATTATTCCCCTTAGGGAAACTAAGGCTAATTGGCGGTTAGGCATAATTTGACTGTCACAGTGGCCAAAAGATACCAGAAGGTGGAGCTTAATCACAACATATAGGGGACTCAGGAATAAAGCTTGGTAACATCTAAAACTTTATATGGCGCAACATCAAAAGCTGTTAAACATAAAATTTAATCAAATAATAAAGTATTTGAAGTAAAATTAACTGATTAGTTGACTTAGTTTTTTTTATAAATGATTTTTTATTAAGTATGCATTCTTTGCTTTTACATAAATTTCTTTATAAATCTAATATAATATAGCTGCATATATTACATTAAAAAAGATTATTGAAGATATTCTCAATAGCAGATTTGTGAGCAAGTAAAAGATAAAAACATTAAAAATAATAAGTATGTTGTGTATAATAATAGAAATCAAGGTGTTCAGCATTACTTTAAAGTATAGTTTATAACTTGGTTATAAATAAACTTAGGCTGAACTACTATCCTTTTTTGTTCATTTAACCAAAAACCTTTGTGTTCCATATTACTAGATCAATTTTAAGTTAACTAATCAATTTATATGTCTTTCTCAGGAAACTACCATCCTCCTCTGTACTGACAATCAGCCACCTAAAATGTTGAGTATGTTTTAATAATGAAAACAGGTGGCTTTAGCCTTTAAGATATTTTTAAAGCAATATTTAGTGCAAAAGAAAAAAGGAGTCTTATGTTGGAAATTATTCTTTTTTAATAAGACTACTATGTTATAATTGTAGAAATCTTTGTATACAGAGTTTCTAGCTATTTTACCTTATAATATTATTTATACTTAAAGACTTAAAAAAGTCACAAATTGATATACTAAAAAGTTTTTCTATTTTGCGCTGATATGATCATTCAATTAAAATAGTCTCTTTATTGCATCTGGGATGAAAGCTACATATTTTAGTTATCCTCACCATCTAAAAGCTATATATAAAAGTAGCTCCTACTATTTGTTCATCTTGTTTAAAATATATAAGCTTCATTTAAATTTTTTGCAAATGCTCTATTATTTATTTAGTGCTGATTAGTCCTCTTTTCAGTCAATATTTATGTTTTTCAAAATTTAATTAAACTTAGAATTCATATAAAAGCAACTCTCTTAACAGTTAATAAATTTCTTTTCTGTTATTTATCTCAACAAAACATCTCATGTATGATACTCTGTGCAGATTATGTTTACCCTTAACTTCCACTTTATTACTCATCTTTATTTATAAAATTAAATAAGGCAGGTCAACCTTGGGACAAATATACCACGCATAGTTTTTTTGCATGTGCTAATTTCAAACCTGCTTAATCAAAACCTGACCCAGAGTGGAGCAGGAACCACCCCACTATGCTATCCGCTCTTCTTAGTTTTTATTTCTAAGGTTATTTAGTTTTACTAAATTGCTTTAAAAATTCTTACCTAGTTAAAAGAAAATTCATAAAAAAAATTTTTAATTAGAAGTCTTTTTTATTTTGTCATAATCAGGTGTTTTCTGGTGAGATGCACAAATTCAGTTCTAAAACTATATATTCAAATTTAAGTGCAAAATTTTATTTTCTGATTTTAACCTTTAGATAAGAAGAAAAAAATACTTGTTGCTTGTGGCTTTAGTACCAATCAATAACATAGATTCTAAAGATTTATTAATTCTCAGCCATTTTGCAAAAACAACAACTGTAAAATTAATTGACATTACATTTTACCCTTTTTGTTGGATTTTATACTTTTCAGATGTAGGTTATTGATAGTAACTCCTTTTGTGATGAGTCAAGATTCTTATAACAATATAAATGGCTTTTTTATTACCAGAGTCATTTAAGTGGTAGAAGCCATGCAGGGCGTGCCGCTGATGGCATAAAAGACTCCAGTAGCCTTATAGAAGGGTTGTTGTAAGTCAATAAAAGTTTATTAGGCTTTGGATATGAGTTTTTTTCCACAGCAGTTGTCATAATCCCTTATTGCTATTGACTACGTTGAGCAGCAAGGGGTGAGCGCAGAGGGGTCTGAGGTAACTCCATAATATACATTGTAGGATTAGCTGGGTAGAGGGAGCCTTGTTGTATTATGTCCTGTGGGGCTTTGCTTTGGGGTCTGTAATCACCATCGTCCCTTTCATTCTACCAGATACTCCAAGAAGATGAGATGGTGATGCAACAGTGATCATCTTTGATGGCAAATTCGTAACATTTCCAGCTTTTAAATATTCCTTTGCATTCAAGTGCTAATTCAACTTACATAATATAATTCTCAGGTGGAAACAAAAAAATCACAATTCTTGTGGCTTGGGTTTCCATTAATGATATAAAGTTATTATAATTTTTTATTTTAGTTATTCATAAAATTACTTTAAATATGCCACTTAAAAATACTTTCATCTTATTTGTTGAATGTGTTTGTTTAAATGAAAGTTCTTAAGATTTACCATTATGTGGCGATCCTAAATTCCTTAAATTATTATTCTCAGTTACTTATATCAGGTCCTAATTTCCTTCTTTAGTAATCTGGTTAGCTGAAAAAATTAAAAATCAGGTATTTTCATTTTTGTCATAAATGTTTATTTTTTACAACCATCAGTGTCTTAATTATGGCTAACTTTATTGTGATCATATGTCCTTATGTTCTGCAGAAATGGTCCTCAGATATTAATTTACTTGTTGTTACTCCATGTCCTTAATTCCACACTCATTATCTTATGTTTCGCTACTTGTAAAGCCTTCCCTGACTTTAAGGGATAGTAACTTATACTCACAGTTATTTTAGATTTTACTCAATAGTTATCCAAAGTAATTCTCAAACTTTACTATGTGCCAAGTTTGCTCATATCCCCTATCATATCAGAATATTGACAAGTAATTACAACAAAAGAATCTTTACCCAGACCCAAGGAAATGGGTTTAAAAAATATTATTGTTTAATTATACAGTAAAATTAATAGTTGGTAAGGCTCAAATTAGTACTAGAAAATTTCATTGGACCAATTTAAGCCCAAAATACCTGAGATGAATCGTGCATAATTGAAAGAAGGGCATCAAAATGTCAGGCGACCATTACACTTGGTGGCACACAAGGCAGTAAAATAAGATGTACCTGCAAAAGGGTAAGAATTAAGGTTTTGCCCAATTATTGACCTAAGTGATACCAATTATCACCCAATTTAGTGCATCCAGCGTATAACTTCTCCCTATTAAATGTATGCAACAAAGAAATTATACAAACTGGATGCCTTGCCTGACCAAGAGCCTATTATCTAAATTTCTCCCTCCATCAATTTTATTAATTTTTTCATTATTTGGTTTATATTACTATATTCAACGCAAAAAAACCCTATTCTATACTAAGCTAAAGGTATTTCATTATACATATCTCTTTTTGGTACTTGGCTTATAAAGTCTTTTTGCCAATCTTACCTTAGGATGGATACTCTAGCATGATGAGACATAAGCGTGACTTTTCACTCAAAAATGGATGTAATACTTATTGTGAGCCTTAGACTGCTTCAATTTTTGACTGTTGGGCTTCTTGGTCACAGCATCATCAATCCCTAAAAATTGAAGTTCTATAGGCTGGTGCTCACTTCAGGGGCTCAGCCAACAGTTACCTATACCAGAACCTGATTGATTGTACCCTGGAGGACAATCCATTTGATAGTGAAACCTGACAGGTGCACAATGTAAACATTAAATAATGATTGAGTGGGAAGTCCACCTATTGTCACATTTGAAGAAGTATTAGAAAATCTAGTGGAGAATCCCAGATCATGACGATTATATTGGATATCTAATGAAGGGTATTTGAGACTTACTTTGAGAGATCTTAATCCAGGAGAAAGGGCCAGCTAGTAAAGGGCATCCACTGTGGACAGGACTCTCATGATCCTATATGAATTAAGTTTTCTCTAAGAGACATACAGTTCAAATGGGAATATAAACCGCTACATCATGCAATTTGTACATCCAGCGCTTTTTTAATATTGTGCATTTAATAGGAACCCATAATGAAAAACTTAAATATCATATCAATACCCAAGATGCATTCTGGATGGCCTATGAACAAGAATATAAATTAGAATTATAAATTATAGGTACATTCGCTGACTGATCAAAAAACTTTCCTATTTCATTTAACTTCATAACTTAACGGGACCAATTGATTCCAGCATTATTAAATATGTGAAGAAAGATATGGATCTTCTCAGAAAGGACATTATATAGTCAAACAAAAATACTAAAAGATACTTTGATGCTTTCAGCCAAGAGCTTTAAAGTCAAGATGCTATAGCCCATGGTGAAATGGCGGCCCAAGCCTCTACTAGCCGTCATAATGAGGGAACAGATTAAGCTTCTCGAATACCAGCTAGAGTAAGCCCTATGACGAATTGATGAGCTTGAGATCCATTAAATTGTGACTCAATCAGTACCTCAAAATCTTTGATCTTGAGTGGCCCATGTTGATCAGGATCTGATATCCCATATTACACAGGTTTCTTTTTGATTCCATTACAAAGCGACTCAACAAATTAGAGAGTAATATTAGGGCAATTCAACTAGTCAATAAGACATCAACTAAATTTACATCGCTTCAATGAAGCTGAGCAACTCTGGAATACACTCACATAAGAGCTGAAAGCCAAGACCTGCAAGCCTTCTCAGAACACTGAATTCCAAAAGATAAAGGAGGACTTGAATTGGTGCATTGGAGTATTAGAGGATGAAAACAAACTTCTACACACTTATCGCTCATCAGTTTGATAATAAATTCATGATCTGGACATCCTCGTTAAGAACTTTTAAAATGACAAAGTCGTTATTAAGACATATTAATCTGCTGGATGTCACACCAAGACTTACTCTAGAGGAAATGGGCAACATCTCAATCCTTTACAGGATCAATTACATCAACTATCACGTCAATTACAAAAGCAACACACATACTGAAAATATTAAATCAAAACTCCCAAATTACATGTCACAGGACTAGAAGCCACTACCTTTAAACCTACTTTCAAAGCAAAGTTTACACCTGGAAATGGAGTAATGCATTTTTCCTCTGACCTATGAAGCCACATTGGAAGTTGTGACTGATCATTAAAAGGTTAAGCACTTTTTTATTTTGTATAAACTGTATTGCTTAAGAGGTTATGGTACCTCTTATGAACTACTTGAGCATCTGGAGTGAAGTGAAGGAAGCGCTCATCAAAGTTTTTGGTTCCAAGTAAAGCTTGAGTATAAAGAAGGCTTCATGAGAATTGCGCTATGTTGAAATTAAACCCTTCCCAAATTTGAAGTTTGCTTCTATAATGAGGCCCAAATGCTAATGACCTCAAAGATCCTTACATTTCACAATGTCGTATCTGCCACTAACGCTGGTTTCCATAGTGATTTAAACCTTGCGATTCACCTCACATCTTCAAATGAAGTTTCAACTCTGTCTTGTACATTAAAAAAAGCCCTGCTCGATATGGTTGGTATACATAAGCCAAAGACCTCCTTAAAGGCTTCTTTGAAACCCAGAGTATCTAATTTAAAGAGGAAGCAAAGCTTAAGAAGATGGAGAAACCCAAGTGTAGCTATTGCAAAAAGAATAGCTACACTAAAGATATATGCTTTAAGAAGAACCATGACCTTGCCAAGCAGGGAAAAGGGCGGCAGCTTAGGGACAGGTACCTCGAAGGCTGACCCAGCCTAAATTATCTGAAAGAAAAACATTTTCAACAGCCTAGCTAGAATGCATTGAAAATGATTCTAGTGATGACTCTGAAAGGTGTTATAAGGACACAGGATCAATTTTATAGGCACACCCACTGAGATCGCCGTTCTAGTTTGTTAAATGCAAAACACTATTAATACCCAGGTTTTAGAGGACACTTACCTCAGTTAATTCATTGGGTGCACCAGAATGGTTGATACATCCAGCGATGCTGATCAATACTATACCCTACTGATCCAGCTCATCTTGAAAATGGATATTATAATAGAGATTAAAGAAATATTCCAAGACTGGCAAAAGCTCAATGAAACGTTTTGGCTTAAAGAAGTTTTACCATTTTTAGAAAAAGTTTGGATGAATCATTACCAAAGTTAAAAAGGTTAGCAGAAGGCCAGAGTAATGGCTAGCTTGGGACGTGCTCTACGATCAGCATTGTCTCATCCCATCTTATCAAGAAGATCAAACTCTCCTTTAACCTCAAATAAACTTAAAAGTATGGTATAGCTGGTACAAGCAACACCAAAGAAATAGGTGCATATGCATCTCTGCCAATTTGAGTTAAAAATTTTAGTTTTCTAAGATCCCACAATTGCATTAGACAAACCAGCATGATATAATTTTGGTACGCAGTTTATAATCAAATGTAATGAGTCATCAATCTGATTGAAAGTTATTTATTTCTCCTCAACCATTAAGTTTCCCTTATACTGTATAATAAAAAGTCTAGCAAGAAGGAATACTCTTGTCTGGTCAAGTACTCTGTTTCCGCTTTGCCTTTGTGATACTCTACTTCTGGAGGAAAGGCAAAAAAGATTTTCCTCTTTAGATACAGCAGAATACATACCATTTTTGCCACCAAGGAGGTAAAAATAAGACCAGGAGAACTCAGAATGGTTTCTACTAACATAACCCTAAATATTTTCAAACTGCTTGCTACATATTACATTATCATGAAGCCAATAAATATGAAATAAGTTTTTTACCAGGAGTCCTCTACCCAGCATACTAGTGGCCTACTGAGCTACTACTAGGAAATCTAATTAGTCAAGATATCTTAGTTAAGAAACATCTAGAAGTTAAGAAAGTTAAATTACTTCCAATTGAATTAATTAATGATGTAAACTTTATGGTACTCATCTTGATTTTGGTTTACCCGCTAATAATTTAATCTGTACCATTCCTCAAGTTCAAATATCTGATAAGTTAAATTAGGAGGAATTTGAAAAAGTGAACTAATGACACAAAGATTTTCAAATATTGTCTCCTACGTCAAATGTCAACTATTATCACATGAAAGACTGGATACATAATATCAACATAAAAGACTCAACCTCAATATGTTTGAATCTATATAGGAAGTTAAAATAGAGGGACAATATATGAATACTGAGCTCAAGCAACATCTGGATTCTGGATTACTTGTGCCCTCTTAGAGTCCATGGTCGTCCTCAATGTTAAGCATAATGAAGAAAAATAGTGGCACAGAATAGTAATGGACTACAGGAAGCTAAATAACATCACAAAGAAGGACAGCTAATTAATTTTACAAATTAATGATGCTCTGATCTGACTCTCCAACTCAAGATACTTCTCCTCCATATTACTCTCCAGTGGCTATTGGCAGATGGATCTTTTGCCATAGTAACAAGAAACTGGGCGTTGATTTTGCACGGAGTTTTTATTAAGCCTAACAGCTCTCACAGAAATTATGCAATGCACCTGCCTTACTTTGATGAGCGATTAATTATTATTATGCAAGATCTAAAACTGGCTGCGTGATTGTCTACTTAGATGACATAATGGCGTTCTTAAAGCCTTACTAGTAGTATGGACCACTTGAAGCCAGTTTTTCATATACTATAAAAAATTTTACATTAAACTAAAGACTGAAAGTGTACCTGCTTCCAACAAAAATTTGAATTTTTAGGACGTGCCATATTGCAGGAAGGATTTAACCCTTGTATAATAAATTTGAATTTATCTCCAACATGCTTGAGCCAAAAAGCTTCAGATATATACAATTATTTTAGAATTATGGGATATTGCCATCAATTTATCGCCATATTTTGCTCAACTCGCAGAACCTCTTGCCCATTTGCTTATCAAAAACACACCATCTGTGTGGGGGATTGGAGAAGAAACTAAATTTTCTACGCATGAAAGGTATATAAACAGAAATCATTTTTGTAACATAGGGACTATGGGAAGCCATTCATCCTTTTTACAGACGTCTCCAATCTAGCCGTAGGGTCCATCTTCTCACAACTGGATGAAAAAGGCATTGACCACATAGTGTCTTTTTACAGCAAGGCGCTTTCAGAGACTTAGAGAAATTACAATGTCATGAAAAAAGTGATAAGCTGTTCTCATTTCACTAAAACATTTCTGGCTCTTGTTGGTACATTATACAGTTGTTACAAATTATGCTTCCTTTAGAGTAGTTGTAAAACATGTAAGATCCAGCAAAGAAACTAGTCCCTTGAGCTCTCAAACTTCAGCACTACAACGTGAACATCGTTCATCAAGCTGTGACAAAGCACATGACCATAGATAGAATGACCCAATAGCCCTTATTTCAGTTAGACAATAGTGAAGCTGAACGGTTATACATCCTACACTTGAATTAGACTCTAGGAGGACGAAGATGAGTTAGAATAAAAGATGTTGAAACAACAAGCGCAAAATACTAAGGTTCAAGATGGATTATTCTACAATAAAGTCAGAACCAGCTGGTTACCTTATTTGAGACATTTGTAATAACCCAGTAATAATGGAAGACCATAGTGCCTTAGGACATAGAGGAGCCAGAAAAAGTTATGAATTGATCAAGGATAGATACTATTTGGAAGAAACACTTTACTTTATAGTGGAATTCTTAGAAACTTGCATAATTTGTAAAAAAACAAATGTTTCATAACCCTAAGTACAGTATCATCCAATAACCCCTAAGCAACCATTCAATACCATCAATTTTTGGTGACATAGGTTTACTACCTGAATCCACAATAAAAAATTGATATTCTTTTAGGCTTTAATCATTTCCCAAAAGTGAGTTGAAGAAATCACTGTGCTGCATGGACAGCTAAGGTTACCACTAACTTTTATATCAATAATATTTACAGGGCATGGCTGTCTGCAGGTGCTGCTATGCAATAATGTGTGAACTTTACTTTAAGATTTGTGAGAATCTTAGCTACGAGAATGGGAACTTAAAAAATTATTCTCAGCGCCCTAAAGCCCGTCAACTAACAGGGCTTAGAAAGAGGAGTGAAACGTTGGGTTCAATATTATAAAGATGGCTATTATTGATCCATTACACTGGGACCAATATCTCCCAAGTGCGTTGATGGCTAACAGGATAAGTATCCCTTGTATCATGAAATTGTCACCCTTCAAGGCCTTATACAGAAGAGAACCTGGCATCCTAGCTCTATCAGCTCACAAAGTTACAAAGGATGAAACCAAGGAGCCTGAAAAAGTGCTTATAAAATTAGCTCGTATGTAATATTTCAGTTTTAGTCAAGTCATTGAAAAAACTAGCCATGATGGTTATAAGATAGGTCATGCAGCATATGCATCTCGCCAACCTTTACCCTTTAAAGATTTCAGATTTATTCTTGTATTACAACTGTATAGCGCCATGAGAAGGAATTTAGATTCCATCTGGGATGGACTATATGCCATAACCTACAAACGTGGGGATGTTACTTACCTAATTCTTTAGGAACAGGAGCAACTATCAACAGTGTAAATATCTGAATCTTACATAATTACTCCCCCGCCAATGTTCTTGAAGGTGGTAATGTCAGATATTAGGATATTGGACATGATGGGAAAATATTACCCATTTGACCCCCTCAACAGAATCAATGCCTAGACCTGAGAAGTAGGCTGGAAAAGCTACATCAATTTATAATGAGGAAAAATGTTAGTCATTAAGGTTCAAATTGATACTAGGAAATTTACGTCAGACTAAATAAAGCCTAAGTTACCCTGAGATGGATCCTTTATAATCAGAAATAAAGAATCACTGGAATTTCAGGCGACCATTACTTTAGGTGGCACACATGGAAGTAAATTAAGAAAAACTGGCAAAAGGGTAAGAATCAAGAATCTGTCAAACAAGTGACCTAACTTGTATCAAGTCTCATCTGATTTTGTACATTCAGCATAATTTTTTTCCTTATCTGAAATATGCTACAAAGGCAATACCAGCCAGGATGCATCTCCTGACAGAGAGCCTCCTATCCCGGATTTTCCCCTATTAATTTAGTAATCCTTTTCCTTTTTGCCTTATATTGTTAAATGTGACATATAAAAATCCCCATCTATACTATAATAAAATAACGTCACTAATTCTATATCTCATTTTGATGCTTAACTTCAATAAGTCCATTTCTCCATACTTACCATAGGACGGATACTCTAGCTGGTGAGATATAAGAGATGATATAACACCTTTTAATAATTAATATACTTGTAATGCGTCATAGATGGATTTAAGTATTGACTTTCAGGCTTCTTAAGCATAGCACCATCAATCTCAAAAAAAACCAATAAACCTTTTATCTAGATATTAGTTATCATTTTACTAAGTAATTATATATAGGAAGATGATTGGTCAAACCAATTGCAACATCCTTCTTATGACCTTAGAGTTTTACCTGGGTAAGTGGGGTAACAGTGTGAGATATTCTGAAGATTGTAGCCTCCTGAGATATGGGAATAAGGCGTGAGATTCTGGTTTTGTGTAAAGAAGGCTTGAGATCCTTGTTCTGTAAAGATAATTTGACGCTTAAGAGAACAGCTGGGTCCCAGCCCACAATTGTGCCCATGCACAGGGCCTAATTAATACTTTTCACGCGAACCTTTCTGCTGCTGCTGGCTCTAAAGTAACCCAGAAATTGCCGCTCTGACATTAATTCTGTCCCACAAAACCTTCCTCTCAATGAAGCACCTGGAGGGAGGTGCCTAAAAAGCTGGAGGGTAATGCCACGCCCCATGACATAAATAGTTGGTGAAATAGCTGGATAAGCATGAAGTGCTGTAGGAAAAATGGTGTTAAGTTGTCTTCTTATATGACTTTAAATATTCCTTGGACCAAATCTGGGTTAGAGCCATATATTCCAAGCCTGGATCCAAGGGGTGGAAACACTGTATTGAAGGTCTTGATAATTATAAGATACATATTCAACAAAAACGGGTCTACAGCTTGAGTGTCCCATTCACTCAGAGGGTGCTGATAAAAGGGGTTAATCCACTTGCAAAAACTTATTTATTTGGTCACAGGGTGCATCATTAGGCAAATTGGAGGGTTTTACTTTTTTGTACATGGACTTTTTCATGGTTCCAAGCATTTCCAAACGTGTTGAAGCCTTGGAATTAAACATAATTATGGCTGTTTCTAATCATACCTAGATTTTCTAAGCCTCTGCTGACAGTGAGGAAGTTAAGTTAAACCTTTGACAATGATACTAAATTTGGCGTTAATAGCACCAAATAAAAACAACAATGATAAAGGAAGATTCTTTGAAAGTAGGTATTTTGTTGATATAAATATTGAAAGTATAAACAGTGCTTAAAAATTCAGAGTGTATAAAGTAGGACTTGATTTTCTTTAACTTAAATTTTTCTTATATGGCAGAACTGTCTTTGCAACTCAATTTCAGGGCCAGCATGTGCAATTACTTGATCCTCCGGGAATTGATGTGCTTCTTGTTTAAATTATATTGAAGAGTTGTGGCCTGCTGTTAATTTGTGGCTTCTAATATGACTTCAACAGTGGCTCTTGTTGTTCACGAGGCCCTTGTGGCTCTTGCAGCTGCAGGAATACATCAGCTATCTCAATCATTGGTGTTTAAAATTTATTTCTTCTTTTTTGGTAATATTCACATCTCTCAGCTTCTCACAAATAGGGAAACTCTATTTGGAAAGGAGCTTTGGTTTTTCTATCATCATTTGTGGTTGAACCCAAATCTAAAAAAGGTTCCTCTGAGGCATCATCTGTGACATTATGCACTTAGTCTTCTGGTCTGGTATATGTATTGAGTGCCCTCTGATGTCATGGTAACCAGCTGGAAAATTATTTGCAGCGGTCAGGGGGTATATAAACGCCTCTGTTGTCATGAACTTTAAACTCATCAAGGTTTTAAAAGGCTCTTTGTAATTTTAAAAAGTCTTTTGATTGCTGGCAGAGATAGAAGAAACTTGATATGTTCTGGTCAGCTAGATCGTCAGTACCATTACTAGTAATAATGGAATGGGAGTTTTCTAAAGGGGGATTTTTCAATGGTTGAAAAATTAGCCTCAATAGCTGGGACTTTCTTGACATTAAACTACCCAAGAATATATCAAAGGGAAATACTTCAAGTGCTGAGCATGGACTCAGTTTTAGGCAATGTGGTTGATATCATCATTAATGGTATACTCAGTTTCTCGTCTCATGATAACATTTGCAGGTCCCATCCAAACAGCCTGTAACTTCTCAGATTGCTCTCCACACATGTGCTAGTACATGCCTTCTGTCCAACCTCAGGTATGGACATATTTGGGTCTTTGGTCACTATCTTTGGTAGTCTTCTTAAGTGACTTCATGATATTTCTGCTGACGTTCAGTTGTTTTTAACTAAGACCTCCATTACCTCTCTATATCTGTTGAAAAGTAGTTCATCCTATCTGCAACTATCATTGGAGCTAGAAAGCTTGGTAAAACAGTTTCTCTTCCATAATGCCTTTATTGGAAACATGCCAATTGTCCTGTGGTAGCTCACCTGGTAAGCAACAGGGCTGATGGCAAAATGCTGTCCCATTTTGATCCATGGTTATTCACAATCTTATTTAAGATGATGCAAGAGTTCAAAAACTCTTTACAAGCTTTTATTGGTAGAGGGGGTGTAAGGCGTGATAAACTGCTGCTTGACTCCTACCAAGTCCATCAGATGTCTCACAACATCTGAGATGAAATTACGTCCATTATTAGAAAGCAGTATCTGTGGGATTCTATGGTGAGTGTGACCTAGTTGTAGAGGGCTCATGTGGCATTTTTTGGGTAACCGCCTCAAATGTGATTGCTCCTGTCCGCTTAATAAGTTGAACTAGCGCTATAATGTTAAAATGATTCCCGCTGGATGACTTTGAGAATGGTCCAACAACATCAATGGAAACGTTGTAAAAGGACGCATTTGGAGGACAGGCTGAAACGCAAACTTCTTAAGGAGTGGCTTGTTTTGGGCACATTCAATGCAGAGCTTCAGACTCTGATTGATATCATCCAGCCTAGGCTCCCAGTTCAATCTCCTTAAGATTATGGTATCTCTTCTTTAGTCTTCTGTGGCCAACTTGAAGATGTCCTTCCATGGATAGCACCATTTGTCCTTTTGGCTTCGCAGTTGATATTCATTATCATGTACTTGTTTCTCCAGCTACCCTCTCAGAACAACATCGCTCTGGACAGTTCTTTAGTATCCTCTTTACTGCATCTTCTTCTTTTTTTAGTACTAGATGGTCCCAACACTGCATCTTCTTCTTCTTTTAATTTCTTCTCTGATTAAACTGTATTTTTTAGATCTTATTTCTCACATGGGCTTGCAAATAGAAGACAGGTAATCATAATAAGCCATCTGTATAAAGATGCTTCTCTCATGCCTGGCACAGGATCTCAAAACAGTAACCTTACAACTAAAATCCCACCTTGCCATTGTTTTTATCTGGATCCTTCATCTTTGTCAATCATAATAGTGAAGCATTGTTGGAACTTATATTAGGTATACTCTGAAAACATAAGGTCATAAGTTTCATATTGCTTTTCTCACTACTAGGCACCCACTCTCTGTAACTGTGTAGTTGAGCTCTGCTCTGATGAATGTCTTTATTTAGAACTCCATAAGGTAATCTACTCCTTCTTTATTAAACTCTGCTAAGATGGCTCCAATACCCACATCACTGGCATCAATGTAAGCGTACAAGGTCTTTGCGAAATCCATGTATATCAAGATTGGGCTTTCTATTAGTTTCTAATTGAGCTTGTTGAAGGCATATTCTTGATCTTGTTCCTACATGAACAGTACTCCTTTTGATGAGGAGGTGTGTGAGCAGCTTACATTAGTCACAAAGTTTGGCTCATATTGGTAGTCTTATCCTTTTATGCTGAAGAACACCTGGACATCTCATATGCACTTGGAAGAACACGTCTTGGCGATAGCGTCACCCTTTTCCTTGCTAAGGCTTGTTTTCTCTTTAGTTCACTATATATGATCAAGGAATTACAATTGGATCTTCTAAAACAAGATCTTTATTCTCTTAAGCTTGAGGTCAATCTTTATTAAACAGCATAAACCTTCCTTTAGGTGTACTGGATAATATTTTAGGTCTTACTGAACACCTTGATGTTGTCCAAGTAGATGAACATTTTATATCCTCAATTTATTAAAAATCTATTTTTTACTCATTAAAACATAAATGGTCATAGTACAATCCATGTGCCATACGCATTGGTTTGTAAAGTCCTTAGATGGTAATCAGTGCACACTTATCTTGTTCTTCTAAATAAAACTCCATTTTCTAGTAGCCACTTTCCAGGTCCACTGATGAGAGTTAGTGCAATTCTCTAAACTATTTTTTAAGCATTGTCAATGCACTGTAGTGAAACCAGTTTTCTCTTAGTAAAGTCATTTATCACTCTGTAACCATTGACTATGCAGTGAGTCCCATCTTTCTTTCTCAAGTGATGAAGGGGCAACTCCAAAGGACTTTTGGAGGGTCATACCAAGTTTTTATCAATAAGTTTATATAGCTCTCTCAAAAATGACTTTTCCTTGCTCTTGGAACAGCATAAAAACCTTATTAAGAAGCGTTTGGCGCCTCAGGGTCAATCATTTAAGTTCAATCTTGCAAATTCCATTATTGTTAAGTCACCTGATATGGTTTATTTTAAAATATAGTCCAAAAGTTCATTACTTTCAAGCTCTTTTGTGTCAATAGTTCTTGCAGCACAATCACTTTGATGCCAGCAATGGTGTTCTTGGGATTTCTCAAGGATAGGTGTAAGCCTTGTCCTGAGAGAAGGTTGACATAAATTACTGTGTGAGACTTGACCTTCAAGCTATTCAGATAGTCCCATGAGTCTAAATTAAGGTTCAATCTTACGTCATTAATCTAGGCTTTAAACTCAGAGTATTGTCTGAAATACTCTTAATTTTGGCTCATAATCCTTTTAATACTAATTGCGTGCATTTTACCTGATTCTGAGGCCTCATTTACACTACTCCATCTTCAGTGGCCCAAAGATCCCATTATCTTCATCAGCTGTTTATTCTGGAAGCTAGAAAGTTGGACCTCTAAACCTGGACTATTTGAAGAGCTCCTACTCAAGGATAATATATATATATCTTATGTTATGAAACTATCACCAGGAGATCAAGAAGCACAGCTGACCTTCCAGGTGGGACGCAATTATGGACAAACCACTTGGGAATCAATATTGATCAATGAATCAATCTTTGTCATTTCCAATGAATCACGATTCCCATTTTACTTTCAACATTACTATAATTAGAATTGTCTTATTTTCAAATAAAAAACATTTTCAGCTAATAGCTTATAATATAGCTTTCTAATATCTAGTTTGAATTTTATTATAATAGATAAAGTCTTATCCATTGCCGCATCTTATGAGTCCCCTGTCCTCTCAGCTTACCATGATGCGCTAAGCCTTCTGAAGCCAGCCAGTATTTCATGCTCCCTAAAGTTAGCACCTGCAAGTGCATCTGGTGGAGTTGTCACATTTGGTTTTCCCTACAAGGCCGCTTCCAAGTGCAACCTGAGGAGTTAACCTCAACCTTGGACGAAAAGGAAACAACTACCGTTGGCACTCCAGATTATGACTTCTGACCTACCTCCTCTGTAATGGCCAAGACACAGTAACTGTAGGGACCAACTTTCCAAAAATCCTTGGAGTGTGTCCCAGAAGACTTTGTGCAAATCTGAACCCAAGTCAGCTGAAACTTTTGCTTAACCTGTTAAAAACGCTTAAAAAATTGAAGAGATGTTAATGAGCAAAAATAACAGCATTATAAAGTAAAAAGAGAATGAAGGCGATATTCTATTTTGAGGATCAATCTCTACGTTTCAAGAAGATGTGGGATGCTAGGAGAGAATAAGCTTTTTAAAATATCACTGAGTGGAATGACAATTGTACACTAAAGCATGTCTACTGTGATAAAAGTTATATTCAAAAAAATTTAGCTTTGAACAAAACCAAAAAAAATTAGCCAAGCTACAAGTCATCCTCCAGTCAAAGAGAGAGGATTAGACCAATCAGAGTGCTTGAATGCTATTAAAAACAATCAATTTAAATATAAACACTTAGCTTATTTGGGTGGCGAAAATTGATTTCTAAATTTTGAGGTCATTTACCACTTTGGTATTTCAGAGCAGGAGTGGAAACAAAGGTCATTACCTACATGGACCTAAAAGTGCCAAGCGACAAGTCAAATTTGGCCAATGAATCTCAAAAGAATTATTGACACAATAAAGTTGAGACAAGTCAAGAACTAATTTCCAAACCCAATAATAATTAAGCTTTGAGAGCCCCATCGAAGCTCTAAATACTTCCAGCGCCTCAAAATGTTAAAAGCGCTAGACAAAACACTTGGTGCTAACCTTCTCACGAACAGTGATAAGCTTGACAACTCCTAGCTGGCGAGCGTGTAGCCCAGTATTTCCATTGTCTCCCCTCCTAATATTGGGCCAGATATTACTAAAAAGAATTCTAAAGCTTACCTGGTTCCACTTTTAGCTTGGGAAAACGCTTGTCTAACAAACCTGAGCCCAAAATTAACTTGAGTGGCCTGAAATCCAAGGCTGATAAATTAATCAATTTCAAAAGGTGAGAACTTACCTCAAGTGCCCAAAAACCGTCGTCCCAACCAGCCAGTCATGCACCAAGCAGACCGCATGCAAATTCACTGTTGGCAAGGCACCCCATAAGCAACTTGCCACCAAGGTTGCTTGCAAGAGTGTTCCTGCTGTCAGTGGTGTCAAGAAGCCTCATCGTTTTAGACTGAGAACAGTTGCTCATCATGAGATTCTTAGATACCAGAAGTCTACTGGGCTTCCCCTTCACAAGCCGCCTTTCCAGTGTCTTGTCCGCGAGATTAATCAAGATTACAAACCCAATCTCTGTTTTCAAGCCTTTTCTATCGCTGCCCTTCAGGAGCTTGCTTAAGCCTACCTCAATGGGATTTTCGAGGATACCAAGAGGGCCCTCATTAAAACCAAGAAGGAGCACTCATGGTGCAACTGCAAGTTGGTCAAAATTAAGATATCCTTAAAGAGCTGTTGCAATGAGATTCTGGAGGTCGAGACAAAATTAAGTAACCCAGGCTTGTAATAACCCACAAATCATTTTGAGGCTTCCCATGATACCCTCTCTGACCTAGGCTCTATGCCTGAGAGCTATATTTACCCTCTTGACACTGTCAATTATTTTAATCACAAGATTTTAAACGTTCCAGAACATAATTACACGCGACCTCAACTTTCAATCTCACACTTAAAATGATGCTACCATAGACGCCTTCAGCTTTGTGGCTGCTGGGTTAGTTCTTATCATCAAATTTGTAGAGAAAATCACTGAGACCTATCGTGTCATGGAGCTAGACTGGAATGCCTCACAAATCACTCCAAGGTTGACTATAATGCCCTCGCCGACTTTTATTGTGCCATGCATCAGTTTGAGGCTCAGAAATGAGGTGAAGGTCCACTGTTGATGATCAACATCCTCAAGGTAATGGGTTTTGGCTTACTCAACCCAGTGCCACACTACTGTAACAAATTCTCTCGCATGTTTGCCAGTGGAACAGATGGCCACCTGATGTTGTCAATTTCTTTATCCTTTGGCGCAAATCATGGCAATATCATAATTCATTCCCAAATCATCTCATCAGCTACATGCACCTCAAGCACACCATTGTTGTCCACTCATGTCTAGTTCCCAAATGGAATTCGCACTGTCACAACTCAAACACTTTGACTATCTACTCTCGTGACTCCATCTTACCTTGTCAAATTAACCCAAAGCACCTGATTATCCTTGCCATCAATATGAAGCCTCCAGCCAAAGCCCTTATTTCCTGCCGTGACGCCACTAAATTATGTTTGTCAAACCTGCTTCCATTGGACACGTTCTGATGGCAATCATGTGGCCCAGGTTCTTCTTAACATGAAGACTCAGTGTGGCCACTTGACAAAACCAAGCAGGCTCAAAACTTGACTTGCCATCTCCAGATGAACATTTTAGAGTTTTGAGATGAATTACACCAGTCAAAGGAACCTGATATGATTAACCAGCTAAATTTCAACAAGAGTAAAAATAAAAATACCTTGACAAATAATTAGCTTGATTCTTTGCCTGGACTAAGACGTACTCCCCTTGGACAAGGCTTGAAGGGGGCTCTCTCAGTAATCTCCTTAAGCAAAGTGTAAGCCTTGTCCTGAGGAGAAAGTCGATCTAAACTACTGTGTGGGACTTGACCTTCAAGCTATTCAAATAGTCCCATAAGTCCCAAATTAAGTTTTAACCTTGTGTCATTAATTTATGCTCTAAATTTTAAGGTATTAACTGAATTACTCGAAATTCAACTAATGATCATTTTAATATTTTTTGCAAATATTTTTAAATAATTCTGAGAAGTAGTATCATAGCGGGGTGGTTCCTGCTCCACTCTTAGTTGGGTTTTAGTTGAAATAGTTTGAAGCCAGTATAGGCTAAAAAAAACTTGGTGTGGTATATTTGTCCCAAGGTGTCCGTGCCTAATTTGCATTTTATACTTAATTCTGAGGCCAAATTCACACACCTCCATTAGCAGTGGTCCAAAGTATCCCAATATTCATCAGCTGTTTATTCTGGAAGCTAGTAAGTTGGACCTCTAAATCTGAACTATTGGAATAGCTACTACTCAAGGTTAGTACTAATTTAACTTAAGCTATGAAAATATCGCCTGGAGATCAATAAGCTTTGCTGATCTTCCATGTTGGAAGCAATGATGGACAAACCACTTAGGAATCAAGATTGATTATTTAATTACTCTTCTCCATTCTGAATAAATCATGATTCCCCTTTTACTATCAACAGTAAAAAAACAGTACTGTCTTTTTTATAAATAATGTACTTTTTCAGCAAATAGCTTATATTATTTATTTATTATCTAGTTTAAGTTTATTTTAATGAACAAAGTCTTGTCCATTGTCGCATCTTATGAAGCCCCTGTCCTCTCAGCTGACCATGATTCACTAAGCCTTTGCAGTCAGCCCTATGTCATGCTCCACAGTGTTAGCACCTGTGAGCGCATCTGGCAGAGTTGCAACAGGTGTGAACTTATTTATGTTGGCGTAGTGGTACATCTTAACTTTAGTAATGTTTTGACCCTTCTTAATCTTAACAGGGTGCTTGACAATTTTTCAAGGAGAACTTTGACATCTCCTTGGTAGGTAGAATCATAGAATCCAGGCATCACTCTGGGTTCCTTTTTACTAACGCCTTTGGGTCAATAAATCTTTAGCATTGTCTGTTCTGGGATATCAGTGCTGATATATTTTATAATGACCTTCTGTTCTCCAGGTAGTAGGACTGTACTTTTGCTGGCGTACAAGGGAAAATTGGACTCTGCTTCCTCTGTTTGTGGTAGCTGTTTTGTTCCCTTTTTCTTCATGGTATAGCTGGCTAAATAAATGGAATGCTTAATTTTGACTAGACATACTCACTTTTGCAATACTATTTTCTCTGAAACTCAATTGGCATCAGGTAGTTTTAGAGTCTGATTTAATTTTGATTTAAAATTGATGATTTCTCATAAACTTAACTAGGAAATATGTTCTTTATGAGAAAATTGTAGTGGTCATTTTTGGTACCTAAGCTAGAGAAGACAAGAAAAAGATAAATCACAAGGTTTTTTAATTAAGCATCTAGTGCTTTGGTTGACTTAGGACCAGACGTTTAAACTTAGCCTGATAACTGATTTCAGCTGCAAAATTCAACTTCTTTATGATCTCGAAATACATTATGTTTACTGGAGAGCCAATATCCAGTACTATAAATCTTTTGACTTTATGTATAGTGACTTCAACGTTTTTAATGCTCTTGTCATTTGTCATTCCCGCAAAAGAATGGCACTAACTGTCTGACTTAATACTATTGACAATTCAGGGATGCAGGACTCCTTGCAAGAATTGGGTGACTTGCAGTCTTCAATTATGATCTTCTTAAACTGTGGTTCTATAAAAATTATCACCTCCTTAGATACTTATAATAATATGTGTGGACTATGAAGTTTGAGACAATTAAAACTACCTAATAGGCTCAAACTTTGTTTGGATAAGTCTGAGGCAGGTGTGAACAAAAACTTCAATCAAAGATCAAATGACATATTGTCCTGAATCAACCTGGGAAACAGACTCCTCTTTATTGATTTAAATGTGTGATGTATGATCTAATTGAATGATCATGCAACCTCGTCCTTTAGTTCTTCCTTCTTTCCTCTTTTATAATATGATGACTTCTCCAGAAGTGTCCTTCTTGCTGACAGTTGTTACATTTGAGCTTGACGGAATTCAAGTACCACCAAGCAACAGGGAGATAAGTCTTCTTTTTTAGGATTAATATTTCAGTTCAAGTAAGGTAAGCAGCCTTTTTATCAAGGCGACGTTGTTGATGGGCTGATGTCCTGATTACGTCTTGTAAACGGCTTCAATATCAATTAAGTTCTCCTTAATGGCCTTCAAGGATTTATCGGGTTTCCTGTCCAAGGTCATTTGCATCAGGAGTTGCAGGTGTGATTCCAGAAAAATAGTCAAGACAGTCTTTGCAATGACTAAATCCTGGGTCCAGTCTTCCAAATATATTGTGCCTTGAGTTAACACTGGTTTGCATAGTCCACATTTGTTTCATACATCCATATTATCATAATAGAGAACTCTTGCCTCTAATTTTGAACGTCATGTGCTCTTATAAAATTAACAATAAGAATTTATTTGCTAATCTCAAGTGTGAAGGGGTCAAAGTGTAGCTTCAATAAATTCCTGTGCTTCTCTGTCCTTACATTCCTGAACATGGCAAGCATTCTGTTTTTCAAGATGCATCCATTTTGTTTTATTATAACTGAAGAAATCTGATTAGAGTTCTCTCACCAGGAGCTAACTTAACCTTAAATTAAAATTAATTTTTATCTCCTTCAGATTTAATTAAATGTGGATTGTAAAACCAAGCTGGAGTATTGGCATTGGTAGTACGTTCTCCCAACGTAGGTAATGGTATAAGGGGTGGAGACGCATAATTTGCATGTTGTCCACGTCCTGCTTAAAACATCCCTACTAGTTATTGTGACTTTACGGATTGATAAAATTTGAGTTTATACTTTATAATGTCTCGTTGTTCTCGCTCTCAAAGCAGTGAACTTCTCCATCACTTAATTCATGTCCAGTTCTCTAGTTCTTTCCCTGTGCTGGTGATGATCTGTTTTCTTTTAGCTCAATAGTCAAACAAGTTACACGCTGCTTCAAGACATTAAGCTTTCTGTACATACTCTCCAGATTCTTATATTCTGGAAGTTTCTCCTCGTGGTACAATTCCATGGTATATTTAGTGTTCTCTCTGAAATTACTTCATGATGACCCTGTAGTAAGCATCAATTATTATAAAAATTTTCCTCTCACTCAGGGGATGCTGCTTATTGGGGTTAAGCCGCTTGCACAAATTTATTTATTTGTTCACAAAATGCATCATCAGGAAATTGGAAGGTCTTGTCCTTGAATATATGGGATTTTTTTTCTCAGTTCCAAGCGTGTCCACCCATGTTAAATCCTTGAGATTAACATAACATGGCTGTTCCTGAGCATAGTGGCACTTTACTTAAACCTTTCCTGAAAACAGAAAAGCTAAGCACAAACTTTTAACTTTCAATCTTCATTAATTAGAGTTATTAGAACCAAAATAAAAACAATAGTAAAGGATAGTCTGTAAAAATATTATTTCATTGATAAGAAGGTAGTATATATAGTGCTTAAAGATTTAATGTGCATAAAGTAGGACTTCCTTTTTATACAATTCAACTAATTCTCATAAGGCAAATGTGTATCTGCAACCTGGTTTCAAGGCCTGTCAGATTCTGTTGTTTGACCTGAAAATAAACCCTTTGACAACCATCAATTCAGGCAGATTGGCCTCTCTTATACATGGGCCAATTACCCTAGTTCTCAACTATGTCAGACTACTTCTATTATAATTCAGGCTGAATTTTCAACATTAATTTAAAATGATTATCTTTTTGACAGCTTGGGCCAATTACGCTTAGCTCAAATCAGACCGATTATAATCACAACAACTCAGCAATTGGTTTTAATTAGTTGGGCATAAAATCAAGAAGATATCTTTAAGAAATTTTCCTGGGATCAATCCCTAAGAATACCTATTAAAATAACATGGACAAATAGAACTATAAGATTGCTACATTTTTTGTAATCAGTTTTCAGCCTATGGAAAAGTTTGTATGGTGAATCTCATGATCAGCACAATAGCACTTGCACATGGACCACCCAATTGGAAGTACCAAGTGCTATTGAGAGAGGTCTTCTGACGTCCCAAATAGGAATACATCATTTACCTAAAATCGATGAAAATTCTCCAGAAGTCTTATTTTGCCAGTTTTATGACAAAACTCAAATTGAGTTGATTTCAAGCACTTTTGCACGTTTGTGTTGCAATTTTGTTTCCTAAACATTCCTAAATATGAGAGTATCTTGCCACCAATAGTCCTAAAATAGGTCATTGTCATATCTGTTAAGGGCCAAACTGAGGTGGAAAATAATTATTGTAAAAATTGCATACCTGTAATATGGCCATGAGATGCCCTTGAGGTATAAATACCATCGCCTGGCCTAATGAATTAGCATCCAATAAATCTAATAAATAAAGATATATTTTCTTAATTCCCTTTATCTGGGTTTTTATCAGAGTCTTTTATTGAAGAGTGTTGATAAGCTGTTAAAACATAAATCTCAGTTTGCCTTTTGCCTTTGTAGAATTTCCTGAATTTATAGGGAAAATTAAGCCCAAGATTGACCATAAGAGTTGATTTATATGAATAAGCCTAGTGAGCTTCTGTAAGTCTGGAGACCCAACCTCTTGGGTTAGACCGGGAAAAGGTCCCTTATAGGAAGAATAAGGGCTCTAATGCCCCTGTGGAGCCCTTGAATCAACTGGGGGACTTGAGACATGTGGTTGATGAACTTTGGATAACCACATTGGCCTTAAAAGATCCCTCCACATTACCCCCTTTGGCTGCTTCTGCCCTAGTTAAAAGGATAAAGGAAGTTTGTAGGGAGGTAATACAGGCCAGAAGTCACCAACAGCACCTCCCCCTCCACTGGCCTCTACCCTGCAATCCCTCACTTCCTTGGAAATTAAGAAAACCGGCCTTAAAACTCAGGAAATGGTTCATGAGTCAGGAAAACTGGTCTGGACCACGGGATCCAAACTTCTGGGTCTGTGAAAGCCATTATGACTAAAAAATCCATGTTTGAAAATTTTACTTTTTTTAAAAAATTTGTTAAAATTGACCCTGGATGAATCTATTCTGCCAGCCCTTTGATCAGAGTAAATCCGCTCAAGTTTGGATCAGTGAGGGCTCCTCCCTGGCAGATCATATGATTACGTTGCTAGAGATTTTGCAACCTTTGCATAATCTGGATGATGACGCCCCAATCCCAGGCTGAGTACTCATGAGTACATCAGCTGCCACTTCCAAGAAAACACACCCATGACCCCATTTTTCCCCATTTATCATATATAAAGGCAACTGCCTCTGTAAGGGGCAGTTGTCAGTCCATTTTATTTCTTAAGTTGAGATAAAGCTGATCTTTACCCAAATATTCTCTATGCACTCCAACTATTTTCAAACATACTTTCACTTACCCAGCAAAGCGTGCAGTGATCTGCATTTTAGGGCGATGGTCATTTGGTGGGCCCTCCAAGCCATAGATCCAGTAACCCACCACACAGTGATTGTGATAATCAAAGATTTTGCCATGATTATGTGACAACAATCCACTAATTTCAAAGAGTTTTTGGATCTGCTAAACTCTTCACAACGATCTACTCTCCCTTTGACACCCAGCAGACAAGCTATGGGTCTGCCTCACACTTCAAAAATAATTGGATAATTCAGAGTAATTCTCCCCACCAATCCGCTGGTAGTTAAGCAACAATATGGGCGGAATGAGGCCATCTCTGCTAATCGCAAGTCCCATTTGGATGTGAGAAATGACCATTCTTGCAACTGTGAGGTGATAACCAGGTACCAGACTAGCCAAGTCATCTCGCCGAGGGCCAATCTGGCCCAAACCAATTTATAAAATTGATCCACTGGGACAATGATGTCCTCAACCCCTCAACCCATTATGAAACTCTTCTTTGGGTTCAAGCTAAAACCCATGGCCACCTGTTAGTTGATTCAATTTGATTTGATTCAATTCAAATTTATTCAATTCTCAAATCCAATCAGCTCATCCGAAACTTTGAAAATTTTAATTATTTTCAGAAATTCTATTTTTGATGAACCAATACCATAAGGATTGAAAAAAGATCCCGAAGGTCACCAACTGCAAACTAGGAGGATTGGTCATACTCCTTGCCTCTCCCACCCCTGGGAGATGACCCAGCAAGACCCGCGGTTGCCCCCATTGCAGCCATCTGGTTTGCTATGGAGGCCTTTGGTATGTTCTTGTACTTTTATTTCCCTCACAAGTATCATATGGGATCCCTCCTGCACCTGATCAGAACTGCTATGCCATTGGAATTCTGAGCTTTCCACTGGGTTGTTACACACCCAGATTAAAAGCCCAGTCTTACTTTAATCAGAAGATTCCATGACATATTTAAAATTGTCAAAATACCGTAAAATACTGGCTAAAATTGAGTATCTTATGACCAAACCTCTTTCCAATTATATGTGCTAGATTTAACTTAGCAAGTGAGCTATCCTTAGGTTTAACAACTTGTGCTCAATCAAAATTGGTGACACTCTATAAGATGGACATACACAACAAGTTCTTGCAGATTCAGCCAGAAGAGAAATTGACAACAAGATGGATACTAGTGACAAGGAAATCTCTGATTATTTTAATACTCCTGCCAAGGCTCCAACGTGGGTACCTCCTACTCCCTGGATCTTATCACATGAGGATCTCATGTAGATGCAACAAGCCTGATTGATCTTACATCTAAAAGCGTAAAGGCCATGATAAAAACTTATATTGGGGATTTAGGATTGGTATTTCACAAATTGATCCCTCTTAAGCCCTGTTCTATTACCTCAAGGATCAGGCACTCAAGATGGAGATATACATGAATTATCATGATGCAACTATAGCATCTCTCACCAGACGTCTCACGGACAGTCAAGCAATTATTAAAACTCTGGTTAACTTTGTCAACCCTCAATCAAGCATACCAAGCAAATTCTTGCTAGACAAAATATGGAACTCACGGAAATCTACCATGTATAAGGGAAAGAACAATCTCCCAAAATTCTCTACTGAGAAAAATTAAATTCTAGGTTTATCAAAGTCCAAAATGCAATTGTGGATAATACAGGACTTGCCAATAATTCCATCAGAGATTAAACACATTTGAGGAGCTACTAAACGCAGAAATCTTAAGATAGCTGCAGAATTTCTTGTTCACCATGGGCTATTGCACAAATGGGTATAAAAAATGAATATCTGCTGTCAAAGATGGAAACTTATTCTAATTCCTATCATCTCAAACATAAAGAATCACCACACATAGGCAAATCAGGATGAAGAGAGCACCTGGACTTAAATTTCAAACATGTTAACTTTGGTAATCATAGTTGGACTGAGTTAAGTATCATAAAAACATTTCAGACCTCGTTACATTACCAGCAGTCCCAAATAAGGACTAGGAAAATGCTCAGATTAAAGAGGAATTTTCATAAATTTGTACTAGTGTCATAATTGAAGGCCTGAAATTCTAGAATTTATCATGAGAATTGGGAGCCCAGAATACAATTATCAACGGCAAATTCCTGAGTAAATAGTATGGCTGAAGATCATAAATGCATAACGTCAAATCTTGTTTTATCTGAAAAGGAACATGACAAGTTTAAAAAAGAAGTCAATATCTCAAAAAGCAAATTTGCCAGTGTTCACCTAGCCTTCATAATGGAGAAATTGAAAAAAACTCTTCCATTCAGCCCAAAAAGACTTGGAAAATAATAAAGGGCCGAATTCAAGTATTTAAAACCATCAGTTTAGAGCAATATCATGATATTGAATTATCAGAAATTGACACAATTGCAGAAACTGATATTTCAAACATCCATCCTATACCTAAAGTTCTGGCATCAGTACTAACTCCAGTCACTCCCCAATGGGAAAAAGGGCTGACTTTGAATGATTATTCGCCAAGGCGTTCAAGTACTAGAAGAAGTGTGACACTTATGCCCAATACAGGGTGAGATAACTTCAAATTATTGAACTTTCCAGATTTTTGATAGTGATGGGAATTTTAACCATTTTCTCAAGCTTTTTTTAAAAGCATTTCTGGGAGCATCAGACCATGCAAAAGAATCAACACTAACAAACTCACTTAATGCTCATAGCTGCGACCTCATTATGCCCCATTTTGTGATGATTCGTCCTATATAAATTTCAAAATTGCGTAATAACAATTTGGAGGGCCTGATAAATTAGTGACCAAAAAACCAAGCTTCTTAATATTGAATTTAAACAAACCGAGACTACTAAGGACTTTACTAACAGATTATTTCATGAGGCAAAAGTCTTGATTGGGTGCAACACCATGATTTTGATGCTGAGATTGCAATGGAGCATGTGGTCATGCCCTACGATGGCTTGAACCATGTCATGATACCTGCATTATATAGAAAATGTAAACCCAAGTGCTTACCAATTACTTGAGAATCAGTGCCCGCAGTTTTAATGCTCTTAATCAACCCAAAGACTAGTAAAAGTCCGATTTTCAGGACTAAAAAGCAATCCTATGTCTGACCAAGGATAAAACTCTCAACCCACAAGTCAAAAATTAGATCAAAACAGCAGCTAGTGCCAATTACATGCCACAACTGTGGTTGAAAGGGGAATTTTCTAGTCCATGCTACGGATGGTCTGACAAAAAGTCTGGGGTCAACATTGCTCTAGAGATTAATAGTAACATTGAGGCGAAAAAAGAGCAGATGGAATAGAGGCAGAATTCTCTAAGTCCACCAATGTTCACAAAACCATTCCACCTGACCCTCAAAAGCTCTTTATGTCCAATGATGTTGCTGAAAATAACCTCTACCATATTGTGGCTAATGATGTGCTTATGGTCACTACTTGGATAAAAACAAAGGCAACTAAACCCTTAAAAATTACCAAAGAACTCTGAGAAGAGGTGTTAAAACCTTACGCAAAGCAGATTATTGATCAGGTTTTATAACTTCAAACGGGACTTCATTTTCCTACCTTTGATTATCAACGTACAAGTGGCCATTCCCATAATGACCTTATCAGATAACTTCCCAGATATCTTCTCAATTCTGAAAAGCATCTGGTTTTTTCAGCGATCATAGTACTCACACAATATAAACTATGAAAACTACTATCAATGTAATTAGGTGGATATAGTAGTAAACTAGGTCAAGTTTAGGCCATCATAAATAGTGGTGCCCCTATCAATATAGTCAGCACAAAATTGGTAAATAGTTAAAAATTACGCCCAATGTTGCCCACTGTCAGGAATATGGCACATCCAGAGTGCATACAACCAAATTTCTGTGTGCATACAGTACCCTACCTCCCAGATTCAGCTCTATAGTAGTAATGGCACCTGCCATAGTATTGCCAAATAAAAACTATAATATCTTAATTGGAACTGATTGCCTAAGGAGATATGGAGTTGTTACCAATCACAAGGACGATAATCTTACGTCTTGACCAAGCTATCCCACTTTACTCTAATAGGTGGAGCAGTTGAGAAAAAGAAGCCTAGCATATTCATAAATCTGGCTTACAAATGTGGAGTGGTCCTTATTGAGTATACCAAAGAATGATTAAGGATAAAAACACTACCCACCCAGAATAATGAATCAAAGGACATTCCACTTCAGTCAAATCAGCACGTTACTATATCACTTAGAGATCAAGTAATCATCCCAACTGGACTAACAATTTATATCTCAGAAAGACATTATAGCGAAGTATATCAACCATGGTCCAAATATCGATTTGAGCCAAAAAATTCATCTGGTATCATCATCCCTGGCCATTTAGAAAAACACATATTGTGTGCAAACCTACAAAATTGGACCATCACCATTAAGCAACATCAGACAATTGTTATACTGCATCTGCTTCTACCACAGAAATTAACTCATTTTACAAGTCTGGAACTTTTTTCAAATTAGGCTTCTTGACAAGGACATAATCAGCATTAACAATGTTGTCCCTATGGCCAATTTAAGAAACCTGCCCAACTCTGAGACTGAGAAAGGCCAAGCTTGGGAGTTATTTTCTAATTATTGGGAAATATTTGCACTAGATGATTTCAACTTGGGATGTGCCAAGGATGTTGTCCACAATATTGACACTGGAGATTATAAACCAATTTTCTTACACCCAACTAAATTCTAAAAATAAATAGAAGAAGCTGTATCCAAGGAGATTAAGGAACTACTCAATTGCAGCATGTTAGTTCCTTCAAAAAGTCCCTGGGCTGCACCGATTTTAATAGTGATGAAAAATGATGGAAGCAAATGAGTAGTCACTGATTACCATAAGTTAAACAACATCATGAAGAAGGACTCATGCTCTCTGCCAAAAATTGATGATGCCTTGGACAAACTAGGGGGCGTGAAGTTCTTCTCAGCAATGGACCTTATCAGTGGGTATGGGCAAATCGATTTGCTAAAGATGAGCGCAAGGAATGTGCAATCATAACCCAAGAGGGCCTATTCCAGTCGACAAGGATGCTTCAAGTGCTCTACAATACCCTGGCTACCTTTCAGAGATCTATGGATACAATCCTGGGAGATTTCAAATTGTGTGTACTAGTATACCTTGATGATGTCAATATTTTTAGCCACACTTTTGGAGACCACCTTGAACATTTATAGGTGTTTTCAGAAGTCTATCAGCTGCAGACTTAAAAATCAAGCTCAAGAAGTTTCAGTTCTTAAAGGATCAGCTGGAATACCTTAGCTTTGTAATTGACAAAGTAGGTCCTCAGACCAGCACTAAAATTTAGATGCCATCTCCAAAATAATAGCCTGAATCCAAGCACAATATTCAAAAATTCTTAGTTATGATCAGGTAATATTACCGATTTATTGTCAACTTTACACAATTTGAAGAGCCACTCATCTATCTACTCAAGGTTAAGGCCCCATTTGAATGGACTCTGCCTTACCAAAAAGCATTTAATCAACTCCAATTGGCACTATTGGTCACGCCTGTTTTGATATCAAGACTTTGATCGCAAATTAATATCCATAATAATGCATCCTTAATGGCAGTTGGAGCTATATTATCTCAGATCATGGAAGATGGCGAATAACATCCAGTTGCCTTTGCTAGTCAGACCTTAAACGTTCACAAGAGAATTATACGGTGATGTAATGAGAAATCCTAGCTGTCATATATGATTGCAATTAATTTCATGTCTACCTGAAAGGAGCTCACTTCAAAGTTATTACTGATCATGCATCCTTAATAGGGCTGAACAACTTTAATAGCCTGAGGGCCGATTATCCTGCTTGGTTTTGAAGCTTCAAGCCTTCAAGTACAAATTTGAGCATCAACTGTGGTAAACATCAAAATTATGACTGCCTTTCCTAACTACCCACTATCATAACACTTAGTCTGGCCGCCAATATGTTGTTTAAGAAGGTTATCAGTGCAAAGTACCAAGATGAGTCCAAATCCATCCAAAAAATGCTAGTAGATTTATGACAAAATTCAACTATTTTAGACAGGACACTTTACAAGATCATTGAGGGTAAAAAGTATCTTTTTCCAAGACCATCAGCTTGAACAGACATCATCTTGACTTCCCATAAGGCCATAGGGTATGGTGGATTCAAGAAGACAAAGGAGCATCTGAGGAAATTCTACTTTTCAAAGCTCAATTCTTTTTAGCATCCAAAATTCTTGCTAGAATGCTGTGCAGAGTTTCAAGGCGAGAAACTTTTCCAAAAAAGCACATCTTATCAGCTTGTTTGGCTCAAGTTTGCCTGGCATATCATATCTATTGATGTTGTCAGCCCTCTTCAACAAGCAATTTAAAGGCCAAGTAATTATTGTAGCTATTGAACACTAAACTAAATGGGTAAGCAAAGGCTATTTGGGAAGCATAAACAGCAACTACAGCCAAGTATGTCATTTAAAATATCCTCCACAAGCATGGATGTCCTCCGATTATTCTTACCAATAATGGATCAAATTTCACTGTCCATGTCTTCGTTAAGCTCAACCAATTAATGGGAGTATGAGGCGTGATTTCCGCCCCCTATCATCCTGAAACTAATGGTATGGTTGAGTGAGCAAAATGGGACCTTGGTGAATATCAAAAAGGAAATTAACTTTGGCAAAACCACCTTAATAGAGTACTTACTTGAGTTCAGCAGTATTTGCTAAAATATCTCCTACCATTCAGCTACCAGGATGTCCCCTTTTTAGTTGTTGTATGAAAGATAGCTGTAACTACTAATTCTACTATATTCAGTCCTAAGAGTTTATGGCAAGAACAACAGTCCTAAATACATTGAGAAGCTTGTGGATATCCTAATCAAATTACAAGCTCAAGATTTAAACAACAGTTTTCCGTGAAAAAGCCTGATTGAAAAGGATTTGGAAAGGTGGTACAAAATGGCCAATTTTTATTTATATGATGAAGTTCTAAATTGCAACACCCACATATCAGGCAATTGCAAAAGTTAGATCGCATCAGGGTGGACCATTCAAAAAATGAGAAGGCAACCCAATTATATACAAAGTCAAGGATGTTAGGACCAGCCATATATACAACTGGATCTATGCAAAACTAATAAGAAGGTTTTTTAAATTGGCCAATTAAGAGAAATATATATAATAATAGCTTTGCAAACTGGGAAAACCAAGAAAAAAATAAAATTAAAATAAAATAAATAAGATAGGTAAAAAAATCTGACCTAATTAATTAATACTATTGTTCACTCTTGAGGAGGGAAGGAGTTGGCTTCAAATCCATTGCAAGTAGGCTGACATTAAGGCTATGCATCTTGCCCCATATCTAATAAAATTTTGGAGGAAACCAAAAGAATTATGACAATTAATGAAGGCTAACCAGGTGTCTTGGATGAGGCTCCCAAGACCCAGCCCACCACCGGCTGTGAACATAAACCCTTGGTTTGGGGTCAATCCCATGAGGGAAATGGCTATAGCCATACCAATCCCCCAAGACTTCTATCTGAGTGGTGGTATTGCTGGGCACACTCGGCTAAGGTGCAGCAAACCAGCCACTGTCACCATAGTGTCATGGCTGGAAAAAGACATCATCCTTGGGACCAACGTTGGAGACAAAGATGCTTGCAGGGAGGTTAAGAAGGTGAATCTAGCAGACCTCTTTGACCTCAAGCATACCATAGACTAACGCTAGGAGAAGGCTAAATATGCTCAAGTTGGTCCTATGGAAGCAAGCGAAGTTCAGCCCTGTATGAGAGTAGGGGCATTAAAATGAACTAGCTTTATTATGACAGGAAATTGTTTGCTTTTTTTGGGTGACTGAGGGTTTCAAAACCTGTTCAGTTTTTGTACTTTCCAGCTTGGGTCATCCATTCTTACAATCAATCACCCGATTTTAGTTGATTACCCAATATACCATTTTGCCTGATGGAAGCATTGCCTAATGGCATGTCTCAGCTTAGACCCGCTTTGATTGATTGTTAGCCCAAATTACCTAAAATTATTTATGTTGAGACCAGTCTCCTCTTTTTGTCGACTTCTCCCATATAATAAAACCCCATTTAGTACATCAATTTTGTATCTATGTTATCCTGGATGATCCTGTGTGCAAACCTCTCTGTGGAGGTCTTGCGCTATGTTAACCTAATAATTTTATCTACAATTAAAAGATCTGCACATGCACCGTTGGGTTGCCCAGGTTCCCTCCAACCTAGTCATATTTGTACAGCTATTTGCACTGAGACGCTTACCTCTGGTTACTCTTTATCCTGTTAAAATTACTTCTCTTAAGTTATTATTGCACTAGCACCCTCTGTTGGGTTCTAATAACTTTTGTATGAGTTACTAGTCTCCTGGCGTTGGTCCTGTGCACCACGCACCTGCATTCTGGAAACAGGAGAGTTATAGACACTCTCCTTACATTAGTCAACCAACTGCTTTATCTTATGTGCACGAACTTTTTCTGTATGGGACTTTTGCAAAGCGTAATTGGTGTGCGCCAGCTGTGGGCTTCATCTGTGGTCTGCCGCTCCGCTGTTTCCTTTTTTTTCCCAAGAGTTGGAGCATCTCAGCATTATTTTAGCTGCCTCCAACTGGAAAGTACCCACTTTTTGTGTTTGTACCTGGTGGATATGAATGCTTCATGGTTTGGAAGTTGTGATTCCCCAATTTTCTGCCAAAATTTACAAATTCAATTTATACAAACAATTTTTACTTTGGCAGCACATTCAGATGATGCTGGTGGAACCTTTGAAGATGAGCCTGGGGGTGATGGCCTTGGATAATGTCAGGAAATCCATTGCTGTTATGGGAATAGGGTTGTTCTCATCGTAAAACACACTTTATAATGAAAACACTACATTTACCTCTGAACCATATTTGCTAGCATATGGCTCAAAGATGGAACCTACTCCTGGTAGCAAATCACCCCCAAAAACCCCCGTTTGACCTCTTTTATGATTCGCAGCACTCAGAAGGTTGAAAAAGAGCTGCATTTACAATATAAAAATGTTTATGCCCCTTCTGAAGATATGGTGAGTTATGTGGCCTCAGTAGTAAGAGTGGCCAAAGATCACTACCCATTCTTTGATTCAAACACATACCATGGTGACATGTTAATGCCAGATGATGAGTTTGTTAGTGATGTGCTGGTGTTTTTTGCCTTAAATAAAGACCAATTGGGGTATTCTCTACTGACTGCTACCTTTTCTTCTCTTTAGGGAAATAGAGCGCCACTATTCTGGTTGATACTGGCGCCTCTGAAAACTTTATGGACTAAGGCCTAGCCGACTACTTTGAGCTGAGTTGCTTGCCAGGTGGTATAGTTAGGGGATGGGCGTCCCAAGGTATTCCCACTCTGAAGGTCATTGGGTCAGTGGATTATCAGGTTGTCAAGTACCACTTGTCCAATCACTTCCAAGTATCAAAAACCTCTTGTACCCTATTATTTTGGGTTTGGAGTGGTGGCGAAAGTTTGACGTCAGAACCAAATTAAAAGAGAATACCCTATCTCTCACATTAAATAATGGTTGTACATTAGTTGTTCCTTTTTCTGAGGCTAACATCCAGGGCGAATTGCCCCACTGGCCCCACTTTCACACCCTTAGTCTTGCCCCTATGCTAAAGCCCACTGAGGAGGTCCCCTTCCTTCTTTTTTGGAGGGTTGGAATCTTCCTTTGATGCAGCATCAGCTAATGTGCTACCAGATCATTTTGAGTTCAATTGTGAGTTCAAGCTCACTGTGAATCTGGTGCGTATATCTTCCCCCATTTACCCTGTTGAATCTCAGCAATTTGGTATGTACCTTCTAAAGGGTTTTTTGCACAGGGTTTCCCCCATTGAACAATTTAGAACAGTCGATGTGAAGATCGCTGGTTCCTTGATACCCTTGTACCCACTTAACTTTATAATAAATATGGGAGAAAAAGTCCCAATCACTTCTTTATTAAAATATATTTTCAGCGGATCCTCCTCTGGTCCGCTCTCTTCTCTTTTTCTCCTTATAAACTTTTTCAAGACTACTCCTCCAGTCTCCTCATTTCACTGATATCCCAACAGCGTCTTTCAGTACTGACTCTTCCACTTAGATTATTCATGTTGCCATCTTTTCATTAGTTTTGGATTATTATTCTTTAATCATTTATTGCCTTGATTTGAGGTGATCTAATATCTTTTTATTGGATGTCGAAATCGCCTTATTGCCCTATTTTAAAAACAATCTGATATGACCCATTATGACCCATTATCGTTTTATCTTAAAGCGACCAATCACTTATAGCTCTGAATTATCCTCAGCGGATTCTGTCCATTGATCCTTTGGCAAAATTCCTCCGATGATCCATGTGGTCATAATAGTGGCTTGTCATCCAGTCATATAGATTCTCAACATTACCCCCCCCCCCCCCCTTTGACTGAACAATAAGCTGTATACCTCTTTTTCCTGCAATCACTATGCGAACCATTCCGCGCCAACATCTGAGTCCGTGAGTTCACTTTCTTCTACCAGTTGTGGTTAGATGCAGAGTTACCCAACCCAGGCCATATTCCTCTTCCCCGGTTCCTGTTCCCCCCAGCTGATGAAAATGAGGCTGATGTGGACCTCACAACCATGTTAACCCAGGAAGAGATTCTTCCCAAAATTTGTTGGTCACTTGGCCTCCTGGCGCGCCCCCTTTGGAGACATCGTGGGCCAGCTACAATGGGGAGGGAAGCAGAGCTGAGGGCCTTCACATAACGAAGTGGCCCAACTCCTGGAAAGTGGCTTTGGTCACCTAGTGCTTCTGTCTCCTATCAAACCCCATCCCGTGCCTCTGTCCATACAGCGGATTCTGTGCTTTGTGCAGTGGGTGATATCCTGCTGGTCAAGGACCTTCTCCCGCGCTCCTACTCATTTCTGATCCTTAGGGGTAAACTTCCACAACAACCAATTAGCTCACCTTCATTATGGGGTCACCGCGGCATTCACCACCCTCAGCGCTGATGATCCATCACAGTACCTTCCCATCATGGCGCTCTTAGGTAACTTAATCTTGCATCCCACCATCACTTTAGGTTCAGGAATAGAGCAGCACTGGACAGCCCTCAAATGGGCCCGGCGCGCGGCATTTACCACAACCACTCCTTTTCTAATAGCATATCCGAGCATGGAGGACTTCCTTGTAGATTGCCTGGCTCTGGGCGCAGCCTTTTCTCCTTGAGCAGGCACTCACCTGCTCACTCACCACCCCTTATGGCTTTAGCCCCCTCTGTTGGCGTAACCCTTAATTTCTCAGGAGCATCAACGCATGTGGTTACAAGCTCTGCTCCTCATGGGATAGGAATAGTTCTGACTTGATCAACCAGCTGAACTCTCCCCACCTCGCCTGTTACCCTGGAATCTCAGTCCGTCCTCCTCTCCTAGTTCCGTCACACCGTCCTCTCCTCTTCAACCTAGCATAATGTCCCATGGGCGGACACCAGCCCCTTCACTATCACCTTGGCAGCCTTCGCCTCCACCACCAACCCCATTTGAGTCCATAGAAACTATGGCACACCCAAAGCAGCATAAGAAGAAACACAGGTCCCATCGTTTGAAACAAAAAGAACATCGCAAGAAGCTGAAAAAAGACAGGAAGATGAAAACAGCGAAGTGAAAGACCTCAAGGGACAACCCACATTAAAATAAAAACCCCTCTAGCATTCACACATATATATATATATTATTATTATTATTATTTTCCATTCAGTTTAGAGAACTATTACTGCTTATATGGTCAAAGGAACTTTGCGTGCACCTGATTTATAATCTGGCCACTCACAGGATCCTTGATAGTATAAGCGTCAACTCCCATTTTTTCTATTATCTCAAATGGCCCAATCCAAATATTAGCAAGTTTGTGCTTTTGGCCAAACCCATGCTGATTGTGGAATAACACCATATCCCCATCTTTGAACTGTGTTAGGCCACTCCGCCGTACTTGGTCTGTAGCCTGAGTTTTGATTTTCTTGGCAAGGCTGAATGAGTACGCTTCAGTTTGTAACTTAATCAGCATGTTTGTAAGGGTGGTTAAATATTTCTGTGGATTCACTCCGCCAGTTTCCTCTACACAGGTATATAGCAGCTCAGGCAGAGCGGGGTGCCGCCCATAAAGCAATTGAAAGGGGCTTTTTCCTGTGGCCGAATGGTAGCTAATATTGTAGGCGAATACTGTGGTAGAAAGAAGGGTACTCCAATTGGAGGGTCTATCCATAACCAGCTTCCAGAGTATATTCACCAGAGTCCCATTAACCCGCTCAACCATTCCGTTGGACTCAGGGTGATATGGGGTTGTTAGGACCCCACGGATGGCCATTAATTCGTTGAGCTTAGGTAAAATGTGGGAGGTGAAGTTGGTTCCATTGTCAGTAAGGATAAACTGTGGGCAGCCATGACGCTGTATGATACATTCCATTACAAACTTAGCCACAGTAACTGCCCCAGATCCTGGATGGCTCGCGCCTCCACCCACCTAGTCAAGTGGTCAATTGCCACCAGGATATACTTAGAATGATTTGCTCCGGTTGGCAGAGGGCCCACAACATCAATAGAGACGGTATGCCAAGCAAAGCGAGGCTTTACCAACTGGTATGAAGTCTTCTGGTGGAACGGCTTCTCCACCTGGCACTGGTGGCAGCAAGACAGGGTCTCAAGCACGTCATATTGCATGCTTTCCCAATAATACCTTGGCCTTAACAATTCAAGAGTTTTCTGGACTCCACCATGGCCAACTGCTTGATGTGCACTCATAATAATATTTGAGCGGTTAGAAGGCCTTGGGATATTCATGGTAACGTCCCCTATACGCTTATACAATTCCCCATTTCTTAGGAACGTATTGGTCCTGAGTTCATCTAGTAACTTGATTACTTGAGGCAGTTCATCTTCATATTTTCCGCTGAGCATTTTGTCAAACATTATATCGCTTAGATCCGCCATAACTGCAATTGTTGGTAATCTTGATAAACAATCAGCGTTTTGGTGTTTGGCTCCCAGTTGATGTAAAATCTCAAAGTTGTAAGCTTGCAGCTTAAGAGCCCATCAGGCTAGCCGCCCTTCAGGCTCTTTCAAATTCTGCAACCAGTGCAACGATGCATGATCCGTCATGACTTTAAACTTTACTCCATGCAAGTAGACTTGAAACTGTTTATATGCATAGATCACCACTAAGCATTCCCACTCGGTTATGGTGTAGTTTTATTCATGTAAATTCAGGCTGCAGCTACAGTACACCACAGGGTTCTCATCTCCATCATCGTCCTTCTGATACAGGACTGCCCCAACAGAGGAAAGGGACGCATCTGTTTGCACTATAAATTCCTTATCAAAATTAGGATAGTGCAACACTGGCGCACTGACTAACGCCATTCAAAGTGTATCAAAGGGACATTAACATCACTACATCCATTCAAACATGGCATCTTTCTTCAGTAGCTCAAACAGTGGACCTTTGATGCAACTGAAATTGGGTATGAATTGTTGGTAGTAACCCACCATTCCCAGAAACACCTGAATGTCCCTCTTATTAGTGGGCTTAGTCATCCTCTGGATGGCTTCTACCTTGGCTGGTTGAGGTCTTAGCCCAGTCGCATCCACCACAAACCCAAGATACTCAAGCTGATCCTTGAAGAAGTGGCATTTTCGAGGCTTGATTTTGATATTGGCCTCAGCCAGTTGGCGAAATACCTCTTCCAAATGAGTGAGATGCTCAGTAAATGTGCGAGAGAAGAATTAATATCATCGAGATACACAAGAACGCATGACAGCTTCAGATCACCCAGTATAGTGTCCATTGCTCGTTGAAATGTAGCTGGGGCATTACATAGTCCCTGCGGCATGTGTGTTGGTTGGAAAAGCCCTTTTGAGGTGATTACTGCGCATTTTTCTTGCTCCTCCATGGGCAACTCAATTTGCCAATAACTGGATATCAAATCCATTGCCAAGAAGTAGCAGGCTCCACCTAGCCAATCTAGCGCATCATCAATCCATGGCAGAGGGTATGAATCTTTTTTGATGATGCTATTGAGCTTCCAGTAGTTAATTACTACATGGTTAGTGCCATCCTTATTTTTAACAATTAGGACAGGCGAAGCCCATGGACTCTTAGATGGTTCAAGCATTCCCTGCTCCAACAGCTTTTCAATTTCCTCAGTGACAACTTCTTCAGCTGCCCGTGATTGATGGATTGGTTGAGACCTGATGGGAGGATGATCCCCAGTATTAAGTCGATGAACAACCCCCCAAGCACACCCCAGATCATGATCATTGACCACAAAGATCTCTTTATACTTTTGAAATAGCGCTTCCAGCCAGCTCCTTCTGATCTTCTGATAACCCATATAAATTTTCACATGGTACAACCACCATTGCACCAAGATACGGTTTAATGGCAAACCAAATTCATCCAGAGAACCAAACTCATGAACCTGTTTGATCTCTTCAACCAGTTCAGATGTAAATATGCTATAATCTGATGCTGGCGGATTTGAATGGGACTGTTCTGAAGATTTGCTATCAGTACTTTGATTTCCCCATGGCCTGGTAGTATGATGCCGGGAGCCACATGGGGCTCAAGCCATGATTGATGATAAGGCCCAATGATCTCCCCATAGAGCCCAGCTGGCACTTCCACCTCTAACTCAGTGTCGATTATTACTTGATGTCCAGAGGGAATGGATATAGCTCCAGCTGCTCTAAGCGGTAACCCTTGGTATTTTTATATCTGATGAGGAAGGGCCCGCGTTTTCTTTTTTAAATGATGATAGCGCACTGGAATCACCCCATCGCTGTAGGCAAGGTTGATCTGTCCCATATGCACTGAACTCTTTGGCGCTCTACTAGAGGAGAAATATATAGGGATTCGCTGTCCCACAATGGCTAGGGTCTCTTCCATCATGTCAACTATAGCCCCATAGTGTCAGCATAAATGCAGTTCCAATCAATAAATCATAGTTACTGTTTGGTAATACCACCGCTGGAGCCACCACAACAATAGATTCAAACTGCAAGGGAAGAGCGCTATATGCTCCCTCAGAAGTGGTGGTTTCAGCTCCAGCGGTCCCATACACCACCCAGTGGTCTATGTCAGGTTTTAAGGACAACTTCGCCACCAATTTAGTGGAGACAATATTAACAGGTGCGCCTGTATCGATGATAGCCTGTACCCAATTTTAGCTACCACAATGTCACAGTAAGTGCATTTTGAGTAAGATGCATCCCGGCTATTCACTTTGTGTACACTTAAGGATTCATGTTTTCCCAGGAAACTCATAATACTCTCCCCAATTTTAGGGTATCTATTTACAATAGTGTCCACTGGGAGGGAGACGTCTATTCCCCTCAGGGACAGGGCATCTGCGACCAGTTCTAGATGATCTAATAAATTTCGATCGAACATTTGACAAGAATAAAGCTTCAGTTGATCTGGAGAGTTTTTGTCCGCCATTTCTTCAACGTGCGCTTGGGTCAGCACATTTACTCCCCCAACTGGCGGGTGGTAGAGGAATGTATCATCATACTGAGAAGCTTCAGCTATATTTAATACAGTAGATTCAGGTGGAACATGTAAGTTCAAGGTAGTGGAAGCAGAGAGTCCCTTCTCTATTCCACTCAGGCTTTTCCCTGATAGCCCTGCTCTCATTGCAAGGGATTGATCTGTCAGTTGGGACACCATCGTCTCATGTGGCCAGTATAACCACAATTAAAACAACTTACTCCATAAGACCTACAGCCGTGTTTAGGATAAGTTGGTTCATATGGTAGATGATTTTTAAAAAGGATCGACGTAACCAGGCCCCAACAGTATAATGACCACCCCCTGTCAGCGTAGTTAGGCCCAGATCAGTAGCTGGTTCAATGTTGATCAGAAAATTAAGGAACGCCCATTGGACGGAGGAGAGTATCCTGATGGTATTCTTTCTGACTGGTTATCTCTTCTCCCATGATTAGGGTGAACAACTGTGACAGTGCGGATTTGCTCGGTATTGGGTGGAGTAACTTAACAGATAATCAACATACAAACTGGACAAGTTTAAGAAGAGGTACATCAGGTTCTAACAACGGAGCTATGACATTGTAAAGCTCAGGGTATGGATTCACCGCAGAGGCCATAGCTATACACACATCAACTTCAGATAGAATGCCTGATCTGATCAGCACATGCGCTTCCATAGTAAATCAGCCAGCGAATGTGGTGAGGGTATCCTTTTGCTGAAACCCAATTGTCAAGAACTCAGTTTTCACTGCGACCTTTTTGCAGTTCCGCCAAACAATCGCAGCACCATCTTCTTAACTTCATGGTATAAAACAGAACTATCTGAGAGTTAACAAATGACTTGATAAGCACTTCCAACGTCCAAAGAGGAGAGTAACAGCTTTGCCCTTTGTCGATATGAAGTACCCTCAGTTGAAAACTCAAATTGGTGAAAGAACCCATGAATATTTCCTTTGCGATCAAATGGCGGCAACTTATCACTATAAACCTTCTGAAGCAACTCATCCTGCTTTTTGAGCACAGTATCTAACATGAGTCTCAACTCCTCATAGGGCCCAGGGACATTGTTTTGTGCAGATTTCATTTTGAAACAACCTAGATGCGACATAGCCAGTGGTTGACTTTTCATAATTTTGTTATTGGTCAATGGGTACCCTGTAGTGAGCACCACTGTTGAATCTCAGCGATTTGGTATGTACCCACTAAAGGGTTTTTTGCACAGGGTTTCCCCATTGAACAATTAGAATGGTCAATGTGACAATCACCGGTTCCTTGACACCCTTGTACCCACTTAACTTTATAATAAATATGGGAGCAGATTTCCCAATCACTTCTTTATTAAAATATATTTTCAGTGGATCCTCCTCTGGTCCGCTCTTCTCTTTTTTCTCCTTCTAAACTTTTTCAAGACTACTCCTCCAGTCTCCTCATTTCACTGATATCCCAGCGGCGTCTTTCAGTATTAACTCTTCTGCTTAGTTTATGCATGTCACCATCTTTCCATTAGTTTTGGATTATTATTCTTTAATCATTTATTGCCTTGATTTGAGGCGATCAAATATCTTTTTGTCTAATGTTGACATCGCCTTACAGCCCTATTTTGAAAACAATCCGATAATACCCATTATGACCCATTTTTGCATTATCCTAAAGTAACCAATTACTTATAGCTCTGAATCATCCTCGGCAGATTATGTCCATTGATCCTTCAGCGGAATTCCTCCAATGTTCCGCGTGGTTGTAATAGTGGCTTGTCGTCCAGTCATATAGATTCTCAACATACCCATTGACTGTCCGGGAGGAAGAGGCGTAAGATATGTGGGTGAAGGAGCAGTTAGGCAAAAGCGCGATTTTACAGCGTATCTCTCTGTATGCTCCCCACTTTTCTTTGATGAGAAGGTTGATGTTACTCTACGCCCATGCATAGACTATGGGAACCTCAACAACGTTACTTTAACAGATCTCCAATTCATCCCTTTGGATTCTCAGATTGCGCGCTATGTGGATAAGGCTAAGGTCTTTTCCAAGCTGGATTGCCTCAATGCGTTCAATCAGATTCAGATTAAGAAGGGACAAGAGTGGTTAACTGCATTCCGTACCAGAAAAGGAATTTCCAGTTTAGGTCATGCCCTTTGGGTTTATTAATGCCCCTGCTTTTAACGGCACATTGATGCAGCGTTGGGGGACTTGTTAGGGGTATGTGCAGTTGCCTATATGGACGATATCCTGGTGTTTTACCATGATCATGAGTCCCATGCGGTACACCTTTGGCAAGTGGTGGAGAGGTTAAGGGCAGCCCGCCTTACGCTAAAGATCAGCAGTGTGAATTCTTCAAGTCCCAGGTCACTTTTCTGGGCAACGTCATGTTTGATCAAGGACAATGATAACTCTGGACAAGGAGAAGGCTATTTGTGAGTGGCCTACCCCCACTTCAGTCAAGGAATTGAGGAGTTTTTTAGGGGATGTGTACGTTCCTCAAGAAGTTCACGCACAGTTTTTCTGAGGTGGCAGCACCCTTATATAAGGCTAGCGGTGCAAAGGTGCTTCAGTGGTCCCCCGTTTTGGAGGATGCTTTCCAAGCAGTAAAGTGCACCCTGTTGTACACGTCCATCCTTCATATGTCGACCCTACAAAAGAGTTCAATGTGTCTACTGATGCCTCCAACTTCGCCATAGTGGCTGCCCTATTACAAGTAGGCGAAGATGGTATAAATCATCCGGTTGGGATAATTTTCTAGTAAAATGTCTCTGCCTGAGTTGAATTACGCCATTTATGACAAAGAGTTACTAGCAGTGGTGGAGGCTCTGACTTATTGGTGTCATCACTTGCATGGCTCCTCCCAACTTTCTGTGTACATACAAATCACCATGCCTTGCTGTACTACCGCGCTCCTCATGTCTTAACCCCATGGCAGACCCATGGGCATGAGACCCTTGCCCAATTTGCATTTTCTTATTAGTTCACTAAGGGTAAGGAGAATGGTTTGGCGGATGCTTTAAGCCGCAACCCTGTTTTAGCTCCTGATTCAAAGAAGGTAGAGGTTCATAATACCCAAATGATGATTCCTCTGGGTAAGATTTTATCTCAACTTCCCGCTTCCTCGGCCAACATGGCAGCGTTTGCACCTCTGGAAAATGCGGAGGAATACAGTATGTTCAGAAAGGTAGACCTCTTACAGCCATTGTCAGCTGAATATACTATGGTTCTCGCCAAGAGCAAGTTAGATCAAGAAGGAATTACCAGGGGTTATCACATAAAGGATGAGATGGTGTGGTTTCAGGGGCGCCTATGGGTTCCTGCTGGATCACTGCGCCTGAAATCATCTAAGACCATCATGATGGAATCACCTTTGGTCATCCTGGGAAATCAAATACTTTGGAGTTAATAAGAAGCACCTACAATTAGAAGGGCTTGCCTTCTCAGGTGGGATGGTATTGTAAATAGCGCCTGACCTGCAATCAAATGAAACCAAATTATTAACCTTTAGCGGGGTTGCTGGTACCAGTCCAAAAGGCTGAAGGGCCCTGGACTTCCCTATCTGTGGATTTCATTGTGAGATTACCTGTCTCTGATGGTTATTATGCCATCATGGTGGTGGTGGACCGTTTTACAAAGTTCGCCCACTTTATTCCTTTCTGAATGATAATAACCGTGGCTGATATGGCTAGGCTCTTCGTCACTCATGTGTTTGCGCTTCATGGGACTCCCCAAGAAATTATCAGTGACTGTGGACCCCAGTTTACCTCCATCTTTTGGGAAAAGTTGTGTAAGACTCTTCAAATTCCCCCTGCCGTTCAACTGCCTATCACCCCTCGATATGATGGGCAGACTGAACGAGTGAACCAGTGCTTGGAACAGTTCTTGCGGTGTTACACTGCCGCGGATCATTCAGATTGGGTTTCTCACCTTCCTATGTCCCAATTTAGCTACAAGACTTTGCATTCTTAATTTGGCTGTTCCCCTTTTTCGCCAACCATGGTTTTAACCCCGCCTTTAACATGGAGCCCAGCTGTGGATCCAAAGTTGAAGCGGTGTAGACTATGCCAAGACTACCAAGAAGGTCCATCAGGGGGTTTTCACGAGTTTGGAGGCAGCAATGCAAGTTTATAAGGATAATGCTGATGGTAAGTGACAAGTGGGTCCAGCGTACAAGGAAGAAGATCTAATTAAGATTGATGCTTGTAACTTACTATCAAGCAGCCATGCAAAAATCTGGGACCAAAGAGGATTGACCCTTACCGCGTTGTTAGAAAGGTGGGCCATGCCTCATACCAGTATGATCTTCCCTCTTCATTTTAGATCTTCTCTGTCTTTCATGAGAGCAGATTGATGTTGTTCGAGGGCCCCCCACCAGAGACTCCAGGGGCTTATTTCGTGGATGGGGCGCCAGAGTGGGAAATTGATGAGACAGTAGCCTTCCTCCATGTTAGAAGAAGACTTAAGTACCTGGTATCCTATAAGGGTTTTGACACTTCAGAGAACAGTTGGGTACCAGCACATGATTGTTACAAATTCAGATAAGAAGAACGAGACTGGACTCCCAGTCAGGGGTGCGCAAGCACCCAGTGGAGGCCCCAGAATGCCAAAGGCATAGCGGTCTGAGCGAATAATAGAAGTGGTGCTCTATGGGAGATGTGAGGAAAGTAAAAGTTCAGTAACATACTGAAGGCCCCCAAGGCAACCCAGAGGGTTGCGTTGGGGGAAATCCCCAAGGGCTGGAGAGGCAGGGAGGATGACGACTCCTCCAGGGTTTATGGTTGCTGGCCTTTGGATTCAGGTAGGGGGCTTGTGCGCCAGCAAGGGATGGCACAGAGGCTGCCACATGATTCAAGATGTAAGAAGAGGTATAGTAAGACCCCTGCGAGGGGTTGGGACTGAGCTTCCCCTGGAGGGAGAGCTCTAGGTCCCACTGGTGGGCCGGGCCAGTGGTGGCAGAGGTAGCTGTGGAAGCCAAATCCATGCGCGGTGGGGCAGGGGCACATGGGGGCTGCTCTAGCTGGGGAGCAGTTTCAGCAGACTCGGTGACCAAACAGATGGAAGGGTCTCCATTAATCAGATGCATGAAAATGAACCAAGAAGTGGGCTTGTTATTGGGGCAAGGTGGATTACCATGTTTCAATATGATGCTGAGTGTGCAGGATTGAGTGACCAGATAATCCAATTAACAAACATTAGCAGGAGGATTTGGGTGATGGCGCACTTGGTCAGATCAATCATAAGAATTAAAAGAAATTTAAAAAGGTAGATGGATGCTGTGGCAAACTAGGCAGGGTATTCAAGCTTTTATTATTCAATGGAAGGAAAGAGAATGAACTGACAACTACCCTTGTCCAGGGAAGTTGCCTTTTAGACTGGGCTATATGCATGGGGAGGTATTGAGGGATTGGTCATTTGGGGGTTAGGGAAGGGACTTTGTTGGATGGCTCAGAGGGGGTAGGAAGCTGCTCCTGATTCTGGCAAAAACTTAGAAATTTTCTTGAAAATTTTTCTGGATCCTTGGGGCCAAACCAAGTTGATACTAATCCAGGTCTTGGTGACTCGAGTCAGCATGTTTGCATGGCTTGGTGGTTTGGATTTGTCCTGGAGGCAGGAGTCCTTTGATCAGATTATTTGCAATTCGAGCCAATGCCTCGATTGGGCTACTCGTGAAATCCAAACTCCCTGGATCCATTTGGAGGGTTGGGGCAGATGATCATAGTTGTTTGGACCCAGATTCACAATCTGAGCTGTATTCTGATCTGATTTCCGAAGAAGGCCAGTCCAGACCGGCTCCCCCAGTCCAGAAATTGCCAGCTGGGATCCAATGTTGAGAATTGCCATTTTCCCAAAATTCAGATATGGTTTGCTTGGGGAGTGGGTGGTACCAGGGGTTTCCATGCCCCCTGATGTGTGAAATCTCCCTGAAGACTCCTTTTATCAAAATTACCAGGGTTGAAGAGGAAGGAAGAGGTGGTAGTGGGATATCTTTGGGTGGGAAAGCCATCACCCAGCGCTCGTCTATCACATGGGCTAGGTCGCCCAGCTGTGTCAGAGGGTCCACTGGACTCTTGGGGCCTCTTTTCATCCAGAAGGGGTGCTGCTCCCTATTCAGTTGTAAGGGTTGGTCCTCAGGACTTACACTACCCTTTCCTTTTTCAACAGGGAGGATTCCACCCCTGGGGGCATGAATCAAAGCATAGTTCTTGTGGCGCTCCGGTAACTTTATAGCCAGAATGGCCGCAATCTTCTGGGGAGGGCGAAGGGCTGTCGGGAGGGAGGTGTGGAATTCCTCTATCAAGTCCTTGCAGTTTGTACAATCGCGCATGTTCACCCAGCTGTTCTCATATGAGGGTTAACCTTTCCAGGTAAACAAGTACCGAATGGATCAGCGGGACCTTTGAAAAGCTACAATGGCCTCCACCTCCACTTCCTTGGATTCCCTGACGATGATTGGCTCGTGGTATGTTGGCCTTTCCCCCTTTAAGGGGGCTAGGGAGGTATGGAAAACATTGTGCTGCTTCCAGTGTGCGGGCAGTCTCAGGCAGTAGGCTCCATTGCCTAAATCCTTCTCAACCTTGAAAGGTTCTGAACATTTGGCTGGAAGCTTGTGGGTGGGGTCTTTCAGGGGAAGGTTGCGGGTATATAACATGACAAGGGAACCAGCCATGATCTCATGCCCCAGAAGATGCTTCCAATCAGCAAACTTCTTGTAGTCATCGATGAACTTTGTCAAGTGTTCATGAACCAGGTTGTGCATCTCGCGGAGAGAGCTTATGCAGTCCATGGTGGCGGGAACTGCTGATGAAAGTTGGTGACAAATCTGGAAAGAGGGTTACAACCCAGAGTGGCCTCAAAGGGAGAGAAGCTGGTTGAGAAATGGAGGGAATTGTTGTACACAAACTGTGCTAGGGGTAGGTCCTTGGCCCAGGTGTCTTGCGAGGCTGTCACATAGCAGCACAAGTGCTGCTCCAGTACCTGGTTCACTCGCTCGGTCTGCCCATTGGACTGGGGGTGGTAGGCAGTGGATCTACAGGGCTTGATTTGAAGGAGGTTCAACAACTCTTTCCAGAACCAGGCTGTGAACTGGGGTCCCCTGTCACTCACTATCTCTTTGGGGAGACTAAACATGGCGAAGACATGGTTGACAAATATGTTTGCAGTCTCACCGCAGTTATAGAAGAGAGGCAGGGTATGAAGAGTGCAAACTTGGTAAATTGGTCTACGACTACCATTATTGCATCAGAGCCACAGGAGGGTGGAAGCTCCACAATGAAGTCCACTGAGACTGAGGTCCATGGCCCCTCAGCCTGCTGCAAGGGTGTAACAGCCCCTTCTTCCCAGAGCAATCCAATTTTTCCCAGGTGCAGGTGACACAATGAGAGATCTAAGCGGGATTGTCCTTTGAGGACCTAGGCCAATTGTAGGTTCCCTTTATTAGATATGCACACTTTTTGATACTGGGGTGGCCAACGGCCTGGGGAACAAAATGTTCCTCAATGACATGGCTGCATAGGGAAGGAGGAACCCAAACCCAATAATGGAACCAGATTGTTCCATCCTGCAAGGTGTATGGAGTTCTCTTGAAGCGCATGGACTCTAAGTTAGCAAGAAGCTCGATTCCTTCACAGCAGAAGGTTTGGGAAGCGAGGACACATGGGAGGAGCAGAGTGTCAGGGTTTACATCAGCGAAGGATACAGTAGGGGGCCGATGCAAGGATCTGGGAGGGGGGCACTACCTTCATAAGGTCTAGTGGGTCTTCACCCGTTGGGGAACAGTGAGGGGTTATGGCTGAGCATTTCTGGCAAAATGTTCAGGGGACCTTTGATGAATTAATACTTAACATGGAATCCACAGAGGTCTTGATACATGCGAGTTTGCCTGTGTCCTAGCTTCTGAGGTTTGCAGTAGTAGAGCAGGGCCTTATGGTCCATCCAAATAGTAATTTTAAACAGGGCGTCCTGCAGGAGGTATCACCAGTGGGTGAGTGACCACGCCACCGCTTCTAGCTCCTTATAATATATCTGCCATGCTTGCTCTGTTGCAGTGAACTTCTGAAAGTAATAGGTTACCAGGTGCTCAGCTCTCTCGTGCTCCTATAGCAGCATAGCACCCACTGCCACTGACGAGTCATCGCAGGCTACTATGAATGGGCAGGAAGTGTTAGCATGCCGCAGGATGAGGTCTGTGAGAAACACCTCCTTGATAGCCTCAAAGGCCTGCTGGCACTCAGGGGGCCATTTAAAGGGGGCGTTCTTCCCAGTGAGAGGGTGCAGGGGCGCTGCCAGTTGGGCAAGAGTGGGGGAAAATTTCTTCAAAAAAGTGATGGTGCTGAGAAAGCTGCAAAGCTGTTTTTGAGTGATTGGGGTAGGCCAAGACTGAATAGCCTCCATATTACAGGGGGGACGGCATACCCATCCTTCAGGACAAGATTCCTTATGAGGGTAACCTCGTCCCTGAAGATTTCGCACTTAGAGGGTTTAATGAATAGTCCTGCCTTGTGGAGGGCTGCCACTACCACTTCGAGGTTCCTGGCGTGTTGTTCATGGGTGGGGGGATGGACCAAAATGTCATTGTTATAGGTTATTGCGCATGAGAATTCTAAGACCCCAACACATCATCAATGAGGTGCTGGAAGGTGGCCGGCGCATTCTTTAAGCCAAACGGCATCTCTCTGAACTGGAAAAGCCTTCAACAAGTATGGATGGCTGTGATCCACTCCTGTCCCCTCGCCATCCTCACCTAATTGAAGGTGTTCACCAGGTCCAACTTTGAGAATATGCGAGACTTGGAAATAGCCTGAGCGATGCTCTGCTCTAAGGGTAAGGGGTACGGGTCAGGGATGGTAATGTTGTTGAGGTGACCATAGTTGACGCAGGGGCGCAGGGATTCATCTGTTTTCCTGGCGAAAACTATGAGGGAGGCGACTGGGGAAGACTTCTTGATGAGCCACCCCTTCTCTAGCATGTCGTCCAGCCAACTGCCCAGAGCCCTATCCTCTTCTTCTGTGTAGGGGTAGAGAGGGCAGTTGATCTTGACTAGGTTGACTGTCAGCTGGAATGTCAAGTCATACTCAGAGTGTGAAGAGAACTTGGATGCCAGTGACATGTCAAAGATGGCATTATATGGTGCTAGGAAGGAGGGAAAGTCTGGAGGGAGGTCAACTAGGATGGGGTCTGGTGGGGCGACGGAACCAAGGGATGTGCCCTGGGGAAGGGTCTTTAGTAGGGAAACTCATTACTCAACTTGAGGTTTTTGAACAACAAGGAGTTGGTTGCAAGATTGATATGAACTTGTTGGCAGCACCACCAGCTCACCCCCAAAATTACAGGGTATAGCAAGTCTTGTACCACTGAGAAGTGGTCAGTGAATCCAAAGTCATGAACTGAGAAGTTCAGTGGACGTCAGAAGCGGTGGGACATCATGGACTCTGATAAGGACCAGGATGGATGAAGCTTCCTCCATCATTAGGTCCAAGGACTGTGCCACGCCAAGGTCAATAAAGTTACCCGACACTCTGGTGTCAATAAGGGCTTTCACTGTGATTTCCCCTGACTCCGAGGGAAAGGAAATGGGAAATAAGAAGTATGCTAAGTCCTCTTTATTGTGGTGAGCCAGTGAAAGGGCACCCAAGGAGGGGCCATGACCCAACATCAGGAGAGACTGGCCTGGGGGCGTAAGGGTGGGGTGTGGCTGATCCAGGGTCTCTACCACTTCTTTGTCCCACATGGGTAGATGAGGGTTAATACATACTCCCGCTCCACTTTCTTCATGGGGAGTAGGGGTCACCTAGAGAAATAATTTCACCACACCAAGCAGACTCTGAACACTGGGGGCCCAACGATTCAGCCTCCTGATCTGGGCTGGGGGCAAGCAGTACCATAGGCAGGGGTTCCCCTGGGGGAGGTACCTGAGGCGGCCACAGAGGGGGAGCAGAGGGCAGATAGACTGGGGGGTGCTTCCCTTGGCCACAACCACTGACATGGGGAGGTGTGGTACAGGGTGCCTTAGGGGCAGCGATGGAACATGCGGGGTTGTGCAAGGGCTTGGCCCCAATTTCACAAGCCACAGATAATGTGACCTCTATGGATCCAGGGAGAGGGTCCCAAGCTGTGTGGGCCACTGCGCTGGGGTCCAGGGCAGCGCGGAATGTGGAGACAGCAATTTCAACAGGGATGGGCACCATTGGAGTCAGGACCACAAAGGCCACGATCAGGGAGGGCAGGTCCATGTCTGTCTGTCCCAAGATAAACAAGAAGAGGAGGCGCGCCAGTCTCGACTCAGGGGCTTGGACCACTGAGGTGACCAACGCCAACAAGGGGTTGGGGTTTCCCAAATTGGCAGCAGAGCGGAGCACTCCCCTGACCCAACAATGGGCATCCCCATCCAGGGCGTTGAGGAGAGCCACGCTCTGCTGTGCATCAGAGGAAAGTGGGGAACACCAACCGTCAGCAGTGAGGCGCACCTGGAGCTCTTCCAGAACGTCCATAATTTGATCGGCCACCTCATCAGAAGGGACAGGGGGAGCCCCTCAACCCTATTGCATTAACTGATGTGGAGGTGCTCGCCATTGGTGATTGGCGGGGTGGGGACCAATTCAGCAGAGCCTGGCGGCAGGCCCAGATGATTGAGGCCACTGATCAGCAGGAGAAGGACAGGTAACAGAGGGAGAGCACGTTCAGAGTGAGGGCATAGGCCAGTACATCACTCGTCTCAGTGAAGAGGATGGAGAAGGCCAAGATCAGTGGTCAGTTCATTATGTCACGGATTCAGCTAAGAAGAACTAGACTGGGCTCCCAGTCAGGGTGCGCAAGCATCCAGTGGAGGCCCTAGAATGCCAAAGGCATAGCAGTCTGAGTGACTAATAGAAGTGGTGTTCTATGGGAGACGTGAGGAAAGTAAAAGTTTAGTAATGTGCTGAGGGCCCCCAAAACAAACCAGAGGGTTATGTTGGGGGTAACCGCGAGTCTTACAGGGGCAACCCCCAAGGGCAGGAGAGGCAGGGAAAATGATGACTCCTCCAGAGTTTATGGTTGCTGGCCTTCAGATTTGGGTAGGGGGTTTGCGCGCCAGCGAGGGATGGCACAGAGGCTGCCATGTGATTTGAGATGTAAGAAGAGGTATAGTAAGACCCCTGCGAGGGGTTAGGACTGAGCTTCCCCTGGAGGGGGCGCTCTAGGTCCCACTGGTGGTCTGGGCCAGCGGTGGCAGAGGTGGCTGTGGAAGCCAAGTCCATGAGCAGTGGGGCAGGGGCGCCCGGGGGCTGCTCTAGCCAGGGAGCAGCTTTTGAAGACTCGGCGAACAAGTGGTTGGAAGGTTCTCCATTAAACAGATGCGTGAAAATGAACGAAGCAGTAGGCTTGTCATTGGGTGAGGCGGATTCTTATGTTTACAATATTCTGCTGCATGTGGTATTGAGTGACCATATAATCCAGCTGGCCAACATCGGCAGGAGGATTTGGGCAATGGCGCACTTCATCAGACCAATTGGTGGAATTTTTAAAAAATCAAAGTGGTAGATGGAGGCCACAGCAAACTAGGCAGGGTATTTAAACTTTTATTATTCAATGGAAGGAAAGAGAATGAACTGACAACTACCCTCAATCAGGGAAGTTGCCTTTTAAACTGGGCTATATGCATGGGGAGGTATTGAGGGATTGGTCATTTGGGGGTTGGGGAAGGGACTTTGTTGGATGGCTCAGAGGGGTAGGAAGCTGCTCCTGATTCTGGCAAAAACTTAGAAATTTTCTTGAAAATTTTCTGGATCCTTGGGGCCAAACCAAGTTGATACTACCAATCCAGGTCCTGGTGACTTGAGTCGGCCTGTTTGCATGGCTTGGGTGGTTTGGATTTGTCCCAGGAGGCAGGGGACCTTGGATCAGATTATTTGTGATTTAAGCTGATGCCTCGATTGGGCTACTTGTGTGATTCAAACTCCCTGGATCCATTTGGAGGGTTGGGGCAGATGATCATAGTTGTTTGGACCCAGATTCACAATCTGAGCTGTATTCTGATCTGATTTCTGAAGAAGGCCAGTCCAGACCGGCTCCCCCAGTCCAGAAATTGCCAGTTGGGATCCAATGTTGGGAATTGCCATTTTCCCAAAATTTAGATATGGTTTGCCTGGGGAGTGGGTGGTCCCAGGGGCCTCTCCGTGCCCCCTGATGTGTGAAATCTCCTTGCAGACTCCTTTTATCAAACTTACCAGAGTTGAAGAGGAAGGAAGAGGTGGTAGTGGGATATCTTTGGGTGGGAAAGCCGTCACCCAGCGCTCATCATCACATGGGCTAGGTCGCCCAGCTGTGACAGAGGGTCCACTGGAGCCTTGAGGCCCCTTTCATCTGGAAGGGGTGCTGCTCCCTATCCAGTTGCAAGGGTTGGTCCTCAGGACTTACAATGACTGTGCATGCCCAAGACCTGATTGAAGCTTTCCATAAGCGTTTCCCCAGGCCGCTGAATCTCAACCAAAAAAAACTGTTGCCACAATGAGTTTGCCCCAGCCCCACAAGAACTTTAACTTGTTGCAAGCCCCTGGAGGGGGGGTTGAGCCCATTGGGAGGAGAGGTTAATGTCATGGTTGGAAAATGACATCATCCTTGGAACCAACGTTAGAGACAAAGATGCTTGCAGGGAGGTTAAGAAGGTGAAGCTAGCAGACCTCCCTGACCTCAAGCATACCATAGACCAACGCTGTGTGAAGGCTAAATATGCTCAAGTTGGTCCTATGGAAGCAAGCGAAGTCCAGCCCTGTATGAGAGTAGGGGCATTAAAATGAACTAGCTTTATTATGACAGGAAATTGTCTTCTTTTTTTGGGTGACCGAGGGTTTCAATACCTGTTCAGTTTTTACTTTCTAGCTCAGGTTGGCCATTCTTACAATCAATCACCCAAGTTTGGTCAATTACCTAATATTGCATTTTTCCTGTTGGAATCATGCACCTAATGGCGCATCTTGGCTTAGACCCACTTCAATTGATTGTTAGCCCAGATTCCCTAAAATTTCCCATGTTGAGACCAGTCTCCCCTTTTTGTCAACTTCTCCCTTATAATAAAACCCCATTTAGTACGCCAATTTTGTATTTATGTTATCCTGGATGATCCTGTGTGCAAACCTCTCTGTGGAGGTCTTGCGCTATGTTAACCTAATAAATTTTATTTAGAATTAAACTATCCATTCATGCACCGTTGGGTAACCCAGGTACCTCCAACCTAGGTCGTCTTATCTGTCCAGCTATTTGCACTGTGCCGCTTACCTCTGGTTACTCTTTATCCTGATAAAATTTACTTCTCTTAAGTTATTATTGCACTAGCACCTCTCTTGGGCTCTAATAACTTTTGTACGAGTGACTGGTTTCCTGGCATTGGTCCTGTGCACCAAGCACCTCCAAGCTGGAAACAGGAGAGTTATAGACACTCTCCTTACACTCAGGTCCACTCTGGCAACTGCCATCCAGAAGGTTGGGCATGGGACAAGGTGCGGTGGACAACAATGTCCTTCTGGACTCTAGTCACCCGCACCACAACTTTTGACAAGCTCACCCAACCAACCTCCACTGGTCTGGGGTATTCTGCTCTGCCAGGGAATCACCACCCTAAAAGATCTCAGGACATCCGCCCTCTTCCTCACTTCCAATCACACTGCTATCTATGCCAAACCAACCTGCTGGATGAGAGACTCACCCAATCAGACACCACAAGACCCAGTATGGCCCTCCCTATTCTTAAAATAAAGTACAATAATAATTATACTAAATATAACAGGTCTAGAAAATAGCTGCCCTTATTTGGGGTGAACTTGAAGTTCAGGATATAATTCCAAAGTTTGGTCCATTGGGACAATTTCGCTTTAAAATCTTACCTAATATGTCTTAATGCTTTGTCAGTCATGAGGCATTTAAAAGCCTCCAGAATTAATGGCGTCCTGGCAACTCTTTGGCAAATGGGAAACCTCAAAATGGACAACCACTTGAATATTTTTTTTAAAATAATTATCCTTCTATTGATCCATTTAGGAAAAACACAATGTAAAATTGATTTGCATTTATTGTCATACCCAAATCTTGTAATTTACAACCTTATGAGATTCATGAATGGTCATCAACTGTTACATCAACCCCTTAAAACAAGAATCCTTGTGGATCCAAAACTGGATTGTTAAGGCAGGTGAGCAGCGACCAACGACTTTTTTGACAGGGACCTTTTTCTACGGGCAGCCAGGGGAAGTCAGATGGAAGTCCAGAACCCCCAATTGAATTAACAGGTTTCCTCGAGGTCTCCTGACAGGCACAAGAGGCCATCAACCGTGAGCAGTCCAGCCCACCCTCAAACTCCCCATCCCCTTCATTAGAAGGCCACGCAAAACCAAAAAAAGGATTGATGGCCCATGGCAATGCTTGGGACAATGACTGTGGCCATTTTGCGGGCTGGCTGGAACCACAGCCCACCAAGGTAAGGTTGACTTTGAAATAATGTAACAAAAGGAGCTTCCGAGGCCCAACCCACCACTGGCTGTGAGCCCAAAACCTCAGATGGAGGTTACTCCTGCGAGGGAAAGGGCAATAGCTGTACCAAACCACCAAGGCTCCTACCCAGGCGGTGGCCATACTGGCACACTGGGCAAACTGGTCTAAGGTATGGTAAACCAGCCTCTGTTGCCTCAGGGCCACTCTGGCAACTGCCATCCCAAAGGTATGGGCGTGGGCTGAGGTGCAGCAGAAAACAACGTCCTTTTGGCCTCTGGTCACCTACGCTGCAGCTTTTGATAAGCTCCCCAAGCCAACCTCCACTGGGCTGGGGTATTCTGCTCCGCCATGGCATCCCCAAAGAATCTCAGGACATATACCCCCTTCCTCACTTCTGATTGCACTACTATCTATGCCAAACCAACCTGCTGTATGAAGTTTTCTCCCAACCAGACACCACAGGACCCAGCATGGACTCCTCATTCCTCAAAAAAAATACAATAATAATTTATGTTTAATATAAAAGGTCTAGCAAATAGTAGCTTTATATGGGGTGAACTTGAAGTTCATAATAGAATTCAAAGTAAAGTCCATTGGGACTAACCTTGTTTGGAAATATTACCTAAAAAGGCTTAAAATTTTCCATCATGAGGCGTGTAAATTCCCCCTAAATTAATGGCATCCTAGCTACTTGTCAATAAATGGAAACCTTAAAACGGAAAATCACTTAAATTTTTAGTAAAATTAATATCTCACTATTGACCTGATTAAAAAAACTTCTTTGGAATATTGGAATTGCAACCACTGACACCCAAATCTCACAATTTACCAACCTTATGAGATTCATGTATGGTCATTGACAGTTATACCAGGAATCTTAGGGCTTTTGTTTGAGTCAAGTTAGGGGAAATGTCATATTCTGGTGGTTGATTTAAAAATAAACCCTTTGACAACCATCAACTGAAGCAGATTACCCTCTCTAATACTTTAGCCAATTACCCTAGATCTCAACTATGGCATATTCCCTCTATTATAATTCAGGATGAATATTTCAACATAAATTTAGGCTTATTATCTTTTTGACAGCTTGGGCCGCCTACCCTTAGTTCAAAACAGGCCGATTTTACTCATGACAACTCAGCAATTAGTTTTAATTAGTTGGGCATAAAATTTAGCATATATCTTTAAGAAATTGTCCAGGGATCAATCCAAAAAATACATAAAATCCCATGGATAAATAGAACTATAAAATTGCCATCATATTTTCAATCAGTTTCTCACCTTATGGCGGAGTTTATATATTAAATACTCAAAAAAGCACAATAGCTCTTGCACATAAACCACCTAATGAAGTACTTAGTGCTATTGAGAGAGGCCTGCTGACGTCCCAATTAGGGGTATTTCATTTACCTAAAATTGATGAAAATTTCCCAGTTGTCATATTTTGTCAGCTGTATGACAAAAAAATAAATTGGGTTGCTTTTAGGACAATTTTGCACGTTTGTGTTGCAATTTTTGTCCCTGAAACCTTCCCAAATATGACAGTATTTTCCACCAATAGTCATAGAAATAAGTCATGGTCATATCAGTTCAAGGGTTACACCGAGGTGGAAAATATTTATCTGTGGGAATTTTATGCTCAAAATGTGACCAGGAGATATCCTAGAGGATAATTACAAGCATCTGGACTAATGAATTAGCATACAATTATATCTCTTTTAATAAACATATTTTTCTTAATTCTATTTATCTGTGTTTTTATTTGAGTCTTTTCTTGAAGAGTGTTGATAAGCTGTTAAATCAGAAATCTCATATTGTACCTTTGCCTGCCTTGGTAGAAGTTCCCAAATTAATAGGGAAAATTAAGCCCAAGGTTGACTAGAAAAGTCAGGTTTATTTGATTAATCCTAGTAGCTTCTGAACGGTCAAAATATTATATGACACTGTTTAAAATTGAGGATATTTTGGCCAAACTCCTTCCCAATTAGATGTGCAGGTTAAATTATTAAGCAAGCGATCCTCAGGTTTAACAGGGCCAGTGGAGCCAATCTCTTAATCCTCTGGGATCTCTGAGCTTTTTTTGTAAACTATATTTTAGAGCTCTAACTTGATTGTATTTCATGGCTGATGCTTTGATTATAATAGTGGCTTTTATTGTTCTTGTGACCCTTGTGGATCTTGCACCTGCATGGGTACATTATTTTATCTCAATTAGTAAAGTTTGCAAATTTTAGTTACCTTCCATCTTAGTAATATTAGCATCAATCAGCTTAGTAAAGATTTAGAAAATCTTGTTAAACAGGTCTTTAATAATTCCTTCATCAATGGCAGTTAAACCTAAAAATACAGATGGGAGTTACTCTGAGGTGTCATCTGCAACATTGTGCATATAGTCGTTTGAACCATTATTTATACTTGTGCATACTCTGACATCATGTGACCAGCTGTCAGATTACTACACCGGTCAGGGAGGTATACAATAGCCTTCATTGCCAGGATTTTTAGACCCTTTGAATCCTACAAAAGGGCTTTGGAATATTGAGACACTTTTGATCATTGTACAAGTTAGTTGAGGCTCAATTTTTGTTTTGGAAAATTAACTTATTCATATCCTTATTAGTAAAGTGTAATGGGAATTTTAAGAGGGGTTTTTACATAGTTCAAGGAATTACCCTACAGATGAGACTTTCTCAATGAACCAATTCTAGATTATGTTAAATACAGACATATTAAATCGTTTATATTTTTATCTTGAAGATAATAAATAGTAACCTATGTTATCTATCATTAAAATAGGATCAAATTACTAATGTAACTCATGATGGACACCCACATACTAACCTTATATTCAATATAAAGAGGGGGTGGAAGGTGAGTCAGTAAGGGCGTACGGCTACCAACCTGAAGGTTGCAGGTTCAATTCCCGCCCTTCGCACATCAATTGGGGTGCCAGCCAAAGGAAGCTATTGGCAGTTAGTAGATCTAATAACACGAAAACCTTACCCATGACGTAACCAGAAAAATTTGAGTCCCAATCCAGAGGTGGAAAAACTTTCTTCAACAGAGTTGACCCTGTTCAGGTTTCATGTCTTTCTTTCTTTTGGTAATGCCTGTCCCCTGGTTGGCTTGCCTCAGTTAAATAAAAACCTTATATTTAATATAAAGAATATTAGATAAGACAATAAGATTCCCTAGGTCTTATCTAAAAACTATGATGTTATATAAACTTAGCTCACATGTTGTTTTTCATATATATTGAAAGAAAAAACATGTTAATAAGGTAAGCTGAATTATCAGTCTAATGTCGCCTCCTTACTCAATTTATAAAACTCAATGTATGAACTTAGTATAAAAATAATTATGGAATTAAGGTGACAAACTTATGGACCATCTAGTTAAAAAAAAAAAAAAAAAAAAGGTGACAAACTATATATAAAATTATTTATCTATAGTTTTTTTTAAGCTTTATATTTTTAGCATCATATTATTCCTAAAATCCTTGATACAATTGTAGTTAATTCTATAATAATTAAAAATGATAAACTATTTTAGAAAAAAAGCTTTCTTAAACTTATTTTAAGGTTCAAGGGCACAACTATAAGCTGGATAGAACCTTGCCCCCTTTAAACAAAAGAGGGTATCAAATTTCTGGGCTCTTCCTCTTGCCAAGATCTATGACCTAGGGCATACCCTAGATGAAAGATGGATAGCAGAAGTCCCCTTGTATGGCCTATTCCACCTCAACCCCCATCCCAAAGCCAAAAACATCACTACAATGAAGCAGTAAAGTTTTATGTTCATAATATCAAACAACTCTGTTCAGATCTTAATGTATGTTTAAAGTAGGCACCATAAAAGTAATTCTATCTCCCCAAAAATAATTCTACCAGAACACCCTTAGCTGTAAAAAGATTATACCTGGGGTAATACCAGGTAAAATGATTTTCAAATGAATTTTACACCCATGAGTTTAAACAGAAACAGCATATATTTGTTTTTAAGGTGCCAACAAATTTCAAAGATAGTAAGGTATAATCCAATTGGAAGATAGAATCAGATAAAGAACCCCTGAGTCATAAGATTGACCAAGTAATTTGTTCAATAATAGCGTTTGCCATTTCAAGGCATTTGAACTTTAATAAGACTCTACTCTCTATCCCTTAGGGATGATACCCAACATCCTGTATAGAGTAAATTGTTATGATATGCTATTTTCTAGTTTATCTAATTTAAATAAAACCTAAATTCCCAGTTTAAAGTAATAAATATATATTCGCCCCACCTTCCAGATATAAAGGCCTATAGAGGAGCTAAACCCTTTTAAATCGGTGCTAGTGGTGAATATGCCGTTTGTGGTTCCATATTTAGTTTTATCAGCAAAAGTAGGCAGAAACCCCAAGGGCCAGTTACCATGAACCAAACATCTAACTACACTCTCCCTCCTCACCAAATGGTCATAACACATACACCATTTCCACACTCTCATAATAATGGTTTCCTGTGGACTGAAGATCTTGTCCTGGTTGCTTAAGTAACCACAATGGAAGCCAGGTTTTTCCTTGGCATGTTAATTCTCATACAATTATCCCAGTAAATAATTAGGTGCCCAGCATATTTGATATAAACTGGTATTTTTCTGCCTTATATGAAAACCTTTGCTTTGATAGCATGACCATAATCAGATGAAACGCAGATATTCTTTTAAACTAGTCTAATAATAAACCATGGTAGGGTAGTATATGTCTTCTAAGCATTACAAAGCTTGAGAGTTATAAATTATCACTACTTTCCTATATCTTAGCACAAGTTTAACTGTGCGTTTTAAATTATTTATTATGATAAAAAGCTAGCTTGGAAGCTTTTTTTTTAGTACTAGATGGTCCCAACCCAAGCTAGCTTGGAAGCTTATTATACAAAAAGTTAAGGCTTATTATTACTAGACTTTTGATATAGATACAGTTTAACATACTCTTGAAAATAGTATAGCCAAGTTGTGAACTGGCACAAATTGTGTATAAATTATAGGCCAATGTTGATGGAATATAGACATAACATTGGCAGCACAAGTCAAATGTTGCTAATAACTTGTTCCAACTTCTTGTACTCAGGCAGTAGTATAAATTAACATATTAATTTGGTTGGTTTTTAAAGATAATTATCAACTAATACTAAAAATTTAAGCACATACTCGATACAAAAAAATAAAAAAATGGTAAACAATTTAAATGTATGCACTTTAAATGAATGATGGCATATGATATGCTTTAGAATAGTATGTATAAGATATGATTATGATATTTATGAAAGTTATTTACTTGGATATGTTAGATGTGTGAAGTAAGCTTTTGTAAGATTTAATATAAAATACTCTCTGTGCTTGCAGTTCTTAAAAGTTTAACCCCTTAAATATGTCATGATTCCAATATGACTGGATAATAAACATGGAACAGCTAGAGCGGATTGGAAAGAATCTGACAAACATGATATTAGTTATAATTATTTGAGTGCCTCAAGATGAGGTGATATTGGGATATAATGGGTTATTATTGGATCACCTCTAAATAAGGCAATAAGGTAATATGGTGATGTCAACATTCGACAAATACAAATTAAATTGCTTATAATTAGGGTAATAGAGAGCTAAAGAATAACAAGACAAAATTGAGGAGAATTGGCGGAATAGAATAGTCTAAGCTATGAGAATGGTATCATCCAAAGCCACTGTATATAAGTAAGATGGGCGATTGAGAGAAGTTAAGTTGTTTATAGTAGAGAAAGAGCGTAATAGCAAAAGGTCACTGTATTTATTAAAAGAAATAAAAAGAGTCATTGGGGCAATTACTACTATTTTTTAGTATATTCTCAAGTGTGTCTGAAGGACTGACCATCCCCACACTGTCTGTCTATTGTTCAGTGGGTTTGACCTGAACAAACAATATGATAGTTCCTAAAAATACCATTTGATTTTATAACAGTGATGCTTACTACAGGGGGCCCATTGATCAACCACCAAGTATTATGAAACTCCAGTTGCTAGCCATGTCTTACACAGCATATGTTGCTGGGGAATCTTCACAAAACACTGCACCAGCTGAGTATGAGAAAAAAATTTTACCTTAGACGCAGTGCTCAAAAACAAGATGAAATTCTTCAATAACAAAAATGCTGTCATGCACAAGCTTGATAGCACTTTTAGCCAAATGCAAATTTTGGGACAACAAAACAAGGAACTTGCCAACCAATTGGATGATACTACTTAAAAGCTGCAGTGTGCAGAGTGGAAATTGACCAGTGCTCTTGGTCTTCTCACTGGGATGAGGATGAACAACAAGGGGGCATCATATAAGGAAGAATATGATGCTGGTTGGTACTACACCCAAGATGGTAGTACTGGATATGAATATGAGTCAGAGCGCTAATTCCTTTTTTTAGTACTAGATGGTCCCAACCCAAGGGGGGATTCATCGATGTCAGAGCGCTAATTCCTTCAAGTAATGGCAGTGCTGCCCACGGCAGAAGGCCACACTACCACTGAAGCGGCAGAAATCCTAACTTCCGCTGGTCCAGCTTCTCATCAGGAAACTGCTTTTGGATCCTGACCCATTCCTCAGTATGGCCAAAAAGCTGTGAATGGGATGAGGAGGTTAATATAGAGAAACTACCTCTGTTTGATCAAAATGGGAATATCCATGGTTTCTTCAAACGATTTGAATTTGCAGCAGAAGGTGCATCTGATAGATGGAAGGCTAAACTGTTGATATCCGCCTTGGATGTTGGGAGTGCCAATCAAGTCACCTGTTACCTACCAAGTAGCTCTGTCACCTATAGGGGATGTAAAAGATACTGTACTTTGCCTGTTTGGGGGTACCTCAAAGATGTAACAGTGAAAAGCGGAATTTTTAACAATAAGATTTTGCTGAAACAAGACCCTCCTGGAGTTCGCTTATTGATTTACAATGGAAGCTCATGTGCTGATTGGGGTAGATACTTAGCGGAAGCTGATGTGTGCATCGCCATGACCTCTGAGGTGAAGCCATACTGAGAGCTTTACAATGTCATCTCACCACTTTTGGATGATGACGTTTCCCTGCTCAAGATTGTACATTTTTGAGTCGCATATCCCCTAACTTTCCGATGCCAAATATGGAAGGAAGACTACCACCTCTACTGTACCCTCTTATTCAGGAGAATGCTCTCGTCTGACTCACATTCTGCCTAGCAATCCAACCTTTCTATAGCTCTGCGCCTTGTCCTTAGCCAAATTATACTCAACAGTTTGATCAGCATCCATGGGCTGGTCACAAAAACCGTCAGCAACCTAGCTACCAACCAGGACCTAGCTACGTTAAACGTCAGCAATTATCTTACTGTCCTGGGCCTGGTTATGCCAAATGACCCCAAACTTTCTGACCTGGACCCTCTTATGATAATCAAGGATGTAGCTCTTGTGGGGTTAGCTTCTATGAATGCGGCCACCTTAGTAACTTTGAAAAATTCTGCTATAACCGCCGTGTGAATTACATACACCAAGATCAATACTATCAGGGAAAAGATGGAGCATAGTAGAGACAGGACCCTCTACCTCCATGATTCCAACCCAAAACGTCCCTGATTCATAGTGGTATATCCCGCAGAAGTCCCTCATTACAATGACAGAATTTTAAATTAGCAGCCAGTTGGAGGAGTGAACGTAGTAATGTGAGCTCAAGCCAAGGCAGCAGCAGATGAAAAATCCCCAGAACAACCAAAGCCGTATGCCTGTCAAATGCTTGATTGAGCTTCCTCGAACAAGCTGGATTCTGCTGCAAATGCACCAACTCTGAAAAGAGTAAACGTTGTCCTTCCAGTAGACGCCATTGTCAAATAATATCCCAAAGTTGTTGAGGGGATAATGAGTTATCTTGAAAAAGAGATCCTGTAAATGTTCACATATTAAACAGTCTATATTATTCTTATTCTGAGTGTACATACTGTGATATTTTTGTAGCAAAAAATAGAGTTCACGCTATAATAGATACTGGTGCTCCAGTCAACATAGTTTCCACTAAGTTGATGGCGAAGTTGACTTTAAAACCTGATGTGGACCAATGAATGGTGTATGGAACTGCTGGAACAGAAAGCACCATCTCTGAGGGAGCTTACAGTGCGCTGCCCCTGCGCTTTGGGTCCATTGTCATTGTAGGTCTGGCGATTGTGTTACCAAATGAAAACTACGACTTGCTAATTGGAACCGCTTTCCTGTGCTATTTTGAGGCTATTGTTAATATGACAAAGGAGACCCTTGCCATTTTAGGACAGCGGATCCCAATTTACTTCACCTCTAGTGGAGTACCAAAGGATCAGGTGCACATGAGTATATCAATCTTGCATATAGTTATGGGGTGATGCCAGTTTGCTATCACCAACTAGAAATCAAGACTCAGGCACTTCCCCAGCAGATGTATGAATATCAAAGGATACCTCTTTAAGCTGCATGGTCCATATCTATTCCTTATGGACATCAAGTCTTAGTGAATTCTGAGTTAGAGGTGGAAGACCCTATTGGGATATATGGGGAAGTCATTGGGATTTATCATCAAACTTGGTTTGGGCTCATGTGGCTCCAGGAATTATACTTCCAGGACATGGAGAGATTAAGGTTTTGTTAGCAAACCTCCAGAACGAACCAATGCAAATCCGCTGACACCAAATAGTAGCATATTTACATTTGACAATAGAAGAGGTCCTTCAGGTTCATGATTTAAATTGTTGGACAAATTTGGTCTACCAGTTGAGGCACTTACTGATGTAATGATGGTGGTACCGTGTAGTAATTTAATAGGGCTATTAGAAGACCAAAAAGACCAAGCAATAGCTTTATCTCAGAAGTACAAGAGGATTTTTACTGTTGATGATAATGACTTAGGGTGTGCTCCGGAGGTGGTCCAATGAGTGGACACAGGAGATCATCCCCCTATAAGGTCTCAACCAATTTGCCAATTGAGAGAAGCAGAAGACATTTTCACTGATGAAATTGACAAGTTTGCTGGAGCAAGGGATGATTGAACCATCTAAGAGTCCGTGTGCTTCAACCATTCTGATTGTAAAAAAGAAGGATGGCACAAGCCATGTAATAATAACTACCATAAGCTCAACAGTATTACAAAAAGGACTCGCTATTTTGCCAATGATCAAAGATGCTTTGGATAGGTTAGGGGAAGCCCATTATTTTTCAGTGATGGACTTGATATCAGGTTACTGGCAAATCGAGCTACCAGTGGCAGAATAGGAAAAATGCGCCATTATCACCTCCAAAGGCATTTTTCAACTGACTCAGATACCTCAAGGGCAGTGTAACGCTCCAGCTATGTTTCAGTGAGCCATGGACACTATTATTGGTGACCTGAAGCTGTCATGCATCCTTGTATACCTCGATGATATTAACATTTTTTCTTAAATCTTTTCAGAGCACCTTGATCATTTAGAAGCAGTATTCCGACAGCTTGCTGAGGCAAACATCAAAATTAAGCCTCAAAAATGGAACTTCTTCAAAGATCAGTTGGAATACCTGTGATTTATGGTAGACTCTAAAGGTGCTGAAACCACAGCCAGCTAAGGTGGAGGCCAACCATAAAATGACTACATCTAATAGTAAAGGCGACATACAGGTATTTTTGGGAATGGTTGGTTACTACTAGCGCTTCATCCCTAACTTTAGCTGTATTGGGGGCCACTATTCGATTTGTTAAAATAGAATGCTGTGTTTGAATGGATGGAACACCATCAATATGCTTTTAATACACTTCATATGGCACTGACCAGTGCTCTGGTGTACACTATCCGAACTTTGATAGAGAGTATATCATTCAGATGGATACATCCCTTTCTGCTGTTGGGGCAGTACTTTCTCAGAAAGATGATGAGGGTGAGGAGCATCCTGTAGCATACTGTAGTCAAAATATGAACTGCCATGAGCATAATTATACTGTACCTGAGTTGGGTTGCTTGGTGGATATCTATGCATATAAGCAATTCAGAGTCTAATTGCATGAGTAAAGTTTAAAGTTGTAACAGATCATGCGTCATTACGCTAGTTGCAGAACCTCAAAAATTCCTGAAGGGCGTTTGGCTCAACAGGCTCTGTTGGGATTTCAGATGACCACATAATCCAACCCTTTAACTGATTATAAGATTCAATAACTAAATTATAATCATATAGGATGGCAACAGCGACCAATTAGTGGGATTATCGTCAGGCATCTCTGATGATATTTGAGGCTGCTGACTAATGAAATTATCATTGGGCATCATTCCCGATGATATTTGAGGCCACCAACTAATGAAATTATTTTCAGGCATCATCCCCGATGATATTTGAGGCTGTTGAAAGATGAGAACTTTGTCAGACATCATCCCCAACAAAATCAAACAATAATTTGATATGGGTTTAACACCCAATAGTCAAATTAAAGGGAATTGTTCAGAGTTAAACAGATTGAAGTCATCAGAAACTACCAAAACTTTTGAATACTGGAGGAAGAACAGAAATGTCATTGGCTGAAACAATTGGTTTTGAGTCCCTAATACCAATTGTTTGGTCCGCTGAACACCTGAGGATTATGCTGCCTAAGAATCCCAAGGCAACAGTACCCAACGAGATTTGGTGCCTAACACTGAGGGTCAAACTAGTATAGGAGCACAAATAATTACCAGCGGACATCTGAAAAGTTGTGTGCCAATTCTAACTATAAAAACCCCAAATTATTCCCTAATAAAATTAGATTCAAACTTGATATTAACTAAGTTGTTTTAACATTGGTTGTTTTAACATTGGTTGTTTTAACATTACTCTTAAGAGAAGAGTGCAAGGATCAGATGTCCTTAAGTTGTTACTATCAAGTCTCCACTTGGCTCTGCGTAAACATAATAGGGAAAGTGTTTCATACCAGTATCAAAATATCTTCAAGAGGAAGAAGCACCTATCTAGTGTTGGACAATTTACTCAACGTGGCTTTTGGGCAATCAACAATAATAATAGTCTTCATACTATTATTGCCCCAGTCCATCAATTTCCAACAAATAATCAACGCGAGGATTTACGAATCTGTGCAGTTGAAATCTAGGGCCATAAGCGAGCAATCAACCAAGCCCAAGATTTTAACATTGGTGCTCACTACAAGGGGTAGTTGAGTATCAAAAGCCAATTTAAATAATGATGTTTTATAAGGAAGAGCTTCAGAAGCTCTGAGAGGAACTACAGGCCATTAATCAAAATGTGCTCAGCTCAGCATCTCAAGCCGATGTTAATACCTTAGAAGAGTGTATGATCAAGGTGGAGGAGACGCTCAAACAATTAGGAATAGTGAATAACGACCTGTGTGGGAATGTTGCCTCTTTGAATCGGAAATAGGGCGAACTTGTTAAATAAATTTTACTTCAGAAAGCTGAATGGTAAGTGGATTGAGAACAAATCTGGCGGTTTCATGAGGAAATGCTAAAATGACAAAGCCTATCAAGGAATTGGAAAAATACAAATGTGAGTGTGAACAAGTTGAGGCTAATGAGGCTGAAGCAAAGGCATGCGAAACGTCAATCAAGAAGACCTCTCCGCCCTAAAATAGGCCTAAACCATTCACTGGTGTGTCAGAAATGACTCCCAAAGCCACTCCTATGGCCTCTTGAGTAGCAGAGTCAGGATCTTCTATAAGCGGGACAAATGAGGAGTTTTAAAATATGGCAAAATTGCCCTCCTTTCACTGGGATAATGCCCCAACATTTTTCTGCTTATTTGAGATGATCATGTTTGCTATGCGGACCATCAAAAAGTGGAGACCTTAATGAACTGCCTTAGCACAGACTGCCAAAAACTGATGCTACCTCACCTCAATGGAGATAATTGGTCATATGCTGAAGAAAAAGCAGCCATTATGTTGGAGTTTAGAAGCCCTACTTGGATGTCAAATTGTAAACAAGAGTTCATGGGTATCCAATTCCTCAAAGATGAGACCCTGGCTAGTTTCGCCGACCATTTTTACCAAGAAGGCCAGATCTTGGCAGGAGCAAATGTGTTAAGTGACTTTGATGCATGCATAGCCATGCAGTCAGCACTTCGTCCCTACCAAGAATTGCATCAGATTATGATGGTGGTGCTAGTGACTCAAACAAAGATCCTCTCAGATGGTGGACCATCTGAGGATGCTTGGAGCCATGTTTTATGTTCCAAATTGCACTTTTAAAGTATTTCAAACGAAGGCTCAAAATATTGTCAAATTTGCTGAACCATTCAAAGAATTTGAGATTCAAGTTGTGTCAGGAAGTAAACCCAAAGCTCAAAAATGAGTGGACAAATTGCCAACCCGCTGTTTCCAATGCGGGAAGTCAGGCCATGTAATTTCCCAGTGTTGGGAAAGAAAGATGAAGGATCATATCAATCTCGTTCAAACCCAAGAAACTGATTCAGATTTGGGAAAAGGACCAGCAGTCTAGATCAGGAACGTTCTAGTACTGCTGATAAACCTGTCCTGCCTGACATAATGAATGAAGAAATTGATATCTCTGACCTATTTGTGGACAATGACTTGCCGGATATGCTCCATCAGGGAGTTAACTTAGATCTTATCACTATAACTTGAGCCAAAGTGAAGGGGATCAATCCTGAAATTGTTAATGAAAACTCTTGAACCTACATATGACAGTTAGTGGAGAAAGTTAGATCCGCCAAAAGCCCTGAAGACTTAAAAAATGAAGTTGGATGAGGCGAATAATCCTTTACTTATCAGTGCAATCAAGGAGTCATTCCCTGATGTATCCGCTCAAATAATCCACACACTTGATTTAGTGAATAAGGCTGCTATCCATTCAGTAAATACTTTATTGCAGTACTTGGAGTGTACCTATGTTAATATACTAGTCAATAGAATAAGAGTCCGGGCCATAATTGATAGTGGAGCGCCAATCAACATTGTTTCCACCAAATTAGTGAAATGTATGAAAATCTCGCTGTCATTGGAGCACCAAAAAGAGTATGGAACGGCTGGACCAGACGTTACCATCTCATGTGGAGCCTACAATGCGCTACCACTTCAGTTTGGATTGCTGGTGGTGTCAGCTCCCACCATAGTGCTGGCCAATCCAAACTACAATATATTTATTAGGACGAAGTTCTTGAGGAAGTATGGGGTGAAATGAGATTTCAAAGAAAACACCCTGATGATATTGTGGCAGACGTTGCCTTTGGTTTACCAGAAGAAGGGAGAAATATCGCTGACAAAGAGAAATGATTTTGTCAATTTAATTTATAGTGATGGTATTATACCCATTTGCTATAAACTAGTCAGATGAAAACGGAAATCAATGCTGATGGAAATTATGGAGAATTGTGGGATACCTCTAATGATGAACGCAGTGAACACTATTCTGCTGGGGGCTCAAACCATAGTTAACACCAGGTTAATAATAAAACTTCCAGAACAGCTATATGGAGAAATCATAAATCCCTAGGAAAAATTGAGAATCAAACCATGGGTTGCACCAGGAATCTTAATGCCAGGTCACTAAGGGATATGAGTACTAGTAGCCAATCTGGGAGAGAAGCCAATGAAAATTGAAAAAAATCAGACCGTTGCTTTTCTGCACTTGCCCCCTGATGGTGGAACTATACGCTTTTCATGGATTTGGATCATTTTGTGATATGGGATTGCCAGCGGAAGTTACCAAAAGTGTCAACATATTAGTGGATCATGATCAGCTAGCCAATCTGACTGAGAATCAGCAGGAGGATGTGCTCCAAATTATTTGAAATATCAGGAGATATTTGCTCAGAATGATCATGAATTAGGATGTGCAAAAAATGTACTCCAAAAAGTTGATACGGTGGAATGTCTGCCAATATGAATGAGACCTGTTTGTAAGTCAAGAACAGTGTAAGAGGAGTTCAGCAATGAGATAAGCAAGTTGGTGGAACATGGGTTACTTGTTCCATCATTGAGCCCATGGGCGAGTCCAATTCTTTTGGTAAAAAAGAAGGACAGATTAAATCAAGTAGTGATTGACTATCACCAACTAAATAAGGTCACTAAAAAAGACTTTTATCTGCTGCCCTGAATCAACAACATGCTTGATCGCCTGGGGGAGGCAAAATACTTTTCAGCTATGTACCTGATTTTGGGCTATTGGCAAATCAATTTGACAAAAGAAGATCAGGAAAAATGTGTGATAATTACTGCACATGGACTATATCAGCCTATCAGAATGCCCCAAGGTTTATGCAACGCGCCAGCAACTTTTCAGCATGCTATAGATTCAATACTCAGTGACCTTAATCTATCCTGTGTGCTAGTATACTTAGATGATATCAACATCTTCAGAAAGACCTTCACATATCATTTTGAGCATCTGAAGGAAGTTTTCAAGCAGTTGGCAATGGCGAAAATAAAAACTAGGCCAAGAAAATGCCATTTTTCAAAAAAGAGCTCGAATACTTATGTTTTGTTATAGACTCTAACAAATTACAACTGCCATCCATGAAAATAGAAGCTATTGAGCGGATGTCAATCCCAAAAAGTGTTTGATATATTCAAGTCTTTTGGAAAAGTTTGAGTACTATCACCAATTCATCAAAGACTTCACTGGAATAGCCAAACCTTTATTTCACCTGCTCAAAAATCCAAAAAAGGATTTGTGTGGAATGAAGAGGCCCAGAAGTGATTCAATAAGCAAAAAAATATCTCATGAGCAGCCCAGTGTTGAAATACCAAATTTTAGTTGGGAATTCATAATTCAAGCGGATGCCTCATTTTTGGCAATTGGAGCCATTCTAAGTCAATTAAATGACAATGGAGATGAACATCGAATAGCCTACATGAGCAGAACACTGTTGCCAGCGGAAAGAAACTATACCATAATAGAGCGAGAGTGTCTATTGGTCATCCATTCCTGTAAACAATTTGGAGTCTGCATACATGGAACGCACTTTAAAGTCATAACTGACCACTTGTTCCTGCGCTGGCTTCATAACCTGAAGGAACCAGAGGGCTTGTTGGCCTGTTGGGCTTTAAAGATGCAAGCCTATGATTTTGAAATTATCCACAGGGCTGGAGCAGTACATCAGAATATCGATGGATTGTCTCAATTGCCAGTTGTTCATGTGATCTATCATCAGGCTGACGCATTGTTTCAGCGGATGATCATGTGAGATATTGGGGATGAACCCCAAGAAGTTTGGAATGCATTATGAAAGGCCATGGAAAATACTGAATTTAGGAACAATCAATTATACAAAATGATTAAAGGAAAACGGGTTTTATTTCCTAAACCATCGGAATGAGTGGAAATCATTTGAGCCACTAATAAGGTCGTTGGTCATGGTGGCCTAAGGAAAACAGTGGATCATATTTGCTAGTATTATTACAGGGAAATGATCAACTACGATGTCACAGATTAACTAGCCTGTTGTGTGGAATGTCAGCTTCACAAACCGCACAAGAACATTGTAGGGTACTGGCTAGTACGCCCTGGTTTTGCATGGCACACTATGTCCATAGACATTATGGGACCATTTGATATCAGCACCGGAGGAGTGAAATATATAATTGTCACAATAGATCATTTAACCCAATGGGTCAAAACGAAAGCCCTCAGCAAAATAGATGCAATGAGTATGGTGAATTTTATACTTGACCAAGTGATCTATCGGCACAGTTGCCCTCAAGTTATTCTCAGTGACAAAAGAACTAACTTTACTTCATATGTGATTCCCAGGCTAAATGAATTAATGAGAATCCACGGTGTTGTATCTGTCCCCTATCATCCAGAATGAATGGAATGTGGAAAGAGTGAACGCAACTCTAGCCTCAACATTACAAAAATTAGTCATGTAGAAAACTTCCGCTTGGGGAGCATATCTGAGTTTGGTCACATTTGCTTATAGTATCAGTTACCATTCAGCGACTAAGAAAACACCATTCAAACTGTTATATGGGTGGAAAGCCGCATTACTGCCAATATTCTATTCAGCAGTAGAGCCATCTTTGGGAATGAGTGCCAAACATTATCTATCCCAGCTAGCTAGTATCCTGATTGAATTACAATCTTGGGCATTTGAGACAACAATGAGAAAAAGAATCAATGCAAAGAAAATGGATGACCAGAATTGACCTATGTTGAAAGAATACCATTTGGGCAATAGGGTAGATTATTGTGATACCCATGGGTTTGGGAAATAAGTTGGACGCCCTATGGATGGGACTGTTTGAATTTTTCAAGTCAGCGAATGATTCCTATACAATCAAGAATACTGAGGATGGTCGCATAGTCAATAGAGTCCATGAAAAATACTTAAAGTATTGGGCTTAAAGGAAAAAAAGTATAATAATAGATAAATGATGAAAAAAAGAAAAAACAATAATATCAATAATAAAAAGATAAAAAAATGGTTAAATGATGCAAAAAAATAGAAAAAGTAAAAAATATTAAAAACTGATTTCAATTTGAGCAGTGATGCATCTAGTGATATTCCCACCTACTGAGCGTGGAGGAAGGAAGAGATAGTGATGAGCATGAGTCCCAAGCTTTGGCAGGATCAGGACGGACTGAAACTAGATTCACCAGAATAGTCCTTATTAATGAAATGTTGAGACCCATTCTGGGGTTGGTACAGGTGGCAAGGTGCCAACAGAGCCCGTCCTGGGGTTTATACAGGTGGCAAAATGCCAATGGAACCCGTCCTGGGTTTGTACAGGTGGTAAAGTGCCAATGAGACCCATCCTGGGGTTTGTACAGGTGGACCAGTTGATCTTTTTAGCAAAAGATACAAAGATGGGACTGGTGTAGCATGGTATCATGGAAACCGCACTTGAGAAGAGGCAGCAATGGGTAGCAACCAAGGATATGAAGTCATCAAACTGAGCAGAGCATATCATCTAGTACTAAAAAAAAAATTGAGCAGAGCATATGGGCGTTGAGTGCGGACAGACCTGCACTCCGCTGAGGATATAGAAATATAAAAAACCAAATATGAACTCAAGCTAAGGCGGCTTCCATCCCTGAGGGTTCTATATTCTGTTGAATATCTGGTCAAGAGAAGGATATGTCAGAATTTCAGATGACCACATAATCCAAACTTTTAACTGATTATAAGATTTGATAAAAGTATAATCATATAGGATTGGCAACAGCGGCCAATTAATGGGATTATTGTCAGGCATCTCCAATAATATTTGAGGTTGCTGACTGATGAAATTATTGTTGGGCATCATCCCCGATGATATTTGAGGCTGCTGACTAATGAAATTATTGTTGGGTATCATCCCAATGATATTTGAGGCCACTGACAGATGAGAATTTCGTCAGGCATCATCCCCAACGAAATCAAACAATAATTCAATATGGGAATAACACCCAATAGTCAAATTGTAGAGAATCATTCAGAGCAGAATGGATTGAAGTCATCAGAAACTACCAAAACTTTTGAATACTGGAGGAAGAGCAGAAATGTCATTGGCTGAAACAATTGGTTTTGAGTCCCTAATACCAATTGTTTGGTCCGCTGAACACCTGAGGATTATGCTGCCTAAGAATCCCAAGGCAACAGTACCCAACGAGATTTGGTGCCTAACACTGAGGGTCAAACTAGTATAGGAGCACAAATAATTCCCAGCGGACAGCTTAAAAGTTGTGTGCCAATTCTAACTATTAAATCCCTCAGATTATTCCCTAATAAAATCAAATCCAAACTTGATATTAACTAAGTTGTTTTAACATTGGTTGTTTTAACATTACTCTTAAGAGAAGAGTGCAAGGATCAGATATCTTTAAGTTGTTACTATCAAGTCTCTGCTTGGATCTGCGTGAATAGAATAGGAAAAGTGTTCCTAGTAAGTCTTGGGGACGAGCCCTTGAAATTGGATAGGGTTCAGCACCCTTTCCGGATGAAGAAAGGCCCCAAGGCTCCTGTGGACCCTCTGTCACAGCTGGGTGACCTCGCCCACATGATAGATGAACGCTCAGTGACAGCTTTTCCCCACAAAGCCGCCCACTTCCACCTCTTCCCTCCTCTTCAATCCTGGTAGGATTGATAGAAGGGGTCTGCAGGGAGGTGGCTCACATCAGGGGGCTTGGAGAGGGCCCGGAGGCCACCCACTCCCCAGGCAAGCCATGGCCAAAAATTGGGAGAATTGCAATTCCCAGTGTCAGAGCCCAGCCAGTAATTTCTGGACTGGGGGAGGTGGTTCAGGCCAGTTGGGTTCAGAAGACAGATTGGAATATGGCTTGGATCAAAAACCCATATTTGAATGGCTCAGATCATTGGGTCTACATTCTGAGGCAGATCCAGGGAGTTCAGATCATATGAGCCACCCAACCATGGGATCAGACCAAATTGCAAAGAACCCGAGCCATGGACCCCTGCCTTCCAAGATGAATCTGAAATGCCCCAGCCATGCAAATCAGCTGATTCGAGTCATCAGGACCTGGATCAGTAGCATCAATTTGGCTTGGTTGCAAGAAGTTGGGAAAATTTGCAAAAAAATTTTAAGCTTTTGCCAAATTGGAAGCCACCTTTCAGCCCCCCTCCAAGCTAGCCAACCAAATCTTCTCCCCATTCCCCAAATAACCAATCCTCCAATACTTCCCCATGCCTATCAAACCATTTAAAAGGCAACTGGCCTCACTGAGGGCAGTTGTCAGTTCATTCTTTTTAGCCTTTGTCAAAATGAATCTGAGAATCTGCTTAGTTTGCCATGGACTCCGCCCACTTTTAAAACAACTTTAAACATGATTCCATCATTTGATCCAACAAAGCGCACCGTCGCCCAGATCCTTTTCCCGATGTTAACAGACTGAATTATCCAGTCTCTCAATCCCGCCACTTGGCAGCAGATTGTTGACATGATAATCTGGCCCACCCCCAAAGGCGAACCCACTGTTCCATTCGTTCTTTTACATCCATTAAATGAAGATCCTTCCATTTATTTTGGGCGTCAAGTCTGCTGAGACTGCTCCCCAGGGGAAGCAGTCTCAAGGCATCCTTGGCCTGCCGCGCATGGGTTCAGCTCCAATAGCCGCCCCTGTCACTGCAGGTCCAGCTCACCAGCAGGACTTAGAGTGTCCCCTTTGGGGAAACTCAGTCCCAGCCCCTCTCATGGGGTTTTCTCCACTTATAACCACATTCCCAACAATGTGGCAGGCTCTGTACCGCCTCCTGCGGGTGTACAAGCCTCCCCTTTGAGTTCTGAAGGCCAGCAACCACGATCCCTGGAGGATTCGTCATCCTTCCTGCCTCTCCCGCCCCTGGGGGTTGCCCCCATAAGACTCACAGTTGCCCCCAACGCAACCATCTCATTTTCCTTGGGGGCCTTTGGTACATTATTGAACGTTTGCTTTCCTCACGTGTCCCATAGATCCCCACTTATCTTAGTTGCTCAGACTACTATGCCACTGGCATTCTGGGCCCTCCACTGGGTGCTTGCACACCCTGACTGGGAGCCCATTCTAGTTCTTCTTAGCCACATCCGTGCACATATCACCTTCTTTGAACTGCACCAACCCACTATGACATACCTGATTGGCAGCCTGAGTCCTGATCTTTTTGGCTAAGCTGAAGGAATATGCTTCAGTTTGCAATTTGAGCAGAGTGTTTGCAAGGTTAGTCAAATAGCAATGGGGTTCCATTCTGCTGGTGTCTTCTACACATGAATAAAGTAACACTGGAAGAGCTGGGTGTCATCCATATAGTAGTTGGATGGGGCTCTTCCCTATGGTGGAATGGTAACTAATGTTACGGATAAACATGGCAGTGGAAAGGAGGGAGCTCCAATCAGAAGGTTAATCCACTAATAATTTTCATAGTTATTCACTAAAGTCCCATTTACTCATTTGACCATTCCATTGGACTCAGGGTGATATAGAGTCATCGAAACCCTGTGAATCCCCATAAGCTCATTCAGTTTGAGGAGGATGTGTGAGATAAAATTAAATCCATTATCAGTGAGAATAAATTGAGGGCAGCCATGTTGCTGAATAATGCATTCCATTATGAACTTAACCATGTGATTGCCCCAAATCCCAGTATCAGCCACGTTTCAACCCTCTGGGTCAAGTGGTTGATAGCTACCAGAATATACTTACACTGGTTAGCTCCTGTTGGCAATATACCAATGACATCAAGGGAAACTGTATGCCAAGCAAAATGTGGTTTCACTACCTGATACAAAGTCTTACAGCGGAATGACTTCTCCACTCAGCACTAATGGCAACAGGAAATAGTTTCAAGCACATCAAATTTCATGCTTTCCCAATAGTACTGAGGGTGCAACAAATCCATTGTCTTGTGCACCCCACCATGTCTGACTGCCTTGTGGGCACTCATAATAATTCCCGGCTGTGATGAGGGTCACAGAAAATTCACCATAGAATCACCAATCTGCTTGTATAGTTCCCCATTCCATTGGAGGGTATTCATTTAAATCTCATTCAACGCTTTAATCACTTGGGGCTGTTCGTCATCATATTTTCCGCTGAGCATCTTATCATACATCATGTCACTGAGGTCCACCATCATGGCAACAGTTGGCAGTTGAAATAAACAGTTAGCATACTGATGATTTACTCCTGGGCAGTGAAGGATCTCACAGTCATAAGCCAGCAGCTTATGAGTCTGTTAAAATCTTGGGCTTGGTTGGTTGCTCACTTCTGGCCCTAGATTTCAACTGCACAAATTCGTGAATCCTTGCATTAATTATTTGATGGAAATTGAAAGACTGGGGCAATAATAGTATGAAGACTATTATTGTTGATTGCTGAAAAGCCACGTTGAGAAAATTTTCCAACACTAGATAGGTGCTTCTTCCTCTTGAAGATATTTTGATACTGGTAGGGAATGTCACGGATGGGGCTCCCAAGGCCCAGCCCGCCACTAGCCCTACATCACTCCCCCTCATATGTGGGTGTACCAACTCTTAATGGTCCTGTCCAAACTGAGGGCCTTGCCATGTACACCGGGATGAGGTGTGGTGCACCAGCCTCTGTCGCCTCAGGCCTCCAAGTGGAGGTACCTCCCCACAACCTCTAACGCCTTGGGGCCAATGGGCTGAGGTGTGGCCAACTGGCCTCTGTCGCCTCAGGCCATTCTGGCTCCCCACTAGCAAGGGCAGGACCACTCCAAAAGGATCTCGGCGCATCCACCCCCTTCCTTTCCTCCTGATGCATTGCCATCTGCTCCTCAGAACTCGCTTCCAATAAATAATTAAATAAAAACAAGTTCAGCAAAAAGCAGCCTTTATTGGAAATGGACTCAAAGTTGAGAATAGAATTCCAAAGTGAGGCCCCATTGGGGCTGACCTCACTTTAAAATACTTCCAAAATGCTAAATGAATTGGGTTTAATAAGGGGCACAAAAGCCTCCAGAATTGGTGGCATCCAGGCAACTCAGTGGCAAAATGGGGGAACCTCAAAATGACAACCAATAAAATGATTTATTTAAATTATTCCACTATTGACCCAAATAGAAAAATCCTACTCAGAATAGCAGAATTGCAACTATTGACATACATAAATCCTGTAATTCCTAACCTTATGGGATTCATGTACAATCATTAATTGTTACACTACCATTTACTAAAAATGAAAAAACTGGTGGACTCAGACCTGAACCGGCAAGGCAGGTGTGCAGCGACCAATGACTTTTTTGACAGGGGGCCTTTTTTATGAGCAGCTTGGGGTTCCAACAAAAAATCCAGAGCCCCCAAATCAAATCAACGGGTTTTCTGGAGGTCTCCTGGTGGGCACAAGAGGCCATTAACTGCCAGCAGTCTGGCCCACCACCCAAGCTCCCCATCCCCTTCGTTGGAAGGCCCTACAAACCAATGAAAGGGATGATGGCACACGGTGATGCTTGGGACATTGACCGCGGCCATCTTGCAGGCTGACTGGTACCACAGCCCTCCTGGGTGAGGTGACTTTTGAATAATGTCACGGACAGGGCTCCCAAGCCTATCCCACCACCAGCCCTACACCACTCCCCCATATGTGGCTGTACCAACTCTGAATGGTCCTGTCCAAATGGAGGGCCTCACTGGGCACACTGGGCTGAGGTGTGGTTCACCAGCCTCTGTCACCTTGGGCCTCCAGGTGGAGGTGCCTCCCCACAACCTCTAACACCTTGGGGTCAACGGGCTGAGGTGTGGCCAACTGGCCTCTGTCACCTTGGGCCACTCTGGCTCCCCACTAGCCAGGGCAGGACCACTACAAAAAGATCTCAGCACATCCACCCCTTCCTTTCCTCCTGATGCACTGCCATCTGCTCCCCAAAACTCGCTTCCAATAAATAAATTTAAATAAAAACAAGTTCAGCAAAAAGCAGCCTTTATTGGAAATGGACTCAAAGTTGCAATAGAATTCCAAAGTGAGGCCCCATCAGGGCTGACTTCACTTTGAAATACTTCCAAAAAAGGCTAAATGAATTGGGTGTAATAAGGGGTGCAAAAGCCTCCAGAATTGGTGGCATCCAGGCAACTCAGCGGCAAAATGGGGGAACCTAGAATAACAACTAATAAAATGATTTATTTAAATTATTTTGCTATTGACCTGAATAGGAAAATCCTACTCAGAATAGCGGAATTGCAACCATCAATATACACAAATCCCATAATTCCCAACCTTATGGGATTCATGTACATTTGTCAATTGTTACAATATGGTTCTCTTCCATGACCAACATGGGTTCAGGTGAAAAAAAAGCTGGCCAGTATCTGTATTGGTCCATATAAAGTTATAGAGAAAACAGGGGTCAATGCATATACCATCCATGACCCTGAAAGTGGTTGGATCATTAACTGAGTGCATGTGAAGTTCCTCTGACCATACAAGCAATAGGAGCATTATCATTCAGTCAAGGAGGGGTTAATGTTCTGATTCTGATAGGAATGGGCAATAATATTGGAACAGCTAGAGCAGATTGGAGATAATCTTCCAAACATGATATTAGTTATGATTATTTGAGTGCCTTGAGATGAGGCAATATTGGGATATAATAGGTTATTATTGGATCACCTCTAAATAAGGCAATAAAGCATATATGGTGATGTCAACATTTGACAAATACAAATTAAATCACCTACAATTAGGGCAATAGAGAGTTAAAGAATAACAAGCCAAAATTGAGGAGAATTGACAGAGTAGAATAGTCTAAGCTATGAGAGCAGTATCATCTGAAGCCAATGTATATAAGTAAGATGGGCGATTGAGAGAAGTTAAGTTGTTTATAGTAGACAGAGAGCATAATAGCAAAATGTCACTGTATTTATTAAAATAAATAAAAAAGTCAGTGGGGCAATTTCTCCTATTTTTAACTGACTTTAGAAAAGGAAAATGTTCTCAATTTGACCTATATGTATGTTTTTTTCTTTTTCTTTTTCTTTTTTTTCTATGTTTTTATGTGCATAACTGAAAAAACTGGACCAATTTGGATGATCATCTTCCTCAAAAATAGAGGATGCTTCAACATAGGTCCCATTTTACTTTTGTAAGTATTGGGCAACTATCTGCCCATTAAGTTAGTAAATATATCAAAATGGGCTTGGAAGCGATGGGTACTTGTGGGACTAAAACAGCATCGGATAAACTTTTTTCTGGCATTGGTGAAACAATAGCTTCATTGCACATTTGATATGTCCTATAGCTGGGGGGTATGTTCAAAATTCAGTCAGTATGAGCTCATAGTTGGATGAGCTTAAATCTTTATAGATGGCTATTGTTTTTGCATAAATTGACCAATAAACTCATCTAACTTTTATAGAATGAATTATTTTAGATAGCAATCAATAAATTTACATAGATTGACTAATAAAAGCAACCAAATCTAATAAAATGAATTACTGTAGATGGCAATCAGTAAATTTAGTATATGTTGACCAATAAAAGCATCTATATTTAATAAAATAAAGTATTGTAGATGGTGATCAGTAAATTTAGTATAATTTGACCAAAAAAGCAACTAAATTTAATAAAATGAATTTTTAGTATATTTGTTTATAAGATACTATATATAATAGATATACAATAATTTTTAATTTTATAGAGAAATAGTAAGGGAAAACCAATATATAGAGTTAGTAATATTTAATAAAAGTAGGAAAAAGAGCCAATTTTAAAAATACACTAATGTTTTGAGGGGAAAAGAGCTGGGGTAAAGTTTTTTGGGAAAAAAGCATATTCTTGAAAAAATAGAAAAAAGAACCTTTTCAAATTTTTTTTTGGGAAAAAAAGAACCTCCTTTAAAATTAAGCTCTAAGAAGTATGAAATAATTGAGAAATTAAGCCTACTCAATAAAACCCTTTTTTGAAGTTGGCGCCATATTTTAACAGACTTATAATAGGTATTTATAACTTATATACTCAGTACTATTTATTCTAAGTTGCTTATAGTTTACACTTGGACCCAATTCAGACATAAGATATAATTTGTATTTGTGAGCAAAATTCTATAATTCAGTTTAAAATATGGTGCCAACTTCAAAAAGGGTTTTTTAGTATATTCTCAAGTGTGCCTGAAGGACTGATGATCCCCACATCATCTGTCTGTTGTTCAGTGGGTTTTACCTGTACAAACAATATGGCAGATCCTAACAATACTGTCTGATTTTATAACAAAATCCTTTTTAACAGATCTTTAAGTATAATGATTTATATATAGTATAAAATTTTAGGCTTAAAAAATTTAAATTTAGAGGCATATATGATCTTTTGTACATATTTTAATATGAAAGCAATACTGCGTATGCTTATTGTACTCCACAGGTCAGGTCAAGTAGGTTACAAAGCAATTTTCCCTAACAGTTTCCAAATATTTTAAAAAGGATGATATGATAGCTCAACCTCTAACTAGAGAGTTTTTAAGTAAACTAACTTGATCTGAAAGAAATATTTGTCAGAATAGAATAATTCCAAAACCTTTCTATTATCTTATGATATTCTATTATTCCTTAACTTGCTAGATGCCCAGCATATATAAAATATATGATTTAAAAAGTAAACTTGTATTAATTGGCAGTTATCTTTAGGGATAAAATATTAAATACACACATTGTATATACATATAATATTTTATAGGTTGCTTCAAAAAAGTCATCTTAGTAAAAGTTTAAAAATTATTTCAAAGCATAAAAAATAATGAATAAAAATGAGAGATCAATTTGAGCTAAAATAATTTCAAGTGCGAAGTAAAAGTGGCTATAAGCAAAATGAATTTAAACTTCAGTGGGGAGAAATTTCAATCCGAAAGCTTGCCAGGCAAGCCAGCTGAGATCATTTCACATTGAAGCACCTAAAATATGCGGAGTTCTAATTATGGAATACATGATTAGGAGTTTTATAAGTTCTTGAGCTGACGTGCTTTACCAATCGAGTAAAACAAGTACCTGCTTGCCTGTTCAGGGAACGAGTGCAGCTTTTGCCTTCTCTCACCTTATCCGTTATTATTCAATATTACGCTTGTAAATACTGAGGTTCTTAACAATGTCTTCTACAGTGGAGCAAAAGTCTCGCAGGCCTGAAAGTAAGTTACAAAGTGTTTCAAATCATGCTAGCTGGCATTTTCTTTTATCGTCATTTGCAAGCTATATATTAAGCTCTTTTCTATTTCCATAATTACTTTTGTAATCTATTTGAAGCCAACTTTACACACCTATTAGCTAGTTTCATTTGAATACATATTCTTAATCGGATCGGCTTAAATCATCTTAGTTCGTCTTAAAGGCGTTAACTTCAGCCTTATTTATCTCTTACAATTCCTTTTTGAATAACTTGTTTCCTCATCTTGTAGAGTTGTGAAACTAGATCTTGCTTACATCTTTTCTAACTGATTTTATCCAGATACGGCGTTCAAACAGCAAAGATTGCGAGCATGGCAGCCAATATTGACGCCTAAAACCGTGCTTCCTACTTTATTTATCATTGGAATCATCTTTGCACCTTTGGGTGGTATGTTTCTTTACGAGTCCAACAAGCTATTCGAATTAGTATTGGATTATACCAACTGTTATGATTACGCCTCACCTTACCGCGTTCCCAACAGTCCAAATTCTGTTGTTATGTTTAGTGCACCCACAAGCACGACAGATGATTCGCCTGAATATTTAAGGAAATCGAAAACGTGTAAAATAGAATTCCAGCTTCCCATCAAGATTGCCAGCCCCATTTTTCTTTATTATCAGCTTACCAACTTTTATCAAAACCATCGTCGATATGTTAAATCTGTTTCTTATAGTCAACTGAGCGGAGAAGCGGTTAGCGCTTCGGACCTTTCATCGGATTGTGACCCACTCTCTACTGACGCGACAGGTCACATCTCATTACCCCTGTGGTTTGATTGCAAATTCAATATTTAATGATACTATTTATGGGTTTAAATCTGAGAATGAGAAAGAAATACCGTTGAACGAAAGTAATATTGCTTGGACTTCAGATACGAAGAGATATGGGAAAACAAAGTATGCAGCGTCTCAAATCGCCCCGCCACCTAACTGGGCCCTCAGATATCCGAATGGGTATACTGACGAAAACATTCCTTCCCTAGATGAGGACCAACACTTTCAAGTTTGGATGCGGACAGCTGCTCTGCCTAGCTTTCGCAAGTTGTATGGCAGGATTGATGAGCCACTTGAAGCTCAAGCTTACTCAATTGATGTTATTCTTCACTTCAACACTACTGCATACAATGGTCGAAAATATGTTGTCCTTAGCACCATTTCTTATCTCGGGGGCAAAAATCCCTACCTTGGTATTGCATATCTCTCTTTGGGTTCTATCTGTGTACTTTTGGGGTTGGCATTTACTGTGCGCCATCTATTGTACCCTCGGTAAGCTTCAACTCACATTTACACTTCTAACTATATAAGTAAACTGGGGGACAGTTCGTATCTTTCATGGAATCAACCTCGGACTCTGCCATCGACTCGTAACCGTGCCACCCATCCCTCTTCCTCCCTCAACCTCGCTTCAGCTGAGAGTTGATTTTTGCTTAATCTCTGATCTACTTGTAACTTCATTATATATTCTCAATGAACCTTTACTTTCGTTCAGCTTTACACCACAAGCCCCTCTCTAATAACCCGAATAAACCACGAGTTTCCGATGGAAACTGTGATCGCCCTAAACTAGTTGTTTTTACTAGTTGGCTTATTCAACTACATCCACATCTTAGCGATTGAGCATTAAGCTCGCTTCTAGCTTTCATATCTTCATCCGAATTAATTGGAAATCCCTGTGCTCCATAACTATTTTCTTGTCTATAGGAGATTAAGGCTTTTTTAAAGAAAATGGTTTGATAGTGTTGACGATATGCGATTAAACTCTTGGAAGCTAATTTCCACCTATACTTGAAACTTATAAATCTGCAAGAATAAAAGTTAAGGCCCGTCAACACTGAAAATGGGAAGTGCTTATATGTACCATTCGCTTGCAACAAATAAAAGCTGTAAAAGTCGTTTATACAAATTGTTAACGTTTATAGTAGAAAGCGGCCTTTTGTTTACTGCTACAATGATCGCTTTCAAACTACGTAAAGATGCTTGCTAATTTAGTTTTATTTCGGCAGGCCGCACTTTTTAATATACGAGTGTAACAGAAGAGACTAAACTACGGTAGCCCTTTAATGGCCAAGTTTAGATCAGTGAAAGCATATAGATCTGCAGGCAAACTTAAAAGGGAAAATGCTGATGTTTTAAAATTCGACTTTAACAATGCTCTTAATAGATTGGGTGAACTAGTAGATTTGTGCTGCATAATGAGCACTATATCTATGATTACTCTAGCACTATACTTTGGCATATCTAAAAAGTAAACGAGGCAGGTTGACCTAGGGCTTAATATACCACGCCGAGTTTTTTTAGCCTGTGCTGGTTTCGAACCTGTCAATCAAAACCCGACCCAGAGTGGAGCAGGAACCACCCCGCTATGCTACCACTCCTCACTTTGTCATATCTACTTGCTTATAATATATACTTTAGATAAAAGTATTAATCATAACAATAAATTTTTACTTCGCTTTCAACATTTTGCATTTCAATCTCAACATTTCATATTTCAATTTCAATATTATACTTCAATTTCAGTATTTATATTTCAACTTTAATATTTTTTATTTGAAATTCAATATTTTATAATTCAATTTCAATTTGTTTGTTTTAGTGATTACATCATATCTAGTTCTAACTACAGACTCATTGATTTCCTCAGCATCAGTATTTTTTTGGCAGATTATAATTTAACATAAGGAATATACAAATATTTTTTGTATGAAAAAGAGTGGGCAATAATATGCTGCACTATTTCAGCAGGAATACTAAAGTAAAACTAACACAAAAATTGTGTTGAGATTATAATATAAGATGTTGAAGTTGAAGTATAAAATGTTGAAATTGATTTGCAAAATATTGAAATTGAAATGCAAAATGTTGAACTCAAAGTAAAAAAGGTATATAAGAGTTTAAGTGTAAATAAAATAAAGTTTTATAACCCTCTATTGTTGCATCTTAAGTTTTTTCTCCTTGTCACCTCATAATTCTGACCTAAATTAATTGGTTTAGTTTAACAACTATACAGAATAAAAAACAATAAATTAAATATAGTAAACTGAATTATTTTACTTTACTAGCTTAACTAATTAAATGATAATCTTGATTAAATTGTTAATCTGTTTAGTTCTTCAACTAATGTTTATAAATATAACCCAAAAGAAAATATTTGAAGCCTTTAATGCTATATAATATAGCAGATGCATCTACTTTACATAGACAGGTAGAAAATCTATATCTTATACCAAATACATCAGCTAGCTTAAGTTATGTAATATAGTTAGTATTTATATAACTCTAACACTATAATTTTAGTTTATTGCAAAGTTTTTAAGCAGCCTCTAAAGAAAGTATGCCACTGTCTAAGAAATTAACTTAGAGAAAGACATCAATTACAAAAACAATATTATAAAAGCAATATACAGTCTTTATAAAACAAAATTAAAATTAAGTTTAATCTAATGAGTTGTTTCTGTTATTCTATTTAACCAAGGTAAGCTGACCAGGGGACAGACATTACTGAACTAAAACTAAAATCATAATAAAAACTAATGATTCACACAAAACCCCCAAAATGGACTGATCGCTTGAATCATACCTAACACAAATCTAACCAGGTGGGCAGCAAATACTGCTATCCTTCCATGGTGGATGGGGAGGGGGGCTCATCTTCAGCTGTATCCATTTTATTCCAGAGTAGGGTGCATGTTAAGGCAGAGAGTAGGGGTGTGGGGGCATCGGTGGTATGGGGTTCAATATCTCTGATGACTAGAACTTCTGAATAGTTGTTAGCTAATATAATACCAACAATGTATTTTGGCCAAAGCATCTTCAGCTTTGAGGCAGGCATCTGGGAATTTAACAAATGTGGCAATGTTGGTTCAGGTTATTTTTGCTTTTGGGTTCCGTGCTACTGTTACCACATTCTGGATGGCTTCAGTAATATTTTTGTGTAAAATTTTTATGTTGATCTTACTTTGTGCAGTAAGATCATTGGGGATAACAGGAGGTGGAATTCCTCCTGCGAGTGCAGCCACAGATTTGGTGGCAGCTTTATGGAGTAGACAGCAATCTGGTGTGGTGGCTGCTTCTACTGCAAGCTGATGGTCGCTGTAGGATGGTTTGGCATTAGGTTGTGGGATATATTTCTGAGGTGGGAATTTTGTATCCCATTCTGTATTATAAATCCGTTTGACTTGCAGTGACGGTTCTTCAATGATGTTACCTGATTCATCAATTTCATCCAAATACTCCCATGGGTTTTGGTTGAATTGGATTGGGGAATCAGTGTATGGTTGAGGTTTGTTTGATTCATTTGTGGAAGCATGGGATCAAACTGGGATCCAATCTGATGTTTGATTGATGAATTATTTATGGCATTGGGGTGGGGAGGAGGCTGATTAGTAGCTGTAGATGCAGCTGCAGCATCAGACATTGGAGGAGGGGAAGGTAGGATTGTACCCCATGTTGGAGTTGGCGCGGGGTGGGCGGTGGATTGGTGGGCATTGGGCAAACTTTTGCATCAGCGGAAGTTTCTGAGTATGGGCATTTGCATTTTGAGTGGTCTAACTCAAAACAGGATGGACAAATCATCTGTCCGCCCTCAACGCGGGCCCAGAATGGATGGTCGGGGGCAGATGGGATGGTAGCATGAGGGGGAATTTCCAAAGAAATTTTTGTAAATTCAGGGCTGATCATGGCATATGCCTGAGGCCCAGTGAGGCATGTGGCCCCATTTGGGACTACAAATTGTAAGATAGGGTTGGCGCCGTAGGCTGCCAAACCTTCCATCAGCTCCTGGTGGAGAACTTTGAGGGGGAGGTGGGTGGGCAAACCAGCAAACTGGAGCACTAAGGTGGTGTCCATTGGGAGCCAGGTCCAAGTTGTTGGAAGGAGAATATTATTAAAAATTAGCAGCACCGTTGCCACAGTGGCTGCATTGGCTTCACAGGGGAAGCTGAGATCAAAGTACCCCTTATAGGAGTGGAAGTCTATAAAATAGGCTGGTGTCATCACCACCTGAGCCATTTTGATAATGGCTTGGTCGTCATAGGGGAATAATTTCCCATATTTGACCCTAAGGCCAAAATGCATGTTGCTCTGGGGGAGCATCAGGGGGCAGTGGGGCACCGCTTGGGTTTGGGCAAGATGGGCATCAAGATCCTTGTGAGAATGAATTTCCCCAAGGGTTTGGAATGACTGGGCGAGCCAGTCTGAGCGCATTTTCCTGTCAGATGGAAAATGGAGGGGGAGTTTTGCCACTGCCCCACACTGGGACAGTTGGAGAGGGATTCAACAACATTGGAGCAAGACTTTGGTGTGCAATTAAGTGTTTGCTTTTAATTTACCAAAATTAATTTGCTCAGAAAGTTACGCCAAGCAGAGAGAGTTGATCTGTTTCTGTTATTCTCTTACAGATATTACTACTCAACCTATAAAGATATACAAGTAATTCTAGATTATACTGGGCATAGAATATCATTATAAGCTAGATTTATAATAAACCTATAGATGATCTGTTTAAATAATGGTATCTCTTCTATAAAAATGATCTTTACTTGCATAATAAAATTTATTTTTTTACTTTTATGATAAACTTATATATGTCCCCCCTCTAAGGCTATCTGGCATGAAGTTATGCATTTTTTTATCAGATCAACTTACAATAATTCATATTTGCAAGGAATAACTTTGCTCTCAACATGAATCTACCCATTCCTCCCTCCCTCCATATGCTAATTGTGACAATAGCATTATGAATGATTAACTTCATTGTCCTGGATACTTTCTCTGGCACATCTCCTACCCTTTGCAAAGCAGTCAATCACTTCCACTCCCACTTATCAGATCACTTTCAAGCCTGGTTGACTGGCTATTTGATATCATTGGCACCTAAGACCATTTCTTTCCTGGTCCCCATTTGGTTCCTGTTCATGGAAACTTTCCTCCACATGTATTCTGCCTTATAATAATGCCTTCTGTGGGCATTCTCCCCTCTTCCATTTTTCTAGCAGCACCAGCTGGCAAAAGGAAAGCTCTGCAGGCTCTGATATGTATTTTCTTTTGCTGCTTCCCATATGTTAAAAACTGAGTTCTTCACTAATTGTTTCCAGAAGTTAAATGCACAGGTTGATCATATGCACAATTCATGTTGCTTGATAGTAATATATGAGTGATTTAGTTATGATTACTATTATCTGTAGTTGAATAGGTAAACCAGATGTGGACCTACACTAAACTTGAAATGATCCACAAAATACTGATTAGGTTAAAAATTAGGGTCTCCTTCCCTATCCCAGCTGAACTTAATCCGCTTTCAGATTCAGAGGTTCCCAGCCTTAGTTCCTGTTATGCTGAGTTGGTGGTGATCTATGTTAAAGGTCTGCTTCTCTTCTAAGAATATCTGATTCTTACTCTTTAACCACACAAAAGAGTTCACAATTATTATACTACAACAATAATTAACTACTGATGAATAGAACTTTGATCTTAACAAATCTTGATCTGCTTTATTATAAAGTTACCATGAGTTTATAGGGAGAATTTTGAGCTCAACTCTTCAGTTGGTGCCTCAGCCATGAAGCAGCAGCTGTTGCCATTGAATTACCCTACAAAGTCTCTTCTGGTGATGGTCTTCTCCATTGAGCTAAGGATTCCTCTGTTGGATATTACAGAGATCTGAAAATGGAAAGAGCCAGAAAATATGTCCCTAATATTACTGCTTGATAACAGCAAACCAACCACATTTGGCTAGTGACCTGCTTAGGTATTGGGACTCTTTATCCATTATAGCAGGTCACAAACCAACTGATTGATTCACTAGTTACAGGTGGCATCACTCACTTCACAATTGCTAACTAAATTGCAATCAGTTGGTGATAAAACCTGACTGATCCCAATTGATACATCTAATAATTAATTAGCAATCAACTATTAGATGCCCAAATTTTATTGGCAACTCTTCCCAACAAGATCTTAAGTATTTTCATGGATCAATCATCAATGGATCCAAACCTGACAATTTAATCAGAAATCTCTGGGCATTAAAAACTAATATTGATTTCAACCAATATTCAATTCATTTGCTAGTGAATCTTATCCCCTAGAAAACCTGCAGATAACCTAGGAAGCTGAATTGGTGGCAAAAATCACAACATCATATTTTTTTATACTTGAAGTTTCCATCCCCTGGTTAACTTTTCCCAAATAATTAGGAATGGGTAAAATTACATCATATACTTCAAAGTTTTTATATAGATTGTAAAATGGTACAAATTACAGAAAATGTGCAGAAATTTAGTATCATATAAGAAGTATATATACTTTTATTATTGTCATAATCTATCCTTTATCATGTAAATTTTTTTCTCTGACCAAACAGTAAAGTTTTATTTAATGTAATATAATTTACCATAATTTATTTAATTTAAATTTTATTTTATCTTAAGTAAATTGTGTATAAATAGTAGTTTTTATTAATATCATCATATAAAAAATATTAAAAATTAAATTTCTCCTATAAAATTTAGTCTAGATATTTTATATCAGTAAGTGTTTAGTTAATATAAAAATTTTGCTTTATAATTATCTATTTGAGTCTATCTTGAAAAAATACAACAAACAAGGATAAGATAGTGAGAAAATGAAAGTGTTAATTGGATGGATTAAACTTCTTATACAGATTTTTATTAAAAACACAATATCAATGTTATATTAAGCAGTTCTATTAAAGTCGCTTCAGACTCATTACATGTTTTTAATGATCAAGTGACCCACTTGGCACTTGTACAGCTTGCAGTTATAAACTTTTTTATATTAATATAGGCTATTTAATATAAAAAGCGCAGTTGCCTAGACAATCCTTTGCATGTTTTAAGTTGAATATGAATATGCTTCAAGTTACATTATAGTATGACAATACAGTTATGTTTATGTCTCTGATGCCCCTACCCCAATGTTTTCTGTTATGGTCTACCAGCTAAAGCGGGTTCCAGACAAAAGTTTCCCCAAAGCTTCCTCACCTTCTTATATGACTTCAGAGGCTATTAGCTGAGATGCCATATTGGGAATTTTTTGTTTCTGATAATCCTTTGTTTGGCTCAATTGCAAATAAAGATGCGTGGCAGCTCTCCCTTTTGGGTTGGGCACCATTAGTGCTATTAATATAGTTATGTTGCTGATAAAAATTACCATTACTGCATGAGTATCTAATCAACATTTTTATAACTAAAACTAGGCTAAATAACATAAGCTTAAGCTTTAATCTTTTTAGTACCAGATGGTCCCAACCCAAGGGTGATTCATCAGTGTTTATCTGATTACTCCTGGGCTAAGAGCCTGAGGTGAAGAAAGGGGAGGGAAGAGATGTTGAGAAAGGGAGGGGATTGGTGCGCCAAAGCCATGATGCAGTAGTTGTCTGAGAGGATGAGGGTTGGTTACATGGTAAAGACTTTTAGGGTCATTTCAAAACGTACCTAAAAGTGGGTAACCATGTGTGGTAGGCTCTACATTTGAAAGTCAAAGTCTGCATGAAAAAACTATGCTTAGTCCATATTGCCTTGGCATAGCAAGGACTAGGTGGGTTCAGTGGCATCTAGGTAGGGTCTGATTATAGAAAAGATCTTGTACAGGGTTTCTGGGCCATGTAAGGGCATGGTGGAGCGTCAGACCTTAGCAAGAGTTCTGTGACACCTGGATAGGTGAAAAATTGTTTGAGATGGGAGTCAATTGGCTCCAAACAATGGTGCAGCTGCAGTGTTGAAAGGTGAGGCCAGTTCAATTCCCTGTCCTATAATAACAGTGAAGTATCTAGCATAAGGTGTTAGGAGCTTTTTCTGAAAAGATTAGATGGTAAACATCCTGAAAGAGCCTCTGGAAGTTTTAATCACTGAAGAGGGAGAAGCTAAGGAGATGCGGGTGGATGGGAGGTCTAATCTAAGGGTTGAGCCAAGCTGTGTCCACCTGTTCAATTTTATACAATCACATGGCAATGTAGACTGAGGTCAGGGCTATCCTTTCTGCTTGGGAAGTTGTGGTACACCTTCACGCAAACTCATCTCAGGGCCAAGAGAGCTAGGATCCAATATCTAGAAGAGGAGGATTTCAGATGATGGCCTGGGTGACTGGTGAGCAATACCCCTAAAGATGTTAGCGATACACTAGAAAGAGCCACAGATACTGATGTAGCTTGACGGAGGGCGAGCGTCCAATGGGGCACAAGGTTCACATCTCAGCAGACAACTGGTTAAATGAACTTCAGGTAGATGGAGGTGGCATAGGAGCGGGTATCCAGAAACTCTAGGTAACCTACATTGTGAAGTGGGGAAATTTTAGACAGTGCTGTTGGTGGGTGGTTAGATCCCCAGATCCTACAACGGAGGAGAACGTTGATCCACATATAGAATGCATCTAAAAATTGACAGGCATGCACAAAGAACTAGACTTTTAAATGTGAAACTCATTGGCCATAAGGGCCTGACCCTGGGGGCTATGTTCTACCTATTCCAGCTGACAATTCTGAAATTCACCATCTTTAGTATTGAATCCTCATTGGCATTGAGCGCGACTCTTTGAAAGTTGGTCAGGACCCCAGGTGATGGAAGGTACCGCGTGTGATCTCAATATCAAATGGTGGGTGGAAGATGGGTGAGCCAACCTGTACTTTCACTGTTTTGGAGGTGTTGACCTTGGCTTTTGACGCCTTAATGTACCTCCCAAGGATCATAGAAGTGTGGGTTACATACTCAAGGCTTCCAAATGAAATGTCAGTGTCATCTACAAAGGCCTTATTGCAGGTAGGCCTTCACCTGTTACAAAGATATCCATCAGCTTATTCTAAATGATGCCAATAGTGGATCAAGGGTGATATTTAAAAGGATTGAGCTCAGGGGATTACCTTACTGGAGACCCTGCTCAACAGGAACTGCAACTGTAAAGCCCATTAATTCCAGGATTCTGGCTTAGTTGGTCATAGAGCGTTAAAATCAAACATTTTGCTGCTATAGGAAGGTGGAAGCAGGCTATGGAAGTATTTATGTGCTTCCAACAACCTGATTGTAAGCTTTCTTCATATACTGAATGACAATGTAAACATTATAGGTTTACTGCACAGACTCATTTAAATTTTTTTATAAAAATAGGGGAGATTGATAAATGTATGAAGACAACTATAAAGTAAAATCTCTTCTATACAAGTGGCTTCAAAACCACCCATTTATCCTCATACAAACATGCAATGACAAACTTGCTTCAGGCAACTTGGCAATATAGATAAGGTCACTAATATTTTTAACACTCCCAAAGAATTACAAATATAGTTAATATAATTTAATCTAAAACAATTGTGCCTATTTAAAAGAAACAAAGTTTCTGAAATATGGAAGTTCAGTGCTCAATAATTCAGTTAACACCGTAATGAAACAGTATTTTTTTCTAAAAATACCCTTAAAAGAGTCACATCAAACATTGAATGATTCCTCCATTTATCCATCCACCTAGTTGGTATTACAACTGATTAGATTATGACCATATATAAGTTGGTTTTAAAAAATACAGTGTCCCAACGCCTTGAGATAACCCCAGCAGTAAGCGTTTACAAGATAGCAGCCATGCTTAGGTATAGGACAAATTGCCCATTTTCAGCAGACTGCATCGTCCAGGATAACCTGCATGTTTTTGCTAATAAAAGATTTGTTAACGCTTCAGTAACTCTGGAAACACCCTTATTAATTGATGATTATTCCATTTGACCCGCATAAAAATGATCAATTTTTATTATCAAACTAAAAACTAAATTTCTTACAAACATTGTTGGTGATCATACCCAACATGACATTAATTGCCATGATTGTAATTAAATCCCAAAATAAGATTATACTAATGTCATATAGGAGAATATCCCTTAAACATATAGTTATCTATTATTAATAACACCAGCATTTGTTAAGGTTAAATATTAGTAAGTGAACTAAAAAGGTAAGACAGATAGTTTTAGGAATCAGTCACATCTGGATAATGAGGGCATACCAAATTCCCAATACATCCCTGGCTTAAAGAGATTACAAGAAAGTATGGTGTTTCAGAGGCAGATGCCACTTTGTTACATGTCATGAGCTAATTGCCTTAGTTAAAATGATCTAAGGTCATCAGCGTTCTTCCACTATCCAGTTCAATAGATTCCTCTGCTACAGAAGTGCTAGATCTTTATTCTTGCGCGATGCTTTCTTTGATAGCCATTCTCAGCAGTACAGTTCTTAAACATCTTTCAATCTCATTTCTCTACCATCTCATACAAAAAAGCTCTCATAGCCACAGTGCCATAACAGGGCTACTCAGATTTAATTGCCAAATATATGTTTCTGTATGCCTGTTTCCCCTCAGGCCAATGATCTGACAATTGACAAGTATGTATATTCTAATTATTATTCCTTAGTTACTCACAACAATGGACCTGATTGCCATGGGATCTGGTCCTGACAAACGTCTGCACTCAAAAATGATTATGGTAGTATTTTGACTAACATAGTAGTGCATCCCCCTCCCCCCAGAGATGTCATATATGGGCAAATGCCCCAAACACAAGGTAACCAAAAAATAAAGGTAAAGTAATAATATATTTTTTCTAATTTTCGAAGGAGATCTCCATATATATTTTTCATAGATACCTTCCTTTTTTATATATTTTTCTATATTTTTATGTTATATTTTTTATTGCTTAGATCAAATACTTTAAGTGTTTACTATTATTTTATTACAACATGACCATTGGAGATGCTTTTTGTATAGACGTTTATTGATGACTTGGTGATAATTTCAAAAAGGTTCCAGACCATAGGGCATCTAATTTATATACTGTTGGACATTTGCCCTTGCAGATGAAAAATAAGAATGTTTTAGGTCGAATTCAGCAAAAAAGTGGAAATGTCAGCCATTTGTGATTCTCCTATGCCATTAAGAGTGATATAATGATAATGTCAAGGATATTAGCCAAAAGACCCTGGCCAATTCATGGTGGAACCCCGTTAATTGGGGTAACACCATTATGAAACCTGCTCAGGCGACTAATGAAAAAATGAATGGTCAGCTTTCCCTGACCACAGACAGACCTTGGGGCAACCATTGGAAGGTGCTCCCCCAACCATAACCAGGTCCTTCAAAACACCTACGTGGGGTCCACCCCATTTTATAGGCATGGTGGAGGTCCCCCAAAATGGAAGTAATTTATCTAGTGGTGATTGGTTGAAGTTCATTAAAACATTACCACATGGGTACAATCTGCCCCAAAACCTCAACCTTCGTTTTATCAAAAATTAACTCAATTTTACCCAAGATCTGATAGGAGTGAAACTCATATTACCTAATTCCGAAGCATTAAAGCTATTCCAAATATATCTCTGAATTCCCCCAACCCTTGAAACAGTTTAAGTATGAATTGGGCAGTCTTCAAGGGGATCTTTTTTCCTTTACTACCTCGCGCTCCTAATAAAACCTTATAAAAATCTAAGTTTTATTAGAAGTTTATTTTATCTTTTAATTAAAGGTTTTGTGGGATCCAGCGGTGTAAGCACCAGCAAGCACTAGAGAGATAGATTCTTAAAAATTGGTGCTCACTACAGGGGAACCCTGTACACTAAAAAATTACTAAAAATGGAGGCACAACCATGAGTAACCCTCCCACTTTTACTCTTCACATGGAATCACGTTTAGTTGCTCTGGAAAAGCAACTAACAAGCGCTATAGACCGACTCAATGAACTTGAACTGCGCTCTCTAAACCCATGTTTTAAAGACAAGTATATCCATGGTGAAGAGAGTATTGCTACCTTTTTATATGTTTATGAAGATGCCATGGATGGTGCAACGGATAAGCAAAAGTGCAACACATCCTTCCTTGTTTAAGCTTCCTAGCGCAAGAGATGATAGTTCCTTACCTAAGCCTCTGAACACCTGGGCAGAGGTGAAGGAGGCTCTTCTGGATGAATTCAGATCAAAGCAAAGTCTACTCAGGGAAAAACAGGCCTTTATGCGCCTTAGTAAGTATAAAGGTTAATCAACCATTGCCTTTGCTGAACGATTTTACCTTGCTGCGCAAAAGTTGTCAACCTCAAACATGCTTACCCTGGATGATTCTATCGCCGCCCTGTTGATTTAGTTAGCGTCTCAGCCTTCTATGGCCAGACATATCATCTCATTGAAACGCCACTTCAAAATATCCGTAATATTAAAGAGGCTATGGTTGAAGTGGCCAAATTCCGATTATGAGCCAAAACAAATGTCGCTGAGGTGAAACTTTCAGCTCTAACCATTAAGGAGTTACCACCAGCTGAAAAGTTGGGAGTAAGCTCACCTGTGCCTATCCTCCTTGCTAAACCTGCTCCCTCAGCGCGACTCATAAAGGTTATCACTCCTTCTTATGAATCAAAGTCCTGTAAGGAAGTAACAACCATATTCCTGAACAAGCTCACTAAAGATGCTGTGCCTACCCCTCCAGCTAAGTTGGTAAATGCGCGCCTAAGGCTATTCAATCTCCTGTGTCCATCTCTCCTACCCCCATTGCAGCCTTAACAGTTGTTGAGAATACCATTGAGGACGAATCTGAGGGGGTTACAATGACGTTGGTTACTAAATTTAGGAGCCCCTGCGGAAATAAATGTGCCTGATCATTTGAACGCTGGAGGAGTAGACGAGACCATCATACATGAGGAAATTTACCTCAGCCAATTACTGGGGTGTCCAGAAAATTATTGACACTGCCAGCAATGGTGACCAATTATTAGCTGGCTTGATAGAATTTTTCAGCAAGTTCATCCTATAAAATCCATCATGGATAAATACCCTGAGACCATTAAAAAGCTAACCTCCACCTTCTGGCTCAAGGAGGTCTTAGCCTTATCACCTAAATTTGAAGGAACGCTCACTAATGTTGAAGTGGTCATTCAAAAGGTCCAAATACTAGCCATCCTGGAGACTGGCTTCCCAGTCAACGTGAACTCCACTAAGCTTATTAAGAAGTAAAGCAAGCCCTGACTTGTGCTGATAGTTGAGGTTTATCCTCAACATTACATTGCCCTGATATAGATAAGACAGGGTAATCTGGTGTGGAAGATAGAGGGGATGAGAGAGCAATAGTATTGGCTAGACTCCAGGTTGAGACTAAGACTGGGGAAGGATGGCGGTTAGATGTTTCGTCAGGTCTGGGGTTGAACCAAATGGTTTTAAGTGGGTGGTTTCTAGGTTAAAGGTGGATGTGAATCAGAATTGGAATGATTCTTGGGTATGGTGGTTCAGCCACTATGGAATTTAATCCGGCCTAAACAATTGGAGTTTTGCTTATGGCATGTTTCAAAAGACATAATGTCAGGCATGGCGAATGAGCTTGATCTATGCTTGCAGCAGAGAGATACAAGAGATAGGACTTGAGAATGGGAGGTTCTCTAGTTCCGTTTTCTATCAAACTTGCCTAAAAATATCAAATAAAGCCGTTCCTAAGCCTTACTTATTTTTTATTATTGTCTTCCAAGGTTTATAGATAAATTTATTCTAACAGCGGCCATGTTTGGCCTATATGAACAGGAGTTGGACATTGAGAGCGAGATTGGGAAGGCTATTGCCTCCCTATACGCCTTGTCTTGAAGTCAGGGCATGTTGCTGGGGGTAAGCATAATCATAAACTGTCCTCCAAGGGGTATTTATCCGCGGCTCCTGTAGCACATGCACTAGAATAATGGTATCAGGGACTTTGTCTGCCCTTTGGTCAATGACTTGGGCCCTGCTTCCCCATTCATTCGTGGCTCACTGGAAGGAACCAGTGTGTTAAATTAAACCTAACTCATTTACTTTCCTGTCGTTGTGGTGGCAAGCAAAAGAGGAGCCAAAAGCTGTTGTGTTCCCTGTGTGGTATTACCATACCGCAACACTATTAATGGTGATTTTCTTAATTGTGTTTTTGCTTCATGAGGTATACTGGGTTCTAAAGTGTGTGTCTCGGTGTGGTGGGAAAGCGGCTGGACTGGTGAAGACTGGAGGGAAGATTCCATCAAAGCTAAGCTCAGAGGAGTTGGAGCTGATCCATCAGACGTTTGGCCGGGCTTAGTTCCAAGGGAGGTTGATGAATGCTTCAGGGGGTGAGGATTCGTTTGCTTTACAGTTGAAGCAAGTTTTGGTGACCTTGCCCATGAATCTTTCATATGGGGTACGTGAACTTTTGGAGAAGCAAGCGGGGCTGCCTGACTCAGCAGAGGAGTGTTTGGACTTGATTGACCAATCAGAATGTCCAGATGAAGAACAAGATTCAACTTGGTCAGCTTTGCTGCAGTGCAGTCAGGGGAGGAAGTTCTGTGGAGGAATATGGTCGGATGTTCCAGGAACAGGCCAAAGCAGCCAAGGCATCAGAGTCCCAGCTTCCTTGCATGTTCCGTCAGAATTTTCAGGCTGATTTGTTATTGGCAATGGTAGCAGTGCGGCCTGCAGCGACGTTGGAGGAAGAGATGGCCTTGGCCTTGAAGGTGGAGCGACAGGTGGCTTTGGCCCAGGCTCTCCAGGAGTTGATGCAGTTCCCAAGTGGTTTCCATGGGAAGGAGGCATTGAGACGAGCCAGTTAGGAGCCTGTGTACAGCCCAAAGGGATTCAGGTATGTGGAGGAAGAAGGAAAGGGTCTTGGGGAGCCTGGGGATGGCGGAGAATTGCTGTAGGAAGCAATGGTTGAGGCCCTTGCTCAGGTCCCTGAGGCCCCAAAGAAGAAGAATGCTCCTTATAATTTCCGCAAGAAGCCAGTGTCCCAGAATAAATCACTTCCTTCGCTTTATTCATATTTATTTCTACCCGTAGAAGTGCGGGAAGGTCCTGGGAAGAAGGAGTATGGTAAGGTCCTGGCCCTGGTAGCACTGGGGCTGATAAGGATTATGTGGATGAGGAGTGGACAAGAAGATGTGGATTGCCGTTTCAGGAGTATGGATTTGTGTTGTTGGCGGATGCCACCTAGAGGACTGCAGTCTGGAAGGTGCAGGCCAAGATCCTGTTGAGACAAGATTCATATGAGTTTGAGGAAAAATTTCATTCTGTGGCTCATTTGCCTCACCCAGTGGTTCTGGGGATGAGGTGGTGGCACCAATTCCATCCGCAATTTGATATGATGAAGGGGATAGTGCTCTTGTCGCCTGAAGGCTCAGATGTGTGGGAGTGGGAGTTCCAATCCCAGGGGTCATCAGTGAAATGAATGGGGGGAATATCCTTAGTCGCGCCATTGGAGGGTTTGCCAGAGGAGTACCAGGAGTTTGCATCAATGTTTGAACCCAAGGGTGAGGCACCATTCCCATCTATAGGAGACTTTGCATTTAGTTTCCGGTTCAAAGAGGGCTCTGAGTTTCCAAGAGGATGTCCAGTTTATCCATTGAATCCTCATGCTCTGGAGGCTCTTGATGAATATGTCCATAAAATGCTAGGTTTGGAATTGATTGTGCCATCCAAATCATCTATGGTTTCACCAGTGTTGCTGGTGCCAAAGCTGGTGGGGAGCTACATCCTTGTGTGAACTTCTGGCGCCTCAATGCGGTGACAGAGCCTGACCCTTATCCAATGCCACTCCTGGAAGACATTCTGCCCATGATCTCAGGGTATTTGGTGTTCACCAAATTGGATCTGTTGTCAGATATTTGTCCTCTCAGCTGCAGAGAAAGAATGTCTTGGGGTCAAATTCAGCCTAAATGAGGAACTGTTAGCCATTTACAAGTTTCTGATGACCCTAAATGCAAAATTAATAATAATGTGACCAAAAATATTGGGGAATCAGCCAAAAGTCCCTGGATGATTCTCAGTGGAACCCCATTAATTGGGGTAACAACAGTTTGAAACCTACACGGGCATTAACTGTAAAATCAAACGATCAGATTTTGCTGATTGCATGATGGACTTCGGGGCAACCAGCGGAAGGTACTCCCCCAACCATCACCAAGTCCTTACAACACCTACGCGGGGGCACCCCTTTTATAGGCATGGCGGAGGCCCCCCAAGGTAAAAGTAATTTCTCTAGTGGTGATTGTTTGTGGTACATCAAAACTTTGCCACATTGGCACATCCTGCCCCAAAACCCCAATTTTCAATTTCCCAAACAGTAACTCACATCTCCCACGATCTATTAGGAGAGTTCCTCATATTTAATAATTTGGAATGCATCGCAGATTTTCTGAAACTATCCTCAAATTACCTCTGACCCTCGAAATCAGTATAAATACTAATTGTCAAATATTGGGAAGGATCGCTTTTGGTTTAACCCCCACGGTCCTAATAAAAATGATAAAACTCAAGTTTTATTAGTAAATTTTATTAAGCTTTATTAAAATCTTTTGTGGGATCCAGTGGCGTAAGCACCAGCGAGCACCTCTAAGCTGGATTCCTACACTGGTTGATGCATTCAATTAGATTCCAGTGCGGCCAGAGCACCAGAATTATACTGCTTCTGAGTCACCTGGGGAATTTTAAGTATTGGGTTATGCCATTTGGGCTGCTTAATGCCCTTAAAGTTTTCCAACGAATGATTGATTGTGTGTTGGGGGATTTGATGAGTAGGTGTTGCGTTGCTATTTTGGATGATATTCTGTTATTTTCTAGGTCAATGTAAGATCAAATGAGGGATGTAAGGAGTGTTCTGGAGGTGGTAAGCCAGGCGGGCTTGAAGTTGAAGCCATCCAAGTGTGAGTTTAATAAGAAATCGTTGTCTTTTCTGGGAAATGTGGTTCTTCAGGAGGGGCTAGAAATATGTCCTGATAAACTGCAAGCAGTGAAGGAATGGAAGGCCCTCATGAATTGGACTGAAGTGCGGAGCTTTTGGGAGTAGTAAATCTTGTAAGAAGGTTCTCCAAGAATTTAGCTGAGTGGCCTGTGCCACTGACAAGGTTGACTGGGAATGTACCTTTCGTTTGGGGGGATACTGAGGAAAGGGCTTTCCAGTGGGTGAAGACTAGTCTGCTGACAGCCCCAGTTCTAGCCCATCCTGACCCCAACAGACCGTTTGTAGAGACAGATGCATCAAACTTTGCACTTGGAGCGGTGCTATTGCACCAAGGTAAAGACGGAGTTGAGCACCCTATCTGTTACTTCAACACGAAGATGGTGCCCGCTGAGATGAATTACCCAGTCTACGACAAGGAACTTTTGGCAATTATGGCGGCATTAGGGGAGTGACAACACCACCTGTTGTAAGCCAGGCATCCAGTTGTGATCTGGACTGATCATCGAGCCTTAGAGTATTATAAGTTCCCACATCTGATGAATCAGAGATAGGACTGGTGGCACTTAGATTTGGTTCATTATGACTTATGGATATTAGTATAAGCCAGGAAAACAGAACATCTTGCCATATTTGCTGAGTCATGATTCAGGGTAGGTGTTCTCTGAGGAGGAGTTGAGGAAGTTTAACACCACTACAATGCTACCGTTGATTTTGTTTTCACTGATCAGGGGTTGGAGAAAAGGAATCTCAGGAAGAATTGGCACGCCCAGTGGAGGAGTGAGTTTGGCCAGCAGATCTTGGATGAGACGAGAGAAGGAGAGGCAAGCAAGAAATATGTAGGGCTCTCAGTCCAGGGAGGTATTATTCAGCATGAAGGAAGGATCTGGGTTTCAGTGATGAATTTGCAGCAGGAGGTGTTAGCAGCTAACCACGATCATCCTTTGGTTGGACATCCAGGTGGGAAGAAGACACTGGATTCGGTTCGTCGCCAATATTCATGGAGGGGAGTGGGTACTGCAGTATGGCAGTATGTGGAGCGATGTGTGGTAAGTGCCAATTCAAAGTCCCACCATATGGCGCCAGGAGGTAAATTGAAGCCGCTTCAGATTCTGTCTAGGCCATGGGCCTCTGTGAGTGTGGCTTTTACAAGGGTTTCCCAAATACCAGGGGATGTATGCCCTGATGGTTGTGGTGGATTGCCTGACAAAATATGCAAATTTTTTTTCCTTGTCAAATAACCATCTCTGCAAAGGTAGCAGGTCAAATCTTTATGAATGAGGTCTTTTCCTGACATGAGGTACCAGAGGAGATTGTGTCAGACCGAGGTCCACAGTTCACATCTCATTTCTGGTTACATCTGTTAGGAAACTTGAAGATAAAGGCCTCCCGTTCATCAGCTTACAATCCCCAATCAGACGGCCAAACTGAGAGGGTAAATTAAATATTGGAACAGTATATGAGGTGCTATGTCTCAGGGCGGCAGGACGATTGGGTGAGTTGGGTGAAGTTGGCACAATTTTCATCTAACAACCACAATCATGCCTCCACAGAAATGACCCCATTTTTTGCAAACCATGGTCAGCACCCAGAGGGCAAGGGGCCTCGGGAGCAGGGTCAGAATCCAGCAGCAGATGAGCTGTCATGTGAGACTTGGGATACCTTGAGGCTCCTGAGAAGGAATCTAGAGGCGGCGGTTGAAGCTCAGAAGAGGAAAGCAGATAGGCATTGGTCAGGGGGAGCGGTTTCAAGAAGGGAGATTGGATCTTAGTAAACGCTCAGAACTATCCCATAGATGTGGGGAGCCGGAAGTTGGGGCCAGTGGCGTTGGGACCATACCCAATAGTGAGGGCGGTTAACGAGGTGGCGTTTGAGCTGAAGTTGCTAGAGGGGTCACAGGCTCATTCAGTGTTGCATGTATCGCAGCTTAAATCATTCTTGGGGCAGCCAACTGAGAAGGCCTCCCCTCTGTTTACAGCTGAAAGGGGGTCCAAGAAATATGAGGTGAAGGAGATCCTAGACACAAAGGTGGTGTGGGGTCGTAGATCATTTTTGTTCCAGTGGAAAGGTCATCCAGTTGAGGAGGCCACGTGACAGATGTCCAGAGATTACACCCGGTGTCCTGGGAAGATCTGAGTGTTTTTTCTTGTCTAGGAGGGGTGATGTGATGGTTGAGGCTTATCCTCAACATCACATTGCCCTGATATTTGATAAGACAGGGCAATCTGGTGTGGAAGATAGAGGGGATGAGAGAGCAATAGTATTGGCTAGACTCCAGGTTGAGACTAAGACTGGGGAAGGATGGCGGTTAGATGTTTCGTCAGGCCTGGGGTCGAACCAAATGGTTTTAAATGGGTGGTTTCTAGGTTAAAGGTGGATTCGAATCAGAATTGGAATGATTCTTGATTATGGTAATTCAGCCATTATGGAATTCAATCCGGCCTAAACAATTGGGGTTTTGCTTATGGCATTTTTCAAAAAGACATAATGTCAGGCATGGCGAATGAGCTTGATCTATTATTGCAGCAGAGAGCTATAAGAGATAGGACGTGAGAATGGGAGGTTCTCTAGTTCCGTTTTCTATCAACTTGCCTAAATATATCAAATAAAGCCGTTCCTAAGCCTTACTTATTTTTATTATTGTCTTCCGAGGTTTATATTGATAAATTTAATCTAACAGCGGCCATGTTTGGCCTATATGAACAGGAGTTAGACTTTTAGTGCGAGATTGGGAAGGCTATTGCATCCCTATACACCTTGTCTTGGAGTCAGGGCATGTTGCTGGGGGTAAGCATACTTGCAACTGTCCTCCAAGGAGCTTATCTGTGGCTCCTGTAGCACATGCACTAGAAGAATGGTCTCAGGGAACTTGTATGCCCTTTGGTCAATGACTTGGTCCCTGCTTACCAATTCATTCATGGATTACTGGAAGGAGCCAGTGCGTTACAACTTGGAGTACACGCAAGAATTTGGAACCGCTGGCCCTAACAATACCCATGCTATTGGTGCATACTCTTCCCTTCCCATTCGAATTGGGAAGCTTATCCTATCAGCCCCTGCCATGGCCTTGGACAACAACGCATATGAATGCTCATCAGCACTCAAATTATGATTGATTATGAAGGAATAATCAACCTGAAGCAAGGGGTTCTCTCATTACTCAACTACGTAGTCCCCTTAGTCTTATCCAATAATAAACCCAGCAAGCATGAATACTCTTGCCTGGTCAAATAGCCTTTTTCAGCTATAACCTTGCCGTATTCCACTCCCAGCATCAATACAAAGAAATTACCCAATCCAGTGGATGCTGGGGATGGTATCCCTTTCTATGCGGCAGATGAGGTCTTGATTAAGCCTGGGTAACAAAGAGTGGTTGACACTAAATTCACACTACAAATCCCATACTATTGCTTGTTGCACCTCATAAGTATTAAAGGCGTTAGCCCCTTAAAGCCTTGTGTCTTGCCTGGGATACTAGACCCAGCCAATAAGAGGCCAATTACCATTCTACTAGGGAACCTCACTGGAAAGGACATGATCATGAGGAAACACCAGGAGATTGGCAGAGGTTTCCTATTACCAGTAGAGGACATTGAACATATCCACTCCATCGGCTCTATGTCATATTTGGGCTTACCCATGGACAACATGGCGTTCACCTTGCCCAATGTTCATATTCAGATAAGGTGACCCCAGAGGAGTTGGAAAAAGTCCATACCTTAATTACGAATACAGTGACATATTCTCCAAATTTAATACTGACTATAAGCCATATGAAGGGGTGGTGCCACTCCAATGATGTGGGTGATGCCCGCCTATAAGGTCCAAACCTTATTGTAAGTCAAAGGTGGAGGAACAACAGATGAGGATGTAGCTCCAACAGTTATTAGATGTGGGTTTACTCGTTCCTTCACAAAGCCCTTGGTCTTCACCCCTATTACTTATTAAAAAGAAAAACAGAGGTCATCAGATAGTCATGGATTCAGTAGGTTAAATAGTCTCACTAAGAAGAATAGCTACCTTATCCCTCGCATTGATGACGAGCTGGCCCAGCTCTCTGGCTCTAAATTATTCTCCTTTATGGACTTGGCCAGTGGCTATTGGCAAATGGACCTTCTCCTCAGGATCAGGAGAAATGTACTCTTATATGTATTGAAGGTCTCTTAAAGCTCACACGATTACCCCAAGGGTTGTGCAACACACCTGCCTCTTTCCAGCGGCGATGGATCACATCTTGCAGAACCTCAAGTTAACTTGTGTCATCGTCTATCTTGATGACATCACGGTGTTCTCAAAAGCCTTCCACGAACATCTTGATCACTTGAAGGAGGTGTTTCAACAGTTACATAAGTTTAATTATAAGGTGAAGCCCTCAAAGTGTACCTTTTTCTAAAGGAAATTAGATTTCCTTGGTCACTCCATTTCCCAAAAAGGAATTCAACCCATGCAGGACAAGGTCGAAGCCATCTCAAAAATGCTTCAAAAATCTGCAGGTTACTCAGGTATTTCTAGAAATAATGGGGTATTACCATCAGTTCATCCCTAAGTTCACCCAACTCAGTGAGCCCCTTGTCTGGCTATCAATCAATAATACCCCTTTCTATTGGGGCGCTGAACAAAAGCCGCTTTTGAGATGATGAAGCAACTACTACAACAATGTCCTATCCTATGACACCCAGTATATAATAAATCTCTCTCATCTTGTTCACTGACGCCTCATATTATGCTGTTGGGGCCATCTTAGCCCAATTAGATGAACACGGTGTAGATCATCCTGTATTATATTTTAGTAAGATGCTGTCAAAGGCGGAACGCAACTACAGTGTAATGAATAAGGAGTGCCTCGCTGTTCTGTTAGCTGTAAAACACTACTGCACTTCTCTATATGGAACCGCCTTCACTGTAATTATGGACCACACATTCCTAAAGTGGCTACAGAACATGAAGGATCCTAAAGGTTGGTTAGCTCTCTGGGCTCTAAAGCTCCAGCCTTATGATTTGAAAATTGAACACCATGCTGGAACCCGTTACATGAATGTTGATGGGTTGACTCAGCTACCAGTCCTTCACTTGGATATAGTGAGGCGGAGAGGTTACATGACCTCTTAATGAACCCCAATGAATGGGAATATGAGGATGAGCCTGTACAGAAGATGTTAGCCTGGCACTCCCATAATACCAAAGTTGAAAATGGGAAGTTGTATAAGCAGGCGGGGACAAAATGGCTACTTACCTTTGACCCTCAGAATGCGTACCTGCTACTTTAGAAGCTCATTCCACCCTAGGTCATGGAGGGGCAAAGAAAACTCATGAGTGGCTTAAGGATTGGTTTTATTGGGATGGTATGATGGAATCTATTGTTGACGTCTTGGAAGCCTGCCTTACATGTAAGAAGCAATCCAGTTTCAAGACTCAATACCAGTATCAACCCACTACCCCTCAACAACCGTTCCATACCATCAGCTTAAATGTAGTAGGTCCCCTTCCTCAGTCTACTAGTAAATCAGATTTATCCTATTAGCTATTGACCACTTTACTAAGTGGGTTGAAAGCGTGGATCTTCCTGCCCAAACGGCTAAGGCCACCACTACCTTTTTACATCAACACATCTTCACACGTCATGGCTGCACCAAGTACTACTCTGCGATATTGGTAAGAACTTCACCTCCAGAGTAGTCAAAATCCTGGCCACATCTATGGGAACACAACTTTTCTTGGCTCTGTATAACCCCTCCACCAATGGGAATGTGGAAAGAGCAAATAAACCTTGATTTCCATTCATCGCAAACTGGCCTCCTCTGATACTCTTCACTGGGATCGGTATCTACCCAGTGCTCTTATGACAGACCGGATTAGGTATCACCAGATTTTAAAAATGTCTCCATTTCATGGCTTGTATGGGTGGGAACCAGGCATAACTGCCCTCTTAGCTAAGGATGTATTCTCTTCTAAAGTTGAGAAACTGGAGAAAGTTATGAGAATATTGGCTCAGTGCATAATTCAACTCCAATCTGAAGCTATGGCTAATTCAGCAAAAATAGTGACAAAAGAAGGCAGGCTGCCAATGAGTTCTGAACCCCATACCTACATTTTGAGTGTCTGACATGGTGTTGTACTACCATAACTGCATCACTCCTAGAAGCGGTAAGCTTGGTTCATTTGGGAGGGTCCCTTCACCATCATCTACAAAAGAGGTAACGAGTACTCTATCAAATCTCTAGCTACTGGTATCACCATTAATCTCATAAAAGGCTGTTTACTACGTCCATATTCTCACCCCAGCATCCTTGAGGGGGTGATGTCAGACATTTGTCCTTGCAGCTGAAAAATAAGAATGTTTTAGGTCAAATTCAGCTGAAAAGGGGAAATGTCAGCCATTTGCGATTCTCCAATGCCACTAAGAGTGATTATAATGATAATGTTGAGGATATCAGCCAAAAGACCCTGGCCGATTCATGGTGTTACCCCATTAATTGGGGTAACACCATTATGAAACCTGCTCAGGCGACTAATGAAAAAATGAATGGTCAGATTTCCCTAACCACATGACAGACCTTGGGGCAACCATCGGAAGGTGTTCCCCCAACCATAACCAGGTCCTTTAAAACACCTACGTGGGGTCCACCCCATTTTATAGGCATGGTGGAGGTCCCCCAAAATGAAAGTAATTTATCTAGTGGTGATTGGTTGAAGTTCATTAAAACATTACCACATGGGTACAATCTGCCCCAAAACCTCAACCTTCGTTTTATCAAAAATTAACTCACTTTACCCAAGATCTGATAGGAGTGAAACCCATATTACCTAATTCAGAAGCATTAAAGCTATTCCAAACCTATCACTGAATTCCCCCAACCCTTGGAACAGTTTAAGTATGAATTGGGCAGATTTCAAGGGGATCTTTTTTCCTTTACTACCTCGCGCTCCTAATAAAACCTTATAAAAATCCAAGTTTTATTAGAAGTTTATTTTATATTTTTGAATAAAGCTTTTGTGGGATCCAGCGGTGTAAGCACCAGCAAGCACTAGAGAGCTGGATTCCTACGTATGTCAACCAAATCCATGTGTTTCACAATAAGCTATTCTATCACCAATATTTATTTCTTGAGAGCTGGCTAGTTTTAATATTATTTATTATTATTGAGTATTATCTTCAGCGTCATTTAAATACTTGAGATTCCAATTAAATAACCATTAACAAGTCATGAAAATATTGTTAAGGAACTATCCCCTAAGGTGGTTTTTAACGACCATCTAGTACTAAAAAAAGGTGGTTTTTAATGCCAAAAAGTTGGTGGCAACGCAACTCTTTGTCTAAAAAAATGCTAAAATGACAACTTTTTAGTAGTTGTATGATGACTGATACTAAAAAAAAAGTTGCTGAGCTCAAGTAAGATGCCCAAGTGGGCGTTTTACCTGATACCAGTTTTTTGTAACGTCGCTACAAGGGTACCACTTATCATACCTACCATCCCATTAGTTTCCAGTTGGTATGGAACAGATACCACTCCTTGATTTTCATTAATTCGCTTAATCTTGCTATCATATAGGAGTTAAAATTGATTCCATATTGGCTGAGTAGGACTTGCGGTTTACTGTGCTGATATACTAATTGGTCCATGGTAAATTACGCTGTAATAGTAGCGTCTACATGACCCAAGGCTTTTGTATTAATTCATTTGGTCAAATGGTATATTGCAACAATCATGTATTTCACTACCCAGTACTAGCACTCAGTAGCCCCATCACATTTATTGACACCATGTGCCATGCAACCATATGATGAAATAGCTAATATCCCTTCACATTCTTGTGGGGCTTGTGGAGATGGCACTGCTCACAACAGGATATTAACCCGTAACATCATAGTTAGTGATCCAAAGTAATAATTCTGTGGATAGTGATCCAATGTTTTTCTCAGCACACCATGCCATACAACCTTGTGTGCGGCTTGATTATTGCAGACCATTCTGATGGTTTTGGAAATAAATATTTTTACATCTATGAGCATTTAAAAAGTTTTCTTTATTCATTTACATGCTTTACATAGCCTTTTTCAACGCTTCTTGAACCTCTTAGGGTTCATCCCTAAATCTCCTTTAATCACTAATGGAAGAGTTCGTCCACTTGCTGGTTACAACATGTATGGCAGGCAATCTTAATAATCCATTGGCATTCTGATGAGTTTCTCCCACTTTGTTAACAGTTTCAAACATAGGTTTGTAACACAAAGCCCATTGGGCCAATATGACTTATTTTTTAACCTTGTGCAACCGTCTTAGTGAAGAATGATCAGTAATGACCTTGAACTGTGTTCCATAAATATAAAATCTAAATTTCTTGTTTGTGTATAAGTGTGAGGCATTCACACTTTGCTACGGTGTAGTTTCATTCCGCCAGTAACATTGTTTAACTCACATAAGCTACTGGATGCTCATCACTGACATCATATACTTGTCTTGACACAGCGCCAATTGTTGTCAGTGATGCATCTGAATAGACTATAAAAGGCTGGTTGCTATCTATATATCTTAAAATGGGACTGAACATCAGATACTTCTGTAGCGCTTCAGCTAAATTACTCTGCCTGATTCCAAAAAATACATTTTTAGATCCTTCAATATATTAATGAATGGTTCAGTAATCTTTAAAAAGTCTTTCACGTTTCTTAAATAATAGCCAACAATCCCCTAAAAAGTTTTATATATCCAAACACTCCCAAGGATAGAAATCCATCTGATTGGTAATATCTTCTGATATTGCAGTTGTGATTCATTAGAGTTTATATTAAGCCTTAGTTATTCAAACTTTTTCTTAAATAAATGGCATTTCCTAGGCTTAAAAATGCATTTTAGCTTCCAATAGGCTTTGAACTCTTTCTCTAAATATTTGAGGTGATCCATGAACATCTGACTGAAAACATTGATATCACTAATTTATACTAGAGCACATGATAGCTTTATGTCATTTAAGATGGATTTATTGTACTTTGAAATATAGCTTGCGCGTTACGCAACCCTTGTGGATTCTAGTCAGCTGATATAATCCTTTTCAGGACTATGACTTACTTTTCCTGATCTCCTTCAGGCAAGTCTATCTACTAATATCCTGAGATCAGATCCATGTCCAAGAAGAATTTTGCTTCGCCTAGATGATCTGACGCATCATCAATCATAGGAAAGGGATAAGATTAATTCTTAATAATTTTGTTTAGGTTGCAATAATTGATTACCACAAGATTGGATCTGTCCTTTTTCTTTAATATCAGGTTGGATTACCTTATGAACTTGAGGAAGTCATGAGGAGCCCATGGTTTATCAGCTTATTGATTTTCTTGGTAACCACTTTAACAGAATTTTGATTGTTAGATGGGTTTATTTGTATCAGCTTAGATTTTCACGTATTGATCTTATGTATAACATTTGTCGCACACCCTAGATCATAATCATCCTTAGTAAGCACCACCCAATACTTATCAAACAATTTGACGAATTTATCTATCTGATGTTCTAATAAATCAGCATGTTGCTCTTAATCCATTAGTACATGGATAATTTGGCAAAGCTTCTGTTAATCCCATTTCTGATAGCGTCATAAAATTGTTAAATTTTGTGGTTTCAGTTATTGTATACAAATGAGTGAACAGATGATTTGAATCCATCCCCATATTTATTAAAACTTTTACTCAGTTTATCCATAAGAAATCAACTTTTTCCATGGCTTGGAATAATAATTACTGGAGCTAACCAAGGTTTCATCCTTGACTTCTTCCATGTGGCTTCAATTTCCACTTACAATTGTTAAAGAAATTCCAAAGTTAACCCCATAATAAGTACTATTTGCGTTTCTGGATGAATAACTGTTGAAGTTTTTGCATTTAAGCATAATTCTCAGTCTTTACTAATATGACTTAGAATTTTTCAGATTTCCCTCTCAACTAACTTGTAATGTATTAGAATTATGCCTTCATTGTAAAATAAACTTACAAAATTGTTCTTCCTTGTCAGTTAAGCTTTCCCTTTCTGATGGTATAGAAAAGACAACGTTTGTCCCAAGATAGTTAAGGTACTCTCATTCAAAAATCATATTTGATATCATACTTTCTTGGATATTTATATAAGGTGAGGATATCATAATATTGATTTGCAAAAACTATGGCTGTAGCTGATACCACCAGCGATCTGAACTTAAGAGGGTTACACTGTATGCATCATAGGAAGCTGTAGTATTGGGCCCTGTTATCCAATATTCTTTTCAGTGCTCCAATTCCAGCTATTTCTTCATTAGTTTTATCAAGTTGACTGAAAGACTTTTTAAAGGCGCCCCACTATTAGCCATAGCTCTTATTTTCACCCAATTAACTAATATACACATAGGCACATTTAGAGTATTGCAATAAGGTATTTATTAAGTGAACTGCGGCACCAGGCATCAAGTTAAAGTGTGAATTAATTGAGCAGAAATATTGGGAAAGAATCTTTGATAATGCTTATGGGAATGGAGACGTTGACATTGACAAGATTTAGTTTAAGCAATTCATCATCTTTCTAAACATTTCTGGCATTTTCCATCAAGTGTCAAGCATAAGGTCAAGTGAACTCTTTCACTAGTTCAGGATTGATACTCCTCGCCTGTGCTCTAATAATAGCGCTGAAATTGTGGCATACAACTTGTAGAGCGGATCAGGTGTAACTTTATCTACAAACAGATCTGAGATTTTCAAATCTTTTATTAATTGTAATGGGGAATTTTGAAGCTTTAGATAGTTCCTTATCTAGACTGCTTAATCTTTTCCCTCTTCCTTGCCAGTTCCTTCTCATGAGCCAAGATGAGAATCATCTGCTCCTTGGGCTTCTGCCCTAACATTGGGTGCAAAATTCACAGCTACACTACATTTAAGACAATGTTATGGATTTGTCCAGACCGCTTTGGCTCATGATATCCTTATTGAAGCAAGTTTATAAGATTCTTATTCTGATCATTAAATTTTCCAGGTTCTGGTTATTTTTGGTAAAGATAGATTTTAAAATTTTTAATAGACGCCTGAACATTGAACCTAACATCTTTGGGTATTCCATCATTTGCGATGTAGACATCTCACTAGTTAATTCTGAAAGCATAGCTTGGTGGAGATCTTTTTAAGGCTTAAGTGCAATTTGCATGGCAATATGAGAGTTAAATTCAGGTAATACTTTCGCGCCCACCAAAATTTGTGCTTACTAGTAGAAACAATCAGCAAAAAGCAGCATAATTTTGATCTTTTCTTAACTGTATGCCCATGAACCATTGTTTGTAAAACATCCGTTTTAGGCTGCCAAACTTGCGCACACTCGCTTCTTGGCATTTTTGTAGTCTAAATATCCCATTTAGATGGGGCAGCACTAGATTTTACAAATTGGTGTCCAAACAGTTGATAACGGTACCACTTTTTGAAAATTGTTATAGCCAAACACAGTCATCTCAATGAGTCAGAAAAATTCCAGTGTTACAATGAAGTAGGCGAGTTATAGTATTGCGAAGTTTTTAGGACACTATATGTTGACTACAATAGGGAGGTACTTGACCAGTAACACAGTTGGTAACTAGGGTCTTATTGAGAATCATTATTCAAAGTTTTGATCAAGCCCAGGAATATTTTCTTGGGGGATGTAAGTTTCCAACATGGCTTTCCTCATTTAAATCGTTGTCAGATAAATCCTATAATTATAAACAATTGTATTAATGACTTTCTATATCCTTTAGTCGCTTGAGGATCCAAGTCACATCTCTATGTAACTAATGGAATCATTCTTTATCTGTTTCTCAAGCACCTTTATGGAACTTAATTCCTTAATTAAGTCAGTACCTCCTCTTCAATGCAGTAAATTATAAGTACAGACCATTGTTGAGCTTTTCAACCTACTCCCCTCCTTCCTCTATTTTCATAACTCATTTTTTAAGGTAATCAGATCAGCTTAGAACGCCAAATTCTTGTGTTTTTAATTCACTGTCTCCATTTTGCTCCACAGCTTCCAGAGTTTATTCTAATAGTATGACATGCTATTGATAATTTAAACTTCTATCTGGTCAGTAAAGCTCAACAACTCCCTATAGTGAGCAACAAATGTAAATTTATAGGTTTATTGCACAGGTTATTATTACTTATTTTGAAAATAATAGGGAAAAGTAATAGTTTTTAAAGACAACTAGAAAGTATAGTTCCTACAAGTGGTTTCAATAATACTCAAGTATCCAATATAAAATTGATGACAAATTAATTAAGGGACTTGCGAATTTAGACTAGGGTCACAATTTTAGTCTTTCCTAAAGTAGAAATATATCAAAATACCAAAGTCTAAAGTGTTCTGCCTTTACCTAAAAACCAAGTGATATACATAAAATTTAGTGTTCAGTTTTTTGATTGATACCTTAGTAGATTGACATCTGACAAACTAGCCCTAAAAGAGTTGCATTAAACAATGAATAATTCCTCCGCTTATCCATCCACCTCTTTGTTATCCACCACCAACTAGATTATGACCCTTTACAATTTAGTTTCCAAATAGAGTGTCTAAATCCTTTGATAACCCCAGCTGTTAATTTTACAAGCTAGCAGATATTCTTAGGTAATGGAAAAATTGTCCATTTACAGCAGGACAACATCCTAGACTAACATGTAAGTTACTGACAACAAAAGGGTTTTTTAACTCTTCAGTAGCTCTGAAAACAACCTTATCTTTTAGTCATTAGTCCAAATTGATCCGCAAAAAAGTTTAATTGTTGATTATCAAACAAACACCCAGATTTCTTACAAACACTATTGATGATCATACCCAACATGCCACTACTCGTCATGATTGGAAATAAATTCCAAAATAAGACCAAACTAATGCCATATAGGAGATTATACCCAAACAATAGGGAACTGCCATCAATAACTATAACATCCATTAAGGTTGTTTATTATTAAGTGAACAAAAGTAGGATAGGATAGATAGTTATTAGAAATATGTCACATCTGGATAATGTGGGCATACAAAAATCTCTCCTGGTCATAAAGCAATTCTTCCTATGTGAGTTAGTAGTCAAATTCCGTGGAAGTCATTATAATTATCCCATAATAACCTCCTGGTATAAAGCATGTTGGGAGGGGAAGAGAAGGCAACACCCATGCTGTGGTGCAGTTTTCCAGAAGCTTTGTAAACAGCTTGTGACCCATTTTAATAAGGACTATTGGGCACCAATCTCTAGGTTCTCATAGTCCAACTCTTTATCAATGAGGGTTGTAATTGAACCTCTAGAGTCAGGGAGGACCTCACCATTTGTTAAGATTTAGGTGAAGAGGTTGCAAAGTAATTTGGTTATCACGCAGGTTCTATAAAAGGTATACCATAAAAGGTATTCCATCAGGGCTAGAACTTTAAGCCTCAGAGACTGAAGGAGTATCTCCATAAACTCCTGACAACTAAATGGGGCCAGAAGATATTCGTCATCTTGCGAGTCAGTGGGTGGCACTGATGTTTGCCACAGGAAATCATGGATATCTGATGGGTCCACATGCTCTGCATGGAATAGGGATGGGTTTGAAGCGGTGCAGTTCCTGTGTGATTTATTCTTTATCTTTGGTATAGTGGTGTCAATCTTTAGAGCCGTGATTTACTGCGCTGTAGATCTAAATTTTTTTTCTTCTGATAGAAGTAGCAGGTAAGGCGTTCCCACTGAGAATAATAGCGGGAAGATGTGAAGTTGGCTGCTCGCTCTTCCTGAAGTGCAAGTTCTGAATGTAGGTCTTCTTGAGCAGCTTCCCACTCATATAGCCAACTGGGCGATGATGAATGTTTCAATTCTGTTCTAGATATAATCTGGCTTTAGCCCTTTTGACTCTGATGCAAGCTGCTTCCATTTGAGATTTTCTCAAACATATGTAAAGTGGGTGATTCACGCCCTTAGTTGCCAGCCAACTAGCACTGAAGTTGTTAAGTTGAGGTGATGGGGAGGTAATCTTATCCCAGATGGTTGCTGACAACTTATCCTTAGCAAAAGGTAACACAGGATATGAAGCAATGCTTGTCCAAAACCTACGTGATAGTCTGAGAGTGGTAGTGGAGACAACAGTAAGTGGCCTTTTATCAATTAAAAGATTGTCATGAGATACAGGAAGATGATATGCGGATAACCAAAATGGGGACAAACAATTCCAAGTTAATGCGTGACTCTGAATGGAGTTTTCATCCATTATACTGGATACCATTTATATAACCAAGTACAGATGTGGAGGATGCAGCTCATCTTTAAAGCCACTTAAGCAAAGAAAGTCCAGAGTCTACTAGATCCAGGGCGTTCACTATCTTCTGTTGGGTGAGAGTTACAAACATGGCTTATGGTAGTGTTAAAATCGCCTATTAAAATTGTGTTCTGAGGGAGATTATGCTGGTCCAGCTACTCCAGAAGCTGTTTCTGGTTAGCACCTGCATTAGACAGATATATGATTGAGGCAGTGAAAGAGAATTCAAGTGTAAAAAGTTTCTTCAGTATGAGGCGGCCCCCTAGATGTTGTGAAAGCAATTGGGCTTTAGACTTTAGATTAAATCTAATAATGGCGGTGTCAGAATTATCCCTGGATTAGGTGAAAGCCTTGTCCAGGGGGAAGGTCAATATATTAATCCAAAGGGCCCAATTTCCAAATTGCCTAATAATTTTGAGAATGGAGTTCAATTAAACTAAAATACCAAATTCTGAGGCTTTGCCTGAATTATACCAAATTCAGGGAATATTTATATTTCCAAGTTGTTATCTAATTTTAATCCACACTTTTATCTATTCCCACCTATCCTAGTATTGGGACTTTCCTACAGGTCCCATGACACTATCCTTACAATCCCTATTCATATCCTTACATTTTGAAGCACTATAAATAGTACTTGACTACTCTAAATGAAATACCTTTTTGCCTATCACTAATAAAATTATTTATAGAGTCTTTATTTAGGAGCAAAACAGGTCATGAGGTTACCCATGAAAGTGAGCTTCAAAGCACCCCTTTCAGACGGACGCGCCACCAGTGCTTCTCCCTGGTGACCCTACAGGCAGCATGGGTTGTCCAAAAGAAGTTGCTTCAAAACTGTTCATTCCATGCACTATGTTAGTGGAGGAGGATATGGAGCTCCTGGACAGCAGCAATATCAATATGCGCTGGCTTAAAGTTGCAGAGGTGGTTAATTATGTAAGTCTGGGGGAGTGCCCCATCCACTTGGACTGGGTGGTATTCCCATTCCCATCAAAAAAGGGGCAAAAAGGAAAGCTGCCCTCTCAACTCCTAGGGGGACCTCGCCCACGAGGTGAACAAGAATTGGGTAACAGCATACTCTTTAAGGACCCCGCCACAAATCAGTATTGAATTTGACTGAATTAGTACGGAAAATCCAGGGAATTTGTGCTGATTTATTGGGAAGTTGGCATCCACATGGGGAAAAAGGTTCAAATGAAGTTGATGGCAACAAGCCTTTGGCATCAAGACCTGAGAGCCCCTAAAACCTTGGCAACAAATCCCTATAGGCGCGTACTTTTGACTAACAAAGCAGCTAGTGTTGAATCTCTAATAAATCTCACTGATGGCATTGGGCCATTGGGTTAAGCTGCCATCAGTTTGAAACCCTCCCTGAAAGTATCAAAACCCCTGCCTGACATTTCATGCTTAATCAAATGGATTCCGGAGTGACAGGGTGCATGCAGGTTGGGTGCCCTGAACCCAATTATAAACTCATGAGACTTCCCTATGTGGGTTAGCCCTGTGAGTTTCCGCTTCATGTTGGGTGAGACGCCATCACTCTAGCCATTGGAATCAAAAATAATTGGCAAATAAGATGTACGTGGATGAACTGACAGAAACTTGGCCTGCCACCAAACTTTTGAAGTTGGTTCAAATTAAGTTCGTTTTCCCCTCACTCAAAGTTCGCTGGGTTTGACCAAATCTTGAGGGCCCCAATCCCGTGCTTTCTTAAGCTATTCCCAAAATCAATTGTCTATTTAAATAGTCGTAACACACTGAGATAATTGATAGTCAATTCTCTTCTTTTAAAATTTAATATAAATCCTCCCATGCTTTAATAATTTATATAAGCAAGTTCAAAATTTTTATTTTGAAAATCCCTGTGACATCTGCAATAAGCCCAATTGCACATGTATCAACTGGGGCATCCCAGCTATATTATCAACAATGATCCTTGCCATAGTCACTTGGGCATATTGTGCCAAAGTTTTTATATTTTTGCCCAGTCTCACAACTCCCAACGCCCAGGCCCATTGGATCTGAGGCCTCAACCGCTTAGTTCCTCACTGGGTTGCTTCTCTCATTTGCGACCCTTTGGCTATCCATTGCCACTTATCTCTCAGCATGTTCAAACGTCGTTTGAGAAGCAATGACCCTGGCATTCTGATTCGCCTTTTTGGGGCTTTTGCATCCTGACCTTCAGGCCAGTCTAAACTTTATCTGCAGATGTTCTGACAAGTTTACCACTTGAAATCCTGAAACCCATTTGCGTTGATGGATTGCAGGACTAGGATGCTTCCCAATGAACTCTTAGCTAATCAATTCCTCATCCTGAGGAGTTTCCAGCGTTTGAACCTGCAGCTGTAAGGCAGCTAGTTTTAAGTCCTTTTTATTGACTTTGAGCGGTGATTCTATAAGAGCGCCTAGGGGTTTAGGGTTATGAGAAGGTGGGTTAGAGGACCTAGTGAACCAGCTTAAGAAGCTTTTCCCACTACTTTATATAGAGAGATCCAGAGTTTTTCAATCAGTGACTCAGCTGTGTCCCCATCTGGAAAGTCTGAGTCCATGCTTTCATCCTCCAACACCACAAAGGAACCACTTGAGATGGGATGTGTGGGTGGTGTGGCGCTCTTTGAGGAGTCAAATCTGCCGTGGGAAGCTGTTTGCTATTCAGTGGTGATTGTGTGAGCTCTGGTTGGAAAAGAGATTTGCTGCTATAGGATGATGGTATTTACTGGTAGTTTTTTAGCAGAGCACTGAGTGGGGGTTGCCAATGAGGGGCTCCTTGTAGGAGAGGCTTTGTTCTTAGTATGTGTGGGTATTACCTCTGGGAGATTGGAAGGGGTACCCACCAGGAGTGGGGATTTAGTCTTAAGAATGTGAGAACCTACTGTTAGCACTACAGTTTCAACTTCACAATGAAGGGCTTTAGAGGCCAGATCCTGAACAGGAACTCATTGTGTGGGTTGAGGGATTGTTGTTATAGTCACGCGGAGACGTTTTTAGACTGGTCTAGCCCTATGTGGTGAGGGAGAGTGCTTGCTTGAGTTGTGTAGCTATAATACAGGTGTCCAAGGGCGATACACCATGAACAACGAGGATGAGCTTAGTTGGGTAGATAAAGATTATGTCTGGACATGCATTAACAATAGCTTTGTGTGGAATTACCTCTTATCGTGAAACACAGTGGAGGAAGGGGTAAATAATGCCCTTGCCAGGCGGACTATTTGAGTAAAAGCATAGTAAGAGGGGACACTAAAGTCTAATGAAATTAAAGAACCATATTAATTAACCACAATGAAGCGCCTATTACAGCGATTTAGGATTTATAGTCATTGAGAGGTTGTAAAACGTAACCAATAGGATTTCTCTAGTTATGAGCGTGTGTGGAAAATATGGAGAGTTCCATGTAGAATGACAACCTGAAGGGTGGCGGCATGGTCAACAAAAGAATCTTCAGTGACATAAATTAATGTAATAACTTCTACAAATTCATGGATGGAAAGTTATTTAGATTGTTTCTGCATTGCCGCAAAGTATAAGAACTAATCCTCTATGTAGTATTCAACATGATAATGATATTAGTAAAGGATATAGCATAGGTGAAGGTTGAGCAAGGTAGAGCTTTTTGCGCTCTAGTTTCTTCCAATTTCTTCTTTTTATTGAAAAATTTTCACTTTACAGGGATCGGATTTGGGTTTCACTGATCCTAGGGGTTTTTGCTAAGCCCTAGTAGCCCCTTGGCACGCTTATGCTTGCTTTTGGCTGAGATTGCAGAAAAATTTGAGTAGTTGGTGAGGTCAAATTCATTGAGTTAAACGTTTGATGGAGCACATCAGTGGGTGCTGATGCTTCATGGCTCTGGTGAACAATTGGTTAAGCATCGCCAAGTTGAGTTGACCATTTTTAAAAGAATTAACTTTCAGACAATTGGGGGAGGAAATGATTAATCACCATCCCATTTAAATCATCTAAAGGTAATATGACTTTCGCCAACATCTTCATGGGGCAATGGAACCCCTTGTTGAGGGTATTCCCATCCCAGATTTCTCCCATGATTTTGATGAGGATGCAAAATATGAGATTGAGGAGCTCGCTTTTGGAGCAAGCCATGCTTTCATTGATGCGCAAAAACCTCTCTGTTTGACCCCAATTATCCCCAAACCCGCCAGCGCATCAAGTCTTTCACTTGTGCGCCTGCTCTCATCATTTTTGCTGAGCATCAACTTGCTCAATACATTGAGGCGATGGACACCGCCAGCCGCATTAATAAAGAAACCCCACAATTATACCCACTTATGCCACATATCACTCATGCCCCAACCCCTATGTTGTCTACCATGGTCTGCCAGCTAAAGCGGGCGCTGGACAAATTTTTCCCCAAAGCTTCCTCACCTTCTGATATGGCTTCCTAGGCTAATAACTTAGGGGCTATATTAGGAATTTTTTTAATTATAATAATTCCTTTATTTGGCTCATTAGCAAATAAAAGATGCATGTCAGCTCCCCCTTTTTGGGTTGGGCACCACTAATGCTTAAAAAAGTAATCTGACTTTTAGGTGTGTTTTCGTGGGTTTAACCCACCAACCTTTTTTAAGCATTAGTCTTTTTTAGCTTGAGATGAGTTTGTGCTGACTTGTGAAGTGCTGTTTAAGGGGGTTAAATGGGACAGATAAGATTGGAACTGGTTCAAAACACTGGATTACAAGTCAGTAACCACCGCATTAATAAAAAGAGGACGTCCCAATTAGGTGATCTTTAACCCAGATTGGTCAACTGATCCAACATTACGTTAGTAGGTTTGATAGTTAGATATTTAAGATTTGCCTCTTATAGTGGGATCCAGGAATCTAACATTAGTAATAGTAGGGTGCTGAAAAATCCAACTCAACTGGTTAGGAAAGTGCCTAAAAGGAAAGATGTGCTAATTTACATGACGTGATTAAAACTGCATGAATGATGTTCTCCATGGTAGGAGGGTCAAGAAGGTTTGGGTATTAGTGCGCATTGAGATGGTTGACGTTAAAGCTCCAGAGGTGGTATTGGATGTTTTGACACTTGGTGAAGTGGCCGCATATTCAGAGGAGGCTACTTTTGCAGATGAAGCATGAGAATGGGTGACTCTGGTTGACATTAAGTTTAGAAACTGATGGTTAATATGCTTAGGGGGTTTCAGGCTCATTTAATTGATTAAAGAGAATAATTTTTTGGCTTTCCCGCCATTATTGCTATGAGTTTTCAAAAACATTACTATTGGAGCTAAATTCAATATTTATATTATTTTTAAAAAAGTGATGTTTAGCAGTTGCTGTTTTCCATATAGATAATTCAAAAACAATTTATTATAATTTGAAAACATTCCCGCTCTGAACTTTTAAAACCTACAAATCAAGAGGTTTTACCTTCATTCTTATTTTCTAGTTAATATAATCAAGTAACTCACTAAAATTACCAATGTGATATTTATAAATCTATTATATATGAACTTAGCAAATAGATAAGACTTTATACATAATCTTCTACTCAAATAAATTTTTTATATGGTATTTAAGAAAATTTTAGAAAACTAGCAAGTGCTAACAGTTGTTTCCTCTTAAAAATAAATGAATACCCTGTTATTGTGCTAGAATTTGATATTAGCATAAAGTGATTGATGCACAAGCTGGAAGTTGTGCATGGTTCCTTTGTTTTAATAAACTAGGTTCATGTTAGAAATAATTGAAGAAAAATATATGTACAATGACATTTTTACTTTTTGTACATAAATACAGCTAGAATTGAAGCCTGTGGTTATCAAGATTGTTTTAATATGCGTGCAAGATAAAGATCATCAATGATAATATTGCAACTCCTAAACTTTCTTACTAAGGTATAGATACCTTTTTCATTTCAACAATTACACATATCACTTCTATGGGATATCTGAGGGTGGGTTGGACGCTTGTTCATTTTAAAAGAGAGTTAAGATGTCTGATTAGATAACTTTGTGAAAGGCAAATTTAGTTAAGAAAGAGAAATGAATGCTACAAGAAATGATCAGGAAAGAAAATTAGTACTGAAATAAGGCTAATAAGCTTTGCTGAACATGGATTTGCATTAATGAAACAGATTTGGAATTAAGAGGCGACATCAGATTAGCAAAATAAGTATATACTAAGAAGGGCCTTTACCAAAGAGAACCTAGGGTTAGAGCTTGGCAAACTATTTATGGTTTTCCTCTCTCTGTACAGTTCAAAGTTCTAGAGATTTCTTATTCTGATGAAAAGTGCTCAACTGCAAGCAGCTAAAGCGCCACTAACTTTAACAAAAAAAATTCTAAAAGGCATTTATAACTGTTTCAATAGCTAATTTTGGCACAAACTAAATAAATGTGTGGCAGGAAATGAAGCCCTATATTGATTTTTGACCAGTAATTTTCTTCAAAATAATATTAAAAGTATTTTTGTGGCCTTTATCAATCAAAAATTAAAATCTAAGACAGTTTAGAAAAATCTATTCTTTAGGACTGCTAAGGTTTAATGATATGCAATTCTTAGCATCTTAAATTTTTTTCAGGGAAGAAGCAATTTGCTTTTTTTCTAAAATAGTTCTCATTAACCTTGCAATCTTTGATAGGATAACCTTAGTGCCACAAAGCATCAACCAAAAATTAAAAAGATAAATTTATTCAGTTCTTATTTATGATAAATCTAATCTTTAGATAATATTAGAAAGCTCTACAAAAAATGAAAGTTATGATCATAATTTAAAAGACAATATAATATAACTTTATGCTGCAATAGCTTAAAAATGTGGAATCTTTTAAAAACCATTTAATAGTCTCTTAGATGACTAAAAATTATATTATACTATACTTGATGATATAATAAGCTTCTCATGCTAGAGTGGTATGTTTAAAACACTTTAGGATGCATTTATCTAGTTAAGTGAATTATTTTTAGATACGCCCTTATGGTGTTCCTTTATAGATGATAATATGTATAAATCACAATGTTCATTATGTTTCTAGTTAATCCCTATAAAAATATAGATTTAAAACAAAAATTAATAATTTAAGTAACATTTTTTAGCTTAAAAGTTTTTCTTTCCACTTGATCCCATTTCCATGCGATTTTAATCCAAAAAAGTTAATTTAAACCTGCATCAACTTGCTGCATCACCGTTTCCAGACAATGCCCTTGGCTCCACCACCTGCCACTCCAATGTGGGGCAGCAGCGCTCCATCTGTTAGCCTTTACCACCTGGCAGGCAAATGCATGCAAACTGGCTCATCCAGTCTGCCAAATACATCTGGCCAATTTGTCCCTCAAAGGGACTTAGCACTCCACCTCATGCAAGTCCACCCAACCTGCCCCCATCCCCCAGCCCTAACTCGATATACTATCCACTTTTGCCTTCACGTCAAGTATGGACGTTGTCAGAAACTTAACCAGATGGGTCCTTCTGATAGTATCAGAATCAGGGGTGTCAATTAGTTGTGCATGATTGCCAGCTAATCACCTAGTTTGATACAAGTTGATATTATTTAATTTGATTTAGGTTCAGCGAAATCTGCATTTGATGCCAAAATGCCAATTCAAGGATTGTTGAATGAGTTTCCAGCAGAAAGCCAATAAATCTGTTACCATCCATTTGAAAATGGGATCGCTGCTAAATTAGGAGCACTGGTGACTCATGCCAAAGATGCTTAATGTTTTATTTATATTTAATAAATTACTATATGATTGACCAGTGACTCATGCTAAGGATGGGTTGAAATAATCTAATTTCAATGATCAAGATGAGCGGATTAGGAGGGAACTGTTACCAGGAATGACTGAGATTTATAGAAAGTGCCAGTTTAAATGGCTGAAGGATTTAGTAGGTGATGTAGCCTAGGGTATAATTAATTATTCATTACCTTCAAAATAAACATCTCCCTTTCACCCAATTATCCTATTTATTTGAAGTAGTAAGAGCCACTAGAGTGGATAGGGGTGGGACTAGAGATCCCTGACGTTGGCGCGAGGTGATGCGCCTGGAGTGGCTGGCGCTGCCAGCTCCAATACCACCCCTAGGAGGAACAGGTGGGAACCTGGCCAACTGGCCACCAACAATGGCACCGCTGGCCATTAGCCCTGTGGGGTGCTGTCAAGAGAGTATCTGTAACTCTCTCGTCCCCAGCAAGGTGATGTGGGATGCAAAACCACATTGCTAGGGAACCAGCCACTAATAAAAAGGGTAAGAAGACACCTTGAGCGGTGCCTGTGCCAAAGGTACCCCAGGCAAGGATGTAGAACGCAACATATAAGACCAGGTAAGTTAGGAACATAACAGCATGAGTGGACCCCAGAGGGGAGTCCATAATCAAGTGTAGTTTGGCGTCAGGGAGCTTGGGTGCCTCAATCTGGAGGGGACCTGGGCGGCCCAAGGGAGCACCTGGGATTTTGATAAATTGCAATAGAAGGTAGTGGCCCACATAGTTGGAGACCTCCCCAAAGAGGTCCGCCACCAAGTTAGCCCAAGGAACCATAAGTAAACATAAAAAACGGGTATTTTATTTAAAGAAAGTCGACCAACAAGGTATGTTGGTCGCACAAACATATTTAAAGTGTGCCAGGAAAATTTGGGTTTTGTGGAAATGCGCCCAAGCCTTGACGCTCAAATAAGCAGACGCTTCCATCTGTTTTAGTAAAATACACCGAGAGTGCCTTCACTTGAGTAATTGATTATAGCCATATTTTTTCTGAGCTTAAAATTTCATAGCTAGAACGGGACTCAAACCCTTGCTCTCCAACCAAGCGAATTAATCCGTCCTTGTTTATAACATAAATCATTTGTTTTAGTGCCTGGGCCGCGATCAGAGGCTGGGCGTTTTGCACCCCATTAGTATCAACCTGGGCATGCTTGGCTTGCACCCAGCGTTGATCTAATGTGTGTTTCAGGTCAGGAAGAGCCTGAAGCTTCACCTTCTGGGCCTCCTGTCACCCAGACTTGTTTTTAGCATCTGTTCCTACAATAAAGTCATCCAACCATGACAGGCGCAGTGTGGGAGTGCCTTGGCTACCCAGGATGGGGGCAGGACTTTCCAGGGCATGCCCAGAGGGGTTGGTGAAGGATCAGGATGGTGGGGGCAGCACAGTAGTGCCTTGGCTGCCCAGGATGGGGGCAGGACTAGCCAGGACATACCACAGGCCCTGGGGATAAGGTGAAGTCGTTGGTCTGCTGCGTTGGTGGGTTGGACGCAGACTATAACAGGGGTGGTACACCTATGAAGGCAAAATGGCAAAGGGTCAACCAGTCTTCATACTGGTTGCCTGGAACACTAGTGGAGCCCACAATCAGTTATGTGACAGATGTCTCTTCCTGTATGCCAACAAAGCGATTATTGAGCTGGCAAAGGCCACCTTCACACTGACAGGATTTATCAACTTCCTCCCTTACATGGGCTATTTTGATATAGGCTTCCCCACTGAAGAGGACGCAGCCGCTGCATCAGCTATGCCCTTAATATATAAAAACATCCCATTACCACCAATTAAACACATCTCCCAATGATACCACACTCGTGGTGACCTTTGCAAACCTACCCTCACACCTTCATCTCAAATATATTATGAGGAGATGATGTCAGGGCTGTCCACTTATAAAACAGACCCCATTCTCTAATTCATAGTTCTTAGTGGTGCTGAGCATCTAGCGGCACCTCGGGCAATGGCCACCATTACCCTCCACCAGGTATCCATGACCCAACCCATCCCATCGTGTGCCTATATTCCACTATCACCAGACCATGTCTTTTGGGCTTATATCGACAACAGTCACACAATTTGTCCCTCTGCCATGAGTTGGACCATACTAAAATAGCATGTCAATACAATTCAAACCCTGCGAACATGGTCAACTCCACCAATGAGACCATAATAACATCATTCAAATGGGGATTTTGGCTGCCCCCACCCCCAGGCAAAGTTCTCAATGAATCAGAAGCAAAATCTAGCAACCTAAGCTTAAGCTGGCCAATTCACACCCATGTTAACCAATCAGGAGCAGGTTTGGACATATATTAAATCCAAAAACTTTCCCACCCCAAAACTTACCCAATCACAGCCACCTATCACTGAATTAATCCAAGTCAACTAAAATTCCTGAAACTTATTGGATGAAGGGATCAAATCTGATGAAATTGTCCCACCTTCAAATTTTACAGTTGATTTAGAACCTTATCTGAATTCAGACTTTGATGCCTAGTCCTAACCAAACAATATGTCCCCAAACCCAATGCAACTCCTTTACAAAATGACCACCAGCTTGCTGAGGCCATGATGGCCTCACCAAAAATTGCCATCATTGCAAAGCCATGGCAAAATCTGTCGTTGAATTTCATAAAGGGCTGCACATCACCCAGTTCCCCCAATTCCCTGCTATTGCAAAAAATGAAATCAAATGCCTTGATGAAACTGCCACCACTGCTGTCAAACATGTCGCTGAATTGGAAGATTTTTCCCCATCCACACATGTCACCAGAGCCAACATTGTGAGGTTAGCTCAGCTTCCTGACGCCCACATCCAAGATGAACACCATGTTGCTGAACTCATAGAGGCTATGCTCCAGACCCAAATTGTCAATCTCAACAAAAAATCTACTTCTTTTGACCCTCATCCCATGGATGCCCCAACCCCCTTACTATCACCATTGATCCGCCTCTTCAATTCTGAACCCAATGATCCATCTGAACCCCCCTCCCCCTCTGCCATGGTGGGATAAGTGGATCGCGCCATGCCACCTGGTAGGTTTTTTTCTTGTTTTTTGTGTGTCTCACTGCTTGTTTAGGGCGGTCAGTTCATGTTTTGGTTAATTTAGTTTGGAGTTTCTGTTTCAGTAATGTCTGTCCCCTGGTCAGCATACCTCAAATAGTATTTAAAACATTTTTAGCTTTTTTCCGCTCAATATCACTTTGAGAGATTTCTATAAAATTTAAAAAAGGTAATTATAAACAGATTAAAGCCATCAACTCACTTTTCCACCCCAATGTCCTAAGCTCCACTGCCTACTGCCCCATACTGGAGCAGCAGAATTCCCCCTCCAAGCTTCCACTTAATGAGGAAACACGTTCAGACTGTTTCATCCAGTAATCCCAATCTTTGAGTCAGTACGTTTCTCCCAATAATCTCTTCCTCCACTTTGCGCGATCCAAGGTGGTGCCTCAAAGCCCTCCTGTGCTCCCCCAGAGCAATATGTAATTCAGCCTTTGGGTTGAACATGGCAAATTGCTCCCCTATAGTCACAAAGCAATTAATAAACTTGCACAGGTGCCTGTGCAGCCTTTGGGATCTATCAACCTTTCCCCTATAATTGGTATTTTGACCTCAGCTTCACAATTGAAGTTAATGCTGCAATTGCAGCTATCATCCCTTGGTAATTTTTGACACTATCTACCAACCACTTGTACCCAGTTGCAGTTGATAGCACACTTGTGGTTCTTTTTGAGAGCTCTCAACCATCTTCCCAATACTATTGCACAAGGAGCTTATTTTCAGTACATCACCATATGGATCCAACCCCATCATGAAATTTATGGTTCCTAATGGAATCATTTTACTTGCAAGCTCATTCACTTTTGTGACAATTACCCTGTTTCAACCAAAAATTGTTCTCTCAAATTTCTCATGCACCATTGTCTTTTCTGAACAGCTGTCCTTTCTGGGACCACATAAGTAGAGGGTTCACCATCTTCCCCACATGTGTTTGACTTTGTTCATTCAAAACAGCGCCGTCCCTCCATTGCTTAAGCCGCGCCCCACCTTACTCCTCTCATGATGACCCCATTGCTGACCAAACTAGTTTATTTGAATAAGGAACAATATTTTTTCATCATCCCCTAAGGCAATATTTGCAGCTGCCCCAGCATCAATCAATAAGGAGCCATCTCGCCAAGAATACTCTCCTAAAACAGATAATCAAGCGCTAAATGGGACCAAGTAATTCCAAAAACTTTCATCAGCCCTAGCACAACTATATACTGATAGCTCAATTATCTCCACCCAAAATCCATGGAATTACTTGGAGATAGTTGATGAATAAAACAATTATGTTCCTAACTAAGTCAGGGCTCTAGTCCTTGAAATATACCTTAATTCTAGATATACAACACAATTTATATCATCATAATGTGTCCCACCCTGATGCCTTTCGTTCTAAAGTGACCACAAACTATTTAAAAAGGCAGTTTCCTCCCCTTAGTATCACCCCCTCCAAAAGGCCATTGCAAGATAAATTGCTGTTTTGGTCAAGGCCCTTTTCTGTCAGATCAACGGCAGATAAAGCTAAGACTGTCCTGCCAGTCAGAATGCACAAGCACCCAAAGGCTGAGCCATAATGCCAGTGGCTTTGCCGCACAAATGATTTTAAAATTGGTTGGGATATGGTTGACAACGGAGTGCCAACAGGCTGCAAATAAACCAAACAGTTTGATAGATAACCCAGCTATTGAAGCACTAAGGCCAAAGTTACAAGGCATAGGAGTGGCGAGATTTAAGAAAACTATGGGAACTTTGACGTGATAAGCCCAAATGACCACAAAAAGGGCCAAATTTAACAATATGGGTGGGACAAGCCAGTTAATGCAAGGCCCACGGGGCCTCATTGTAGATACCACAGGGTTTGGCAGGAAAAAATTGAACTTAAATAAATAAATTTGGGTTTGAGAAGATTTTTAAAAAATTAAATTAAGTAAATTGACCTTCAGTTTTCTCAGTGTGTTATGTATGTTCAAATTAACAATCAATTTGGAAAATAGCTTGGAAAACATGGGATTGGGGCCTTGAGATTTGATGTAATCTGACTAACTTTGGGTGAGGGGGGAAACGAATTATTTTAAACTGACTTCAAAATTGTTGGCGGCAGGCTGAGTCACTGTCAGTTCATCCACGGATGCCTAAGTCGCCATTTTTACTTTGATGACTGGATTAATGGCATCTCACCCTATGAGCCACAAAAACCTTCCATGGTCACCTCATGCAGGGGCAGCCTATGAGGTCAAGAACAGGTTTGGGTTACCCAACCTGCCCACACCCAGTTGCTATAGTGTCTGTTTGGCCAAGCGGGAATTATTAGGAAAAGATTTTGGTGTGTCCATGATGGGTTTCGAACTGTGGGCTGCATTTCCTAATGGCTTGATGCCATCAGCAAGCTTTGCCAACAATTTGACACTTGATACTTCAATATCCAAAATTGCACACCTATTAGGCTTTGATGCCAAAGGCTCATTGCCCTCAACTTTTTTCAACCCTTTTATACCAAGATAATGCCAACTATCCAAAAGTTTGGCACAAATCTCCTTGGTTGTGGTACTAATTTAATTGAAGTTAATACTGGGACTTGTGATGAGATCCTTAAAGGGTAAGCTGTTACCCATCGCCCATCCACCATATGGGTAAGGTCGCCCTATGTGATGAGAGGGTCAGATGGCCTTTTTGGACCCTTTTTTGATGGAAATGGAAACACCATCTGGTCCAAACAGGGGGGACGCTCTTCCAGGCTTACTTTTTCCCTGCTGTCCTCCCCACCACCATGCATCCAATTCATAAAAAAGAACATCACTTCCAGAAAGTTTCTAGTAAGACAAGTAAAAAAGTTGTGATAATTGTAAATTTTTCTGATGACCATATCACCTACAACATTAATGCTACCGCTTTACTCCCACAAAATCCACCTTGAGGCTGAGAAAGCCCTTTTTGAGTACATTACCACCCTTCTCATAGCAAAGTTTGAGTTGTAAGCCCACTTGCTACCTCAACCCCCATTCCCACAATGTGCCTATTCCCATGCTCTCACTTTGTGCCAGATACTATCCACCCCTGATGAGGAAAAAGAGCCACCTGACCCCCCTCACCCTCCACTATAGTCAGCTAGTGGTTTACCAATTCCAACTTGGTTATAATATTTAGGTTTTTGTGTCAGCTTGAGTGATCCATTCATCTTGTTTCACCATTGTAATTTTAGTTTTAGTTTATTTTTAGAATATTTAGGAATGTCTGTCCCCTGGTCAGCTTACTCCATTTTCAAGAGAATAAACTAACTTTGGGTATAAATAAAAGGTTTTTGTTCAAGTGCTATCTTTCAGAAAATTGTTTACTTTTAGGGCAGCTTATTCATTAAAAATTTGTAAATTACCACATAAGACATTTATTATTACCACTAATGGTAAAATATAGTTTCATTTATTGGTAAATGCAAAACAAATTATGATATTTTTCTGTTAGGTTCAATTAAGTGTCTGTATGAACAGGATTAACATAATAATAAAAAGTAGAAAAATAAACTATAAAACACCAATGCTGACATAAATTAAATTTAAAATATGCAATGATAATGAGCTAGATTAAAAATACTACATTTTATCTCTTCATATAAACTAAAAATAATTACCGCTTATGCATATCTTTACTTATTGAAAATAGCAAGACAAAATATGGTGGTAGATTTGTGCAATAAGCACTATATATATTTTTTAATTAACACCAGTTTTTGCTTGTAGCTATCCAAAAGCATATAACTGTAGTAACCAGTGTTCACTATTAATCCATCTCAATCTATTTTATACTTATGTTAAAGTTTTATAAATAACCTTTAGAAATATCTGATGTTCAAAATTTATTTATAGAGGAAAACTATTAGAAAGATAAAAAAGAGCTTTCTTTATTTTTTTGGGGGAAAAAGAACCTCCTTTAAAAAAAGCTCTAAAGTTTATGAAATAATTGAGAAATTATGAATCCTCAATAAAATCCTTTTTGAAGTCAGCGCCATCTTCCAACCTGAACTATAGAATTTTTCTCACAAATATAAAACATATCTTATGTATGGATTGGGTCCAAGTTGTCAGGGCAAAGCCTGACATGAAAGATATCCCTTATATCAGTTCTTATTGATAGAATATATGATATATGTAATCAGCTTAAACAATCAAAGATGATAGCAAAATCACATAGCAGATGAATAACGAGTCAGACAAGTTGATTCAAGCCTATCAAATCTGAATCAAACATCAGAACACCTGGGGCCAGGTCTTAGTAGTCCTAGCTAGGCAGTTGGCTACTAGTCTAAGCTTTGGTTATCTAAGACAAAAAGAGCCTAAAGAATCTAAAGCTAAGATGCTTCTAAATACTTATTTGATTTACCTGCTTTTGATCCTTAGTAAAGTACAAGATCTTTATTATCAAGCATATATCAATTAAACAACTCTGAACATCCAAATAATCCCTCTGACTCAATTTCACAATTACCCACTGTCACTGGTATCTTGGCCCTAACAGGGGTTGGTCTAGCTGAAGTTCTACAACCTATATTAGGGCCCAAAAGACCCTTATACACCTATTATATTTTACGTCCACATCCTTTCCTTGTTATACTGGACTCTTAGCTCAGGCATGACAAGTTCACGAGTTGCTATGCCAGACTAGGTTAAATATATTCCAGTCCCTGACACAAGTGGAAACTATAAGCAACTTATAATATATAGTACTGAGTATTAAATATTTATAAATACCTATTATAAGTCAATTAAAGTATTGTGCCAACTTTTAATAAAGTTTTATTGAGGAGGCATAATTTCTCAATTATTTCATACTTTTTAGAGCTTTTTTAATGGAGGTTCTTTTTTTCTAAAAAAAATTTTCAAGAAGGTTTTTTTCCTAAGAAACTTTATCCCTAGTTTCTTTCCCCCCAAAAAATTAGTGCATTTTTTAAAGTGGCTCTTTTTCTATTTTTATTAAATATTACTATCTTTATATATCGTTTTTGACCCCATACTATTTCTCTATAAAATTAAAACTCATTATATATATATTGTATAGTATCTTATATTCAAATATATTAATAGTTTATTTTATTAAATTTAGTTGATTTTATTGGAAAAAATATATTAAATTTACTGATTGCCATATACAATACTTTATTATATTAAATTTTAGATGATATAATTGGTCAACATATGCTGAATTTACTGATTGCCAGTTACAGTAACTCATTTTATTAGATTTGGTCGTTTTTATTAGCCAATCTATGGTAAAATTATTGATTGCTATCTAAAATAATTCATTCTATTAAATTTATATGAGCTTATTGGTCAAATTATGCAAAAATGATAGCCATCTATAGTAATTTAAGCTCATCCCACTATGATCTCATACTGCCTGGATTTTGAACATACCCCCCAGCCATAGGACATATATCAAAAGTGCTTTGTAGCTATTTCTTCACTGATGCCTGAATTATGTTTATTTAGAGTTGAATTAGTCCCACAAGTATCCATTGCTTCCAAGCCCATTTTGATATACTTATTAAATTAATGGGCAGATACTTTACCAATACTTACAAAAGTAAAATGGGACTTAAGCTAGAGCATCCTCTATTTTTGAGGAAGATGATCATCCAAATTGGTCTAGTATTTTCAGAGTTATGCACATAAAAACATAGAATAAAAACAAAAAACATACATACAGATGAAATTGATAACCTTTTTATTTTAAAAAGTCAGTTAAAAAGAACTAAGGATTTATATTATACAGAGCTCTTGGCTTAGTATGACATTGTTTGGTGCACATTTAAAATATAAGACATATACATTGTTTAAACGTACTATTTATTTAAAGCATAGTGTCAGCACTGTTGATAGACAGGGCCAAGCAAAGAAAGACTTTAAAGCTGCTCTGAGTTGGGTTTGTGTCAGAATTTTGACCATGAGCTCTGCTAGTGTGCCAGGCCAACCAGTATGAAGACTGGTTGGCCCTTTGCTGTTTCACCTTTATTGGCATACCAACCCTACAAGTCCGCATCCAACCCACCAACCAACCACCAACAGCTTTGCCTTTAGCCCCAGTTGTCCTCAGAGTGCGTCCTGGAAAGTCCTGCTCCCATCCTGGGCAACTCAAGCGCTTCTGCACTGCTCCACTCTTGCAACCTTTCACCAACCCATTTGGGCATACCCCGGTGAGTCCAACCCCTTCCTGGGTAACTATGGCACTCCTGCACTGCACCCCGCAAGATTGGCGGGCAGTAAGCGCTTCTGCTGGTAGCCAGCTGGACAAGTTCCCGCCAGTTCCTCATAGGGAGGAGGCATGGGAGCTGGCAATGCTGGCCACTACAGGCATGATCACCTGTGCCTATTGGGGATCTCCATTCCCATCTTCCCGCTCTAGTTGCTCTAAGCTACTTTAAACAAATAGGAAAGATGGGCAAAACAGAGATGCTTATTAGGAGGGACTGGATGACTATTTATACTACTTTCAGGGCAACTGCACCCAAGTACTCTCTGGCCAATCAATACCAGAAAACCCATCAGCCATATTGATGCCAGAACTCTAAAAGATCATAAACTTCATTCATTCATACTTCATAGCAATCTCCTTCAGATCCGCTCATCTGATCACTGAATATCAATACTAGGTCAATCTATTCTAAGCATAATTTACTGGTCAATCATATATAAATTTGTAATTAAATAAGCATTGAGCATCCTTATCATGAGTTACCAGTGCTCTGAATTAGTTGAAAATTCATATATGATTGATAACAAATACTATAGCTTTCCACTGTTAAATCCCACAATCATTTCTCATGGCAGTTGCTGTAGGATAAAATCCCGCCAACCTCAAATTCAAGTTAGCAAAATCATTGTTAGATGCTTGTAAACAAATACATCAGCTTTCTGCCAGAAATTCCCACAATTACCTACAATTTTGTAGTCAGCGCCAAACTGAGATTCTGCTGAACTTATAACAATTAATATTTTTAATACTAGATGGTCCCAACCCGAGGGGGGATTCATCGATGTACAATTAATATTTTTATATTATCAAATAGTATCAAACTAGGCGATTAGTCGGCAATCATTCCTGACTAACTGAACCCCTAATTCTGATATTGTCAGAATGATCCATCTGGTTAAAATCCTGACAGTTTTTTTAATTTAAACAGAAATACAGCAAGGGTCAAAAATATTAGGATGGACAAGGCTTGCTGAATAGCCTCAGTAAAAGACTTAAGATTAGGAAACTTAATTAATCTAAATAAAAAAATCTTGTTTTCTTTCCACTTGATCTCACTTTCAAGCAATTTCACAAAAAAAGTTTAACTATATACAGCCATCTAACCACATCAATTTTCCAATTGATGTCCTTGGATCCTCCGCTGCTGCCCCAGTTTGGGGCAGTGTTAATACACCTCCCAGCTTTTTCCACCCAGCAGGGAAACGCATTTGGATGAGCTTGAATAGTCTGTCAAAATATGGGCCATTTTGTCCCTCCATGGGACTTAGCGCTTCACCTTGTGAGCGTCCACCTGACTTACCCGCATCCTCACACCCTCCCTAGATCCACTATTTGATCTTACCTCTGTGTCAACTATGGGCATTTATTCACATATGCCGACAAAGCAATAATCAAACTTGCCACTGCTTCCTTTGCAACAGCTGGCTTTATCAATTTATGCCCTTTTAATGGCTATTTTGACATGGGTTTACAAATAGAGGAGTACACTGCAGCGGTGGCATTGACCCCTCTAATTTATAAAAATACCCCTGCAATAACTACCTGATTTCATCTTCCTGGTGAACCACACTGGTGGTGTCATTTGCCAATCTCCCTTCACATCTACCACCCCTAAATTTTGTAAGATGAGTTGATATTGGGGCTTATGGCTTATGGCACTCAGCCCAACATAGTATCGCTGTTACTTCCAGTGAAGAGTGCCTAAATTCCCCTCAAGCCACTGACACCATCATCTCAAATCACTCTGCCATTGCCCATCAAATCCCTCACGTGCTCACATTGCTGCACACTGAAGCATTTTTTTGGGCTCATGTTAATAATAGTCAACAGATTTGTCCCCTCTGTTTTGAAATTGACAACTCTAAAAGGTCCTTCCCCATGTTGAATCACCTGTTACTATTTCTGAACCCTTTTCAGCAGAATATGAATAAGGTATTTGTTGCCCCCTCCCACCCAATATTCTTGCTTGATGGGCCAAATTGGGAAAGCACCACCAAAATATCCAGCTACACTCACTACCTGACACTTAACCCAACCAATCAGAGTCAGACTTGGACCACCATTTGTATACAAGCACCCACTCATTGCATATTACCACTCACCCAAATTCTGCATCCACTATTCTAGTAAACTAAGATCATTGGGACCTATTGGATGAGGTTGATGGGTCAGGTAAAATTGTCATGAATGAGGATGATAATCTGGTGAAAAAGGCCCAGATGAATATGATTGGACTAAATTTTATAATCTGATTTTGATAAACCCTCCCCCAGATGGTATGCTCCTAAACTCAATGACATCCCCTTCCAAAGTGACCATTAGCTTGCCTTAGCAGCAGTGGCCTCACCCCATAGCCACCACTTCCACAAAGTAGTGGTACAAACACTTAATCAATTCCATGAAGGGCTAAGAATAATCAACTTTCCCCTGATTTCTCTGTCAGGATTCGAGATAAAAATCATATTGAATTCCTGTCTTCCAAATATGGCCGTGCTGAATTAGTCATCAAACCCAACCAAGAAAAAACTCTTTCAGGATCATCCTCACCTATTCCTGAGTCACGTGGAGCAGCCTTTCCACCCTTTTAATCAGGTGAGTGACGCTACCCATTGAGGACGCCCTCAAGGAGGCTAATCCAGAAGATCAGTAAAGATCCTGATCAGATGAAGCCCCAAAGATCCTGAAGGCACCGAGTCCCAATGCACCCAATAAAGATCAAAGCATTTTAACTAAATAAATTATTCAGTAAAATAACCCATCTTTCCGTTTCCTCTTTGGTGCTCTTTTCCAATTTTTCCCAGCTTTGAGCCATCGTGAACCCCGGCGCCAGTCCAAGGAAATGTAGCACTGACAAAAGTGGTGCTCACTACAGGGGGCTCCAAGCTGACCTAAGTGAAAACGTCTATCACATAAATGGAAACCAATAGCAGCCCTGAAGACCAAATGGCTGGTCAATTGAGGAGTATTACTCAATGGATTAGTACTTTGAGGTATGCAATGCCACCCTCACAGCTGGATAGGCTAGAGTTCCGTGCCACCTTCCAACTCTCGCTGCCCTCCCTATATGGGAGCCAATATCAACATCAGTTTGAACATACCAATGATGTTGTACAACAATTAGTCCAAGGCATTTACACTGAGGGTGCCCGCTCCAGCCACTCCCACGCCTCCACCGTACCATCCACAATGCAGGACCTCTACACCTTGGCCATTTTACCTGCTGGGGAGCTTACCCTGGGGCCTGATCACTACCTTCATAATTACATCCATCCCACAATTCATCACCTCCTCCAGTTAGTAGGATTACACCATCAGGAGGTCTCGCGGCACCTAGGGCTCACCCAAAATTTACATTCCTATATTATCAAATTCTACGATGCTGCCTCCTCCTTTGTGCATGATAATTGTAAAGATATACTCAATAACTGACAACTAATCAATGAGATCCGCAATCAAGTTGTGGTATTGGATAGTGGCATCTCTGGATACCTCAAGGAGCAGTTTCACCAAAACGCCCAGCGGTTTGAGGTAACATGGACCCAGCGTTTACAACAAGTTGAAGAACTGCTACGGTCCCTACAGCAGCGCTACCAAGAGCTGGCCTCTCGCGACTATCCCCCCGTGGATGCTGGGCCAGAAGGTCCTGAAGGGCGTCCAGGGCCAGCTGGACCCAAGGGACCGCGTGAGCCTCAAGGGCCTTCAGGCCCCCCAAGCTTGGGCAAACCCAGAGATCCCTGGCAAAGGGATATAATAACCGCCCTGGCTGCCCTGCAGGACCAGATCCAAAAGGTGGCCTTGGGGTGCAAGCTCCGAGTGGATGGTGTCCCCCTCGACCCCAGAGTCTCCATCAAAGCGCTGTCAGATGAGATGGATAACTTCAGCGCTTTCATGAGGCTCACCGATGCTTGCATCTCATAGCTTGAAACAACGTGTCGTGGGTTTGAAACTCAGCTGGCCACCATCAAAAACCAGCTCCAACAACAGAACGCCGAGATTCAATCCTTAAAGGAGCAGGTTGCCAGCAAGGCATCCGCTTCCACCCTCAGTAAAAATTGGGAATACATCCAAGAAGACTTAGAAGGCTTGAGGAGGCGGTTAGATCAGCGGGTTCCTTGAGAATATACAGAAATGGAGATCTCGGAGCTAACCCCTACCCCAGGCATTGACACCCTTTCCACTCCTATTGTCTCTAACTTTAAACCTAGCTTCAAGGAAAAGTTCACCCCCGGATGGGAGAGAGTATCACCTACTTCTTGTATGCCTACAAGAGTTCCATGGAGGAGGCCACCAATTGACAAAAGGTGAGGCACATCCACTCCTGCCTAGACAGCACCGCCTGGGAAATCATGACTCCCCATCTGAAGGAGTGTAACACCTGGGAACAGGTCCACACCGCCCTGATCCAAGAGTTCAGCAGTAACCAAACCTTGGCCAACCAGAAGCAAGCGTTCATGGGCATTCGACTTAACAAAGGAGAAAACCCTATGGAGTTTGCCAACTGGTTCTACGCTCAGGCACAACCTTTGGTTATGACAAACTGTATCGCTCTGGATGGCGCCATCACCACCGTCATCTCCGCCCTGGGGTCCTATCCTGAGGTCCAGATGCACATGATTGGGCAAAAGAATGGGTTCACTTTTATCAGGGAGATTAAGGAGGCCCTCAATGAGATCCCTGCCACGATCCTGAACTCTAAAGCTGCGTCTGCTGGCCCCTCTAACCGCCCTAGGGTCCATGTAGTCGAGAACCAGAAACCCCCCATCCTCGGTGCACCTATTTCAATGGCTTTAGGAATAGCGCTAAGACTTGTTGGAAACGTCTAGCTGAGGAGGCGGGAAAAGGGCAGTCAGCATGAAGGATGAGACGCTCCATGATGACACCCCTGTCCAGCCTCAAGTATCCCCTACATACAAACCAGAAGCCATTAACCCCGAGGGAGTAGCTGCAGTATCTAATGACAATAAAGACATTGATACTGCTTACTCTTTTTTGATGATTCTCCCATGTTCCTTACATTGCCGCCTCAGTTTGGGAGTTTGGTCACCCGAGTTGCCATCTGGGTCCATAAGATTCCAGTTTATGCCATAGTTGACAGTGGCTCCTCCATGAACGTTATCTCTTCCAAGCTGATGAAACACATCAAGGTCGCCCCCAATATGATGCACTACATGGAGTATGGCATGGCTGTCCCTCAGTGTACCTGATCCATAGGGGCCTATTCCTCTCTACTGATTTGGTTCAGAAAGCTCGCTTTATATACAACCACCATCGCTCTGGACAACACCAACTATGATCTGCTCCTTGGAACCCAGTTTCTTTGAGACTATTCAGCTGTTATCCACTACAACGGTGGTTTTCTCTCCCTTTTATGACATCAAGTCCCTCTGGTTTTTGAGACTGCCCATGATTCTAGGGCTGATGTCAAGGCCCAAGCCTGCCTACTGGAGACTGAAGGATGAATCAACTGGCTCAAGTACCACATCCGGGGCTCTTGAGTCTGGCTACCCCCTCCTGCTGTGGATGGATCAGAGGGGATGCCAGTTTGCTTGCCCCAGGTGACTACCGTGCCCCCAAAATCACAGGTTGTTGTCGACACCTGGGTCCACATCAACATTCCCTCAGGATATTTACTGGAGGTCTGAGGTCTGGATAACTCATGTCCCAAGGAAGTGCCGACCTGCCCTGGAATCCGATCCAGCGTATGCCAGATCAATATCAGTGTTGCTAGCCAACCTGACTGACAAACCAAAAGTTATAGGTCCTAACTAACCTGCTGCTTACATCCGCCCATTACCGATGGGGGCTGTTGCTGACGTCTGAAGCTTTGGGGGCTTAAGGGACTTCGGCTTGGAGTCACCACCCTCAGTTAATTTAGTTGACGCTAACATAGGAAAGGACCTCTCTGATGAACAGCGACTTAAAGTTCAGGAGCTCCTGGAGGAATACTTGGATCTATTCTCCACTTCGACCTACAACTTTGGGAGGATAAACGGAGTCCTCCACCATGTAGAAACTGGGGACGCCCCCCCTTTCCAGTCCCGGCCTTACCACAAGAGCAAGATTGAAGAGGCCCAGGTCACGGTAGAACTCAAACAGCTGCTCAACGTGGGGCTCTTGGTCCCTTCGCGTAGTCTTTGGTCTTCCCCCTCTTTTGCTGGTCCAAAAGAAGGATGGCAAGCACCGGGTGGTGATGGATTATTGAGGACTCAAATCCATCACCAAGAAGGACAGCTATCCTTTGCCCCAGATTGACGATTCTCTCCGTCTGCTTGCAGGTTCCCAGTATCTCTTGGCCATGGACCTCGCCAGTGGGTATTGGCAGATCGAGCTTGCTCCCAAATACTGAGCCAAGTGTGCTCTAATCACCCACAAAGGGCTGTTTGAGCCCACCCGGATGCCCCAAGGCCTTTGCAACGCCCCAGCCACATTCCAGCGCGCCATGGATGGGATCCTTAATGACCTGAAGCTCTCCTGTGTCCTGGTCTATTTGGACGACATCACAATTTTTTTTACAAACTTTTGACGGAAATGTCTAATACTTAAGGAAGTCTTTGAGCGTCTCCAAAAGGCCTCCATCAAGCTCAAGCTCTCGAAGTGCTCCTTTTTCCAGCCTGAGCTAGAGTTTCTAGGCCATAAGGTCTCCAAGCGTGGCATTCAACCTATACCCAACAAGGTCAAAGCCATAGAAAAGATGTCGCGCCCCCAAAGCCTACGAGATATTCAAGTCTTTTTAGGTATGGTGGGCTATTATCATCAGTTCATCCCACGGTTTGCTGACCTCTCTGAGCCATTGTTCTACCTTCTACAAAAAAATGTACTGTTCGAATGGCGACCTGAGCAGGAACAGGCCTTTAACGCTTTACGTACAGCCTAATGTACTAAACCTGTTCTAGTTCATCCCCATTTGACAAGCCTTTCTTGCTGTTCATGGATGCTAGCGATGTCACTGTCAGGGCTATCCTGGCCCAGCATGATGAGAACCAGGTTGATCATTCGTAGCTTATTTTGCAAGACCCTAAGCAAGGCTGAGCAGAACTACAGCGTCACTGAGAGGGAATGTCTAGCAGTTCTCTTATCCATCAAGCATTTCTGGCCCTACCTCTACAGTACCCATTTTACTATTATCACCAACCATTCTTCCCTTTGATGGCTGCAACAAATGAAAGACACAGATGGACGGTTGGCCAGGTGGGCCCTATGACTACAAAGCTACAACTTCACCATCATCCACCGCACTGGCACTATTCACCAAAATGCTAACGGACTCTCCAGGATGCTAGTACTAGCAGTCCTGACCCCGGAGGAGGATCGGCTCTATGATTTAGTAGGACAGCCCAAGCGAGGGGACCTGGAATCCCCCAGGTCCAAGCCAAACTCCACTGAATGACTCAAGACACCCAGATCAAGGATGGGTTACTCTACAAGAAAGTCAACCAGAAGTGGCTTCCCTACATCTGACCCTCCTCTCGTACTGACATCATCCTGAAAGGCCACACTACTGTTGGGCATGGTGCGGTCAAGAAGACCCATGAGTGGTTGAAGTCACGCTGCTACTGGGACCTAATGGTCAAAACCATCCAAGAGGTTCTGGAAGCCTGTATGACTTTCCAATCCCAATACTGGGCCAACCCTTGATATCAGCACTCCATTGTTGCGCCGAATAAACCATTTAATGTTGTTAGTATTGACGTGGTGGGTCCCCTCCTCACTGGTCTACATGGTCACAAGTATATTATTCTTGCCATGGACCATCTAACTAAGTGGGTCGAGGCGATTTCAGTCCCTGCAGCCACAGCTAAGGCTACCGCCCTATTCCTTGTTCTCTCCATTTTCACCCATCACGGGTGCCCCCAGAACTTGCTCTTGGACAATGGTTTGAACTTCACCTCCCAGGTAGTACAGGAACTAACTTCGCTATTTGGAACCACCCAGAGTGTCGCTGCTCCCTACCACCCTTCTACTAATGGGGTGGTAGAATGGGCTAATGGAACTCTTGTCTCCATCCTGCAGAAGTTGGCTGCCTTAGATCCTGCCCGCTGGAACCATTATTTTCCCAGCGCCTTGCTTGCTTACCGAGTAAGCTACCACCGTGTTATCAAAATGTCCCCATTTGAAGCCCTGTATGGGTGGGCCTCTCGGCTACCCAGTAGCGTCCAGCCCCTGCTCAAAGCCTCCACTCCCAAAAATACCAATTTAAATATGAGAGCTCTAGCTGATGAAATTGTCCAGCTCCAAGCCCAAGCCACTCAAGACATTGTTACCACCACTGGAAGAGAGACATCCTGATTAAATCTCAGATGACCCTCCTTACCAGAATTTCAACTAGGTGACCTCATTCTCTTTTATCATCATCAACCTGGAGGCCAACAGAACAAGCTCGATGTACTGTGGTCTGGACTCTACAAAGCTATACACAAGGTGAAGTTAAGTACTCCATTGCTGACATCAATCAGGGGACTGTTGTAAACCGAGTGCATGATCAGTTCCTCCAGCCGTACACCCCCTCTGACAGGATCTTGAAGGGGGCCTTGTCAGGATTTGAGATAAAAATTGTATCAAATTCCTATCTTCTGAATCTGGCCATGCTGAATTGGTCGTCAAACCCAACCAAGAAAAAACTCTTTCAGGATCATTCTCACCTATTCCTGAGTCATGTGGAGCGGACTTTCCACCCTTTCAGTCAGGTGAGCGATGCTGCCCATTGAGGACGCCCTCAAGGAGGCCAATCCAGAAGATCAGTAAAGATCCTGAATGGATGAGGCCCTGAAGATCCTGAAGGCACCAAGTCCCAACACACTTTATAAATATTAAAGCATTTTAATTTAATAAATTATTTGGTAAACTACCCCATCTTTATGTCTCCTCTACAGTGCTCTTTTCCAATTTTTCCCAGCTTTGAGCCACCGCGAACCCTGGCGCCAGTCCAAGGAACTGTAGCACCGACATTCCCCAAAGTAGCATGGGAGAAAAGAACCAAATTATCCAAAGATGCCAATATTGCGGTCATAGATGTTGCAGAACAAGCAGCATTTAACCCATCTGATAAAATCACCCAGCAAAATATAACTAGTTTGGCCCAACTCCCAGATGCCCACCTTCAAGCTGAACATCATGTCATGGAATTAATTGAGGCTGTCTTCCAGGCTGATAATTGAGCTAAGTAACCATTATTTCACACTCCTACGACCCCACCATACTGATGTCCCAACGCCCTTGCTCTCAGCTTTTGTCCTCTTTTACAACTAATATGCATCTACCACAAAACCTTCATTTGAAGAAGAGCTTCCTGACCTTCCCTCCCCCTCTGCCATGGTTGGTTAGCGGCACTCTGCTCCCTACCTAGTTGGAGTTTTATTTTATTTTATATTGTTTTGTCACCCATTTGTTTTGGGCTTTATTGATTTAAAATGTAATGTCCATCCCCTGGTTGGCGTGCCTCAAGTCAATTTAAACTCTAAATAGAGATGTTATATGCTAGATCTGATGCTTCTGATATTTATAAGAAACTGGTAGTTATTACGCCAGAACGTTCCCTTTTTTACCAATAATTAGTATCTCCTAAAGCTTCAGGAGGTGAATATGGGCGAGATTATTTCCTTTGTGCCATTGCAGTCTTTTTGGGACATCCATGGCAATCTCTCTGATGACAGGATTTAGGTGATTTCAGATCTATACCTCCTTTATTTTCTATCTCAAAGAAGGGTGCCTCCTAAAAATTTACTATTAGCAATATTAAGTATTGATATACAGGAATAAATTAACTTCATCATCATTCAATTTGTCTTTGTCTAAGGTTTGAGTACCAACCATGCCCTCAAAATCTTTTCAGAGGGTATGAAAGCTATGATGAATCACCCATGTACCTGATTGACAATTATGCCTTTCTCAGCACCAATAAAGGAGTACTCAGACCCACACTTATGAAGGACCTTGTAAGGCCCAGACAAGGTGGTAGCGAGCTTCTTAGTTCTTCCCTCAAGTGTTAGTGTTATAAAATCAATAGTCTCTAGGTTGATGCACTAGCATAGAGGGTCACTGAAAGTTGCTTTGATCAGTCTCCTTATTTGTAGTATGTACTAAGCCATCCATGGGTAAAGATTTTAATCGGGTAATCTCATCTGTTAGAGCTCCTAATTTAATCTCAGATGTCTCAGAGCTTCCAAAGATAGTATGGATTGTAGGATGGTTGATAAGGAGTGTACTCTACCATAGAGTGCTTTAAAAGGTAAAAGTCTTTATCAAACAGTGTTAGATGACACAATAAGCAAGCATATCACTTGATAAGGGAATGGTTCAAATGTAGTTTGTCAGTAGAAACCATCTTTCTTAAGATAAAAATGAAAGTGACATTAACTCTCTCTCCAGCATCATATGTGGAAGACTTGTGGGTTGAAGAAAAAGCTTGTGATTGTTAAATAGAGTAGACAATTATTGAACCACATTTTATTTGAAATTTAGGACATTATCAGATAAGAACATCCTTAGGCTATCGTGATGTGTGAAGAGATGTTGAAAAAGGCAAATGAATGGCAGTGGCTATAGGGATAAAGATACTTCAATTCATTTAGTGATGTGGTCCATGGGTAAAATTATATACCAATGGACATGGACTCCAGTGGGCAAAATACATATTGTCAATGCTTAACATATGAAAAGGGGGCTAATGGAGCAACTACTTGATGTTGAAATCTCAGATTAAGTCTATCATGTTTTCAGTAAGTATTAAAGCACCCAAAACATCCTAAATTAAGTTGTGTATTCCTTTCTCAGAAATATTAAAGCTTCAATCATTAGTGGGTCTTTTGTACCACTCAATGATGGATGATAGTATGACCCTCTATTACAACCTCAGTCTAATCATAGGGGCAGATATAAGAAAGCCGTTTCTTCTTCACTAAAATATACAGCATACCATGAGTTATTTGTGTTAATCACTCTCTTCCTGAGTTCATTATGGATTTCTTATGTTTCTAGCGCTCACAAATCATAATGACAGAGAAAATCATATAGGCGGTCCTCTTCAGTAAATAGAATAATCAGTCAAGCAATTGGTAGAGGCTGTCAGCATTTTTGATGTACTGCACCTGGCCATTGGGCAATTTAGAAACTCTAATTTTGTAATTTAAGGACTCACTGGGCCAGACGACCATCAGTATAATGCATCTGTTGCAGCTAGAAGAGAGATGCGTGGTCTTTTATTACTTTGAAGTTCATTTCCATAAGGGAAAGGATGCAAATGCTTGATAGCAAAAATTACAGCCAAAAACTCAAATTTAGTGATGCTATAAATTTTTGGTCCTAGACAGAGCCTTGCTATAGTATGCAATATGGTGTTCCACTGGGTTATCGTTTTGTTGCGCTAAAATGGCACTGACAGCAACATTTCTGGAATCAGTGAAGAGAAAATAAAAGATTATTAAATTTCGTTAAATCATCACAGATGTTTTTTGCCATTCTTAGTGCATCAAGGGATCTCTGTTGAAACAATCTCCAGTTGAAAGGCACGTTCTTCTGCAATAGATAATACAAGGGCTCCGCAAGCTCAGTAAAAAGGGGAAATATATTGTCAGAAGTACCCCACCATTTTAGATAATTCCTAAATATTGAGACTTCTTGGTGGCGAATTCTATGTATAGCCATGACCTTGTCAGGAAATAGCTGGATTTCCTCATACGTTAATTTGTAGCCTAAAAACTCTAACTCTCATTAAAAAAAGGGCACACTTGGAAGGCTTTTATTTTAAAGAGACTGAACTTAAACGCTTGTAAACTTGCTACAGAAGGTCTAGATGACCTTAAATGTTTAGGAAATTAGTTGATATGTTCTAAATATACCTTAATGCTGGACATTTTCAGATCCCCCAGAATGCCATCCATGACTTTCTAGAATGTACCTTAGGCGTTTCATAGCCCCTGCAGCATTGAGGTAGGCTTGACCAATCCCTCTTTAACAATGAGAGCACACATAGCTTGGTCTTATGAGGTAAGGTCAATTTGCTAGTACCCATTGGCTAATCCATTGCTGAGAAGAACTTCAAACCATCTAGCATCCAAAGGGAATTGTAAATTTTGGTAAGGGGTAGCTGTCTTTATGTGCGATTAGGTTCATTTACAATAATCCATCAACATGCAATGTGTCCCATATTTCTTCTTCAACAGGAGCAGGGGAGAGGCCTATGGGCTCTGTAAAGGCTTCAAAAGGCCAGCTTCTAGTAGTTAATGCAAAGTTGGAATATACTTGTTTTTTTCTTGAGTTTTTTAAAAGACTTGGTCTGTATGGGTTAAAGCATCTCATGTATCTACTCAAAGGGTTAATCCATTCAATTCCTAAAGTCATAGAATACAGAGAAAGTTGTCTGAATTTTCAGTTAAAATTTTCTCAACGGCCTTTTTTGAGCGTTGGTAAGGTCTGAGATGAGGCTATGTCTGATGATGGCTATAGTGGGAAGGTCTTATAGTCCAAAATCCCAAGGGTACCAAATTTGTGCACACTATATAACTTGTTGACAGAAAACAGCCTAACATAAACTATAGAATTCTTTTTCCCTATGATGCGTGGAGTTGGGGTCAAACTCCCCAACAAATGTAAGAAGTTCCTTAAGTAGTCCAGATCCAAGATGCCTAGGCAGGGCAATATCTCCTTGGCGGACAAATTATCTACTCTACAAATTCCACTATGTGTCCTAGCAAAATGTGTCATTGGATTTGAGTGTCTACAATAACTTGCTACTGATCTGGTACTACTACTAGGAGTGATCAAAAAAAGAATTCTCCGTGAGCTTTGAAAGACAGGGAGGCATTCCATACTCAGCCCTACAACATAATACTCTATCTGATACTAATTTCAAAATTTTTCTTTAAATGCATGTTCTTCTCTTGAACTTTTCCTTATTGGAAGCAGGAGCTTTAAAGGTAAGTGACACCCAGAACCCAGGTATAAATAAATAGAATTTAGATAGATTGATAATTCTTAGAATAATCGCATAGAAATAGAGTCTCTAATAATAAGTCATAGCTTTGGGGTAAAGAACCACAACAGGGGAAGATGAAGAAATATTTAAAAAAAGAAATAGGAAAAGCTAAATAAAGCGCCAAATTTCTAGGTGCAATGTGTCTAATAGTTCATACTCAGTATCATGCTGAAGGTCAAGTGCAACCTCAACTCAACTGACCAATCTAGAGGATATAACTTTTATTGGATAGCTAGTGTTGAAAATTTCACAGACCTTTAGCTTGAAAACATAAACCTCTTTTTTGGTGACTTTTTCCTTAAATTGCGGTTGAAATGTAAAGAAAAAGTTGGTGTCACAAAGGGGGCAAGATCAATCCAAATCACAATCTTTGTTTTTAAGAAATATCAGTAAAATTGTTGGCTGAGGGGGCAGCAGATGCAATATCTAATAAGTTGATGGTTTATACATAAGGTTGCTGTCAACATTAAGGGAGAGGCTCTTTATGGTGATGGGCTTTTCCCTACTAATCAGTGATACTCGTAGCATTACTTGGCAATATGCCAATATCTTTCACAGTAAGTGCAATATATATTTTTTCTCATTAGCTCTTCAGCTCAAAAACATTGACTTGGGGGCGTCAGTTAGGAGAGTATCTGGGCTTGGAAGCCTTTTGTATTAGACTGACAGGGGCTTAACAAAGGAGTTTTGATATCCAAGATGCTTGTAAAGTTTCTTTTTATAGCGTTGATATGTAACTGTAAGTTGGGGTGAGACCAAAGCTAATATAACAGACATGATAGCATCATTAAGGGAAATGCAGTACCAAGCCACTAATGTCTGGGCTTCATTTGAAATCAAATGTCAAATCAGTTTATTGTTTCTCCATGCTTGATGAAAATACCCATGGAGGCTTCTTTCTGAAAGAATAGGTCTAATCGCTCTCAAACTCCTTTTTTCAAGGCAGTCAACTTGACTCCAGGTTTAACTTCTTTTTAAGTGAGAAACCATGATTCCTAGGGTGATGCAACTTAAAAAGTGGGATAGTGTTTAAATTTTCTATTAATTGGTAGCCTCCTTAATAGCGCCTTTGTATACATATAGGAAGGGCAGTACAACCTTCACACGTGTAAATACTTTTTATCTTAAATGATATTTAAGTTTGGTAGAAATAGTAGTATATAAAATGTCTATCACATCCACTGTGAGAAGTGCCAGAATAGGATTTAGTATTGTTGCATTCAGTAGGTCGCATCTGTTCAATTTGGTCACTTAAATCATTTACATCATTCTGTAGCTCCTTCCACTGAGTCATAACTACACTAGAGTTGGTCTTCTGTATAAGTGCTCCTTAAGCTCTTGTAATTTCAGCTCCTGGGATTATATGACCGCCTTAGTGGAGAGTTTAGCTGACATTGTCTTGACTTAACTGTTAATTACATAAGCTGGACATTGATGCGTTTGATCAAACACTATGCAGTTGGGAGAAATTTTTGACATTCCTAAGCCCATCTACTAAGGCTTCGCAGATATAGTTAGGGTCAAGAGGTCAGCCCTCAAGATTCAAGCAACAGCCTTGAGCTAAAGCTGCAACCCGAGATTATAGTCTAGAAACTTGACCTTTTAACACTCAATCAAGATCAGGAAGCGTCATCTTCTGGTTCAATTATGTCAGGCTCAGGAGGCCAGGAAGGCCTGGGACCCAGGAGAGACAATATTTCTGGGTGGCCCCCGGTGGCCCCGTTGATCCTGTGGGCCCAGGAGGCTCACAAACTCCTTGAAGTCTGTAAATTTCAATGGATTACCATGGCTTGGGGGCCAAGATAACTGAGGGGGACTTTTGGGACCAGCAGGGCTTTGCATCCCTGGATGTGTTTGTCATAAGGCTTCTTCAAAAATATAAAGCATTATTTTATTAATCTAAAAAGTCTTAATTACAATCTAAAAGCGACGAAATAGTCTGTCTGACCTGAAGATAGGCTCAGACACAGCGGCAACTACTAAGTTGTAAGTTGATTCTGTAGTTGAAAAAATTTCCCTTTCATCTAGAAAAGTCACATGGCAACGGTAAATGTTTATTAAGCGCCAATTATCAAACAAATTATAAATATCTTATTTCACATAGGAGGAAGCAGATTGCTAAAGAGCATAGGTGAATGAATGAAAGGACTGTAGCAGGCCAAATTGTCGCAGTACCTCTTGATGACGTAACCCCAAATTCTGCATGGTGTGACAGTGGCAGAGTGTATAAAGTTACAAAGATACTGATCCACTTTTGTACCCATTTCATTGAAAGGTATCTTAGGAGCTAAATATAAGTAGCTCATAGTGGAAGGAAAGGCAGTTGCTATGACACAAATAGAAAGCCCCTCAGTTATGAATATATCATTGAGAAGACGTTGTATAATTAGGCTTAGGTTAACATTTTAATTCAATATCTGCTTTGTCCAAAAGTGGAACTTCTTTTCTGTACTCATTCATGAACTCAAATGTAGCTGGGACAGAAACACCTACGTTAAATTGAGTATTACTTATTCAACTTGAAATGATTTAAATTATGTAATCTTATTAGGTTTCATGATATTAATTAATGTATATTTTCTTATATGCCTTACTCTTTAAAGGCTACTTAGAAGCCTGGTAGGATCACCTGTTTTCTTCCAGCACTGTTGATATATGGGACTGAGCGAAAGAACAGACTTCAAAGCTTTTTTCAGAGTGGACGTGGTAATTTCTACAGAAATACAGCAAGGAGCTAGATTTATTGGGATAGTCAAGGCTTGATGAACAACCTCAGTAATTGTTTAAGGAATATGAAAACCATGTAAATTATATAAGCAAAATATAAGCTTTGCTTAAACTTCTGATATTTATAGGAACTGGAAGTTATCATTCCCGTAATGTTCCCTTTAGTATCAACAATCAAGGTCTCCCTAGATTCAGGAAGTTAGGAGTACATGACGATTTACTTTATGCCAAAGTAGCCTTTAAAATCCCAGAGTGGTCTCTTTGATTCCTTGGGTTTAGATAAAACCATATTTCTCCCTCCTTTATTCTTTATTCAGGTTATAATGCCCCCAACAACTTACTATTGGCGGTCAAAGTATTGATAGAGAGGTGGGATTCAAATTTGACATTATTCATTATGTCTTCATATGAGGTCTAAGTCTTGACACATATAGGTAATGAAGGGGTACATACTGTTTTTTTAGATCATGGCTTTTTTGTTACAATCTATTCCTACTTTATAAATTCAATTTGTCATAAAGTTGAGGGCTCTATGGGCCCTTTATACAGTCAGTAATGATATTATAAGGCTTTCTTAAAAAAGTCTCAGTGGCATCCCATTGCATCTTAATGTCAGTTGACCATCTGACCAAGTTTAAACTAAATTTTTCTTACCTACTAATGCTAAAGCACTTACTTGAGTTCTATCATAAAGATTTTTAACTAGCATGTACATTTAAATGTTGATCATAAAGTGAGATAGATATTTTATTTCAAGATTTAAGTTACCATTTTTAGAAAATTAATAAATATGCAGAACTTAGATTAGATTAAACATAGAGCAATATAAAAGTCTACTAAGATCCAGTTAAAATTAATAAAGATGTAACAGATCCAATAAGGTAATTATTTACCTATTATAATCAAAAATGGATAAATAGATGTTGATGTTGGTGCCGCAACATCTTATTTTAAATGGAAAGCTTGATTTTCAAGATAGTCTAAGGTAATCAGAGTTATGACAGAATAAATGAAAATAAACAATTGAATACCGTTGTCAGGTCTCATGATACAATGGTGGTACAGAATTTTAAATGTTTGACTGGATTAGAATAGTCAGATAGTTTAATAAATTGGATTTAAAAAACTAGCTTAGACTATACGTTATATTATATTATATAACATTGACTATAATTTCACAACTATAAGAAAACTGCAGATTTGTGGCCTTGAATTTTTTAGCACTAGTGGTACTAAACTCAAAAGGGGGAGATGACACGCATCTATATTTCATATGAGCCAAGCAAAGAAATTATCATAATAAAAGACTCCTGATACAGCCCCTAAATTATAAGCCTAGGGAGCCATATCAGATGGTGAGGAATCTTTGGGGAAACTTTTTTCTGGCGCCTGCTTTAGCTGGCAGACCATAGCGGACAGAAAGGGGTGGGAGCATCAGCAACATGTGGCATAAGGAGGTATAGTTGTGGGTTTTCTTCGTTTATATGGCCAACAGTTTCTATTGCCTCAGCGTATTGAGCAAGTTGATGCTCAGCAAAAGTGATGAGGCAGGCACACAAGTGAATGAATCAATATTCTGGCATTGTTGGGATTCCTAACCAAATGGGAGATTTGAATAAGGTCAATAATAAGAATCAAATTTGAGTCAGTCAAATAGCTAAGCCCTTATTGGGGACAAATCCTGACAACATACCACGCCCTAGTATTGGGGTTTAAAACCAATTTATGATGTGAGTAAATCCTATTGGACCAAATTGACTAACCTACTACTGAATCCCCATATTGTTGAGGCTAGATCTTAGCTTGGAAATTTACTAAACAAAACTCATTTATAACAATGCTTGGACTAAAATAGAAAACTACGCTTTTTCTCCTTTTCACAATTTTAAGTAAAATTGATATATTTTTATTAGGAATTGCCTCTCCAGACGTAGTATCTGAAAAAGACTTCTTGACCAAGCGAAGCAAAAAAAACAGGCAATCCAACTCCATGAAACTTCAGGTCCCCTGGCCTCAAAATATTGAGGAATATGAGTATTACACCTGTTTTCCTGACAAAACTGGTGCTTCCTGCCAGGTCCACCCTGAGTTCACAGTTAAATATAATAATTAAAACCCAACTATGAACAATAACATCTCAGCGTCCAATATCAATTTAGATCAGGAACTCCTTAATCTCTTGTTAGTTTCCCACTATGATGCACGGGATGGAGCAACGAATTCTCACCCTTGAGCAGCACCAACTTGAACTTTGAGATGTAATTACCAAGCTCAAAAGAGAAATTTAATGTTGTCCCCTCTTGTTGCCACCAAATCGGCCCTTCATGCCGCCCACAATTGGGTAGACTCAATAATTGAGGATATCAACACCTTTCAAAATAAAGTGGACGCCCTTTATCCTCATGAAAGATCCAGCAATAACAGTTCCTCATAAGGTGAAAATGGTCCACTATGTCAATAAACGTTGTTCAATCATTAACACCCCCAGTGGCATGTTCAGACCGAAGTTCAAAGAGAAGTACATCCCAGGTGAAGGAAGTATCTTCTCCTTCTTACTTTGCTATGAAAATGCTATGGAAGAAGCCACTGACACCCAGCGACCTAAACACTTGACTAACTGTCTTAGACATATGGCTCAAGACATTATGGTCCCCAATCTGATGCATTGCTGTATTTGGACTGATGCCAAGACTGCCTCGCTTCAGGAATTTGGGAGCAACTTAACCTTAACCAAACAAAAAAAGACCTTTATGGGTATCAGCCTTAATTGTGGGGAAACTATCAGCAAAATCACACTATTTTTTTACCTCAAAGCACAAACTCTATTTGCAGGGAATCTTCTTATGTTAGACAATGCCATCACCGATGCATTTTTGCCATTTAAAAATATAACTTTTATCTTACTTTATCTTAAAGCAGTGAAGTCTAACTTAATGTCCCTCCTCCATATTAAATAAGCTATACTGGAAATTACGGCCAGACTTTATAAACCCATTGGGCCACATCATTTTAACACTAATGAGCCCCAGTCCCAAGTATTGGCCATTATACCCCCTGATTTTCTTACACATGAATTTTACTGCACTCATTGCAGAATAAACAACCACACTGTAGCTGACTATCGCATCCTTTAATGTAAGTCAGCAAAAGATCAGTCAGTATAGGGCAAGAGGATTCTTATTCTGATGGAAAACAAGTACCTCACAACCCATGTTATAGTTTTAGCTGTATCCCCAGTACTTCCGGTTATTTCATGTTAGCTGCCCCTTCAGAAGTTGAAGTCCCCTGTCTGTTCAAGGAAATAAAAACCTCCAGCTTTCTTAATCCTATGTTGGTCAGTTATCCAAACATGTTTTGGTGGTCAGCTCTTCTATAGAAAGCCAAGCCTTGGCAGATAAAACTTTAAATGCATTGAACAACCCCAAGTTTGGCCACAGCAGAATCCTTCGCTCGCTTCACTGCAAATCCCTAAAGACAGTCTATTAGCTATTAACTCCCAATTTGGATCTTCAATGGTTTGAGTCAAAGTAGTAGTCCATAAGGTTAAAGGCCTGTCAATAAATGACACTGATTCTCCAGTTAACACTATTTCCTCCCAGCTTATCCAAAATAAAAATGGCTCAGACTTGATTCACAAAGCTTAATATGAGATGGCAGTTAGTCAGCCTAATAAGGCGATAGGAACCTATACTGCTTTACCCTTTCGTTTTAGGAAGTTATTAATTACTGCCCCCACTGTTGCACTAGAAAACAATAACTATGAGTTGCTTATTGGGGTCCAACTGATGCAAGAGGTTAACTGCATCATCATTCACAAGGAAAATACCTATCCCTACTAGGGTATCAGATTCCTTTAATATCTGAACTCACCATCTCAAAAAAAGGGCCCCTAAAAAATGGGCATGCTTCCTCAAATACCCATCCTCCATTTGCAAAATTGAGTAACAAGTCTTAGGGGAAAAACTAAGGTACCCCCAGAGGCTATGGATGCCGAAGTGGGGATCCCTTTGTATGCCCCTCATCCTATCACAATACCTTCTGTCTCAAAAGTTATTGTGGATATGGGTATCATGATTCACATCCCTATAGCCAAGGTTTGGAGATAAGTGGCCTCCTAAACTCTTCAACCAAAGAAGCATTGACCTGCCCTGGGATTTTGGATCCTGCTTATGGGAGATCTATATCTATTCTATTAAGAAACTTAACAAATGAAACCATCCAAGTCCCTTAGTATGCCCCTATTGCTTCCATAAAACTATGACCTATCAAAAATATCAATAATGTGAGTTGTTTTGGATTGTTACAAGATTTAGGGTTCGACCCCCTACCCACCATAGCTCTGGTTGAAAGTAGAATTGGTGACAATCTCACCCTTAATGAGTGACAGAACGTCAAAGACCTCCTCAAGGAGTATTTAGATATATTTTCTTCATGACCAAGTGATTATGAAAAATGTCCAGGGTAATTCACCAAATCAAGACTGAGTCTCACCCTCCATTCAAATCTTGGCCATACAGATAATCTAAAGCTGAGGAAGCTCAAGTGGCCCTGAGCTAAAGAAACTGTTGGAATCTGGGTTACTCAAACCTTTTAAAAACCCGTGGTCTTACATGCTTCTATTAAAATAAAATAAGAATGGTGGTAACCGTGTTGTCATGGACTATTGCCACATCAATTCAATACCCAGAAAAGACGGCTATTCATTGCCACGTATAGATGCCTCCTTATGCTTGCTGTCAGGTTCCCACTACTTAAGGCTAAGGATCTCGCCAGCGGGTACTGGCAAGTTGATTTATCCCTGGAGGATGGAAAAATGCACCCTAATCTCAAGTGATGTTTGTTAAAGCCCACTCAAATGCCGCAGGGGTTATGTAACGCCCCTGCTACCTTTCAACGCGCCATGGACGGACTTTTAGGCTATTTAAAACGTTCTTGTGTGTTAATTTATCTCAATAATATTATAATTTTTTTAAGAACCTTTACCAAACACATAGATTATCTCAGACAAGTTTTCAAGCGGTAAAGGCAAGCCTCATTAAAACTAAAGCCAACAAAATGCTCTATCTTTAAGGATAAAATAATTTATTAGGTATAAGGTAGATAAAGCTGGAATATCCCCAATGGATGACAAGGTCCTGGCCATTTCTAAAATGCCCCCCTTAAATCCCTACAATATGTACAAGTTTTTCTGAAGATGGTGGATTAATAGCCAGTCTATAACTTATTTTTCCAACACCTCCAAACCTCTAGTATATTTATTGAAGAAAAGGGTACCCTTCCAGTGGAAAGAAGAGCAACAGCAGGCCTTTGGCCTATTACACGTCTCTCTTTCCTACTCTCCAGTACTTATACATCCCAACTTTGATAATCTTTTCTCCTTTTTACCAATGCTAGCGATAGACATTGGAGCCATCCTATCGCATCATGACAAAAACTTGGTAGAACATCCTATAGTCTACTTTAGCAATACTATAACCAGAGATTAACGCAACTATATTGTTACAGAACGCGGATGCTTAGCAGTACTATTAGCTATTAAGCATCTATGACCTTATCTATATGGGAAACATTTTACTATAATTACTAATCATACTTCCCTACGATGGCTACAGCAAATATAAAACTACAATGGGAGGTTAGCCCAATGGACTTTAGAAATTCAAAACTATGCCTTTTCCATCATCCATTGACCAGGGCTATATAACAAAATGCAGATTGCCTATACTGGCTGCACATATTAACTTTAACTGCCCCTGAGGAGGATTGACTTTACGACCTCCTAACTCAACTGAACTTAAAAAAAGTCGAATCCCTGACCTTTCAAAAAGAATTAGCAAAAAATAGGTGGGTCTTCAAGTCAAAAATGGCCAAATGTGCAAATTTTTGTCCCAAAAGTGGGTGTCCTATGTACGACCTTCAGAGTGAACTGACGTCATACTGGAGGGACATCATCAAGTAGGCAAAGAAGGAGTTGGAAAACTTACCAGTAGATCAAGCTCAATGTTACTTGGAAGAAATGATTGTTACAATCCAAGATGTACTGGAGTCCTGCCTGGTATGCCAAAGTCAAGCTGGACCTAATACCCAGTCACAACATCCAGTATTTCCACCCTGTGAACCCTTACATACTTTCGCACTGATGTTGTGGGACCTCTCCCTCAAGCCCCTAATGGTCACCAGTTCCTCTTCCTGGCCGTGGATCATTTAACTAAGTAGATTGAAGCTGTATAGCTAACTTACACTTCAGCAAAAGCTACCACCACATTCTTATATAATTAGATTATCACCTGCATGGGTGCCCTAACATAATTCTCTTCAATAATGGTCAAAACTTTTTATCATCGCTGGTGAATGATTTAGCTGAACTGACGAGATCCACCCAGGTATTTTCCACTCCATATCATCCTGCATCCAATGGAATGGTAGAGTGGGCAAGTGGTACCCTGACTGCTACCCTCCAGAAAATGGCCATGACTGATCCTCTTCAATTGTCTCAATATTTGCCTAGTGCAATTCTGGCCTATCAAAGAAGCTACCATCATCATTAATATGTCACCCTTCCAGGATTTTTATAAGCGATATCCCCAGTTGCCTTCAGAGTGCTGGCCATGTTAGATCAGGCATCCCCTGACGCCCCTGAAGTTACAATGCAAAGCATTGCTAATATACTCATCTAAATCCAGGCTCTAGCTTCCAAGAATTTTCAGCTACCACCAATAGAGAAACTAACCAATTTAAAGATAAGAATAACCCCCTGCACACCTTTCAACTGAGTGTCCTAGTTCTTTTCTATCATCATCGGCCTGAAGGTCGTGATAATAAATTGGGAACCAACTGGTTGGGGCCTTACAAGGTCATTTATAAGTGGGGCAATGAGCACTCAATCATAGAGGTCATTCATAATACAGTAGTAAACCACGTCCATAGTCACTTTCTCCATCCATTTTACCCCTACGCCAAGATCTAGAGGGGGCAATGTCAGGATTCCAACCCAAATGGGAGATTTGAACAAGGTCAATAATGGGAATCAAACCTGAGTAGTTCCAATAGCTAATTCCTTATTAGGGACAATTTCGACAACATACCACACCCTAGTATTGGGGTTCAAACTCAATCTATGATGTGAGCAAATTGAAGTGAGCCTAAATGACTAAACTACCGCTGAATCCTCAAATTGTTGAGGCTAGATCTTAGCTTGAGGATTTACTAAATAAAACTCATTTATAACAATGCTTGGACTAAAATAAAGACTACGCTTTTTCTCCTTTCCAACAGTTTTAAGTAAAAATTGATATATTTTTATTAAATAAACCTTTTCAGACGTGGTATCTGGAAAAAAACTCCTTGACCAAGCGAAGCAAAAAAACAGGCAATCCAACTCCCTGAAACTTCAGGTCCCCGGCCTCAAAATATTGAGGAATATGAGGTATTACACACGTGGTTTCAACAGGCAGGTTTGGGGATAGTTGGGGTCAAAACGAGAAGTTTTAGCTGCATTGTTGCAAGCGCAGCTTACAACAAAAGTGAGCTCTTCAATCTCATATTTTGCATCTTCATCAAAATCATGAGGAAATTTTGGGATAGGAATAACCTTTACAAGGGGTTCCATCGCCCCATGAAGTTGCTGAAGAAATAGGGTGTTGGCAGGAGCAGCTGCGGCCACAGCTGCTATTTTATCTAAATTTTTAATTAGAAAAACATGGTTTTGCATGGAAACAGTAAAGCGCGAACAGGAGTTTCAATTGTAAAACTCCTTAAAGCAAAATTCTGCTTGACATTAAACAGCCAGTTGCTATCATCAGTACAATCAAGACATTTAAATGGATTAAGCTCAGCCAATATGGTCCAGCCACCGGAATCAGAGCAGTGTCAGGAGCTTATTAGTTTCAGACAGTTGACTTGGCAGCTCAGCCAGATTGTCTCAGCCACCGACTCTGGATTTAAAATGTGGTCAAATTGTTCAAATTTTAATTCTTTTTAAATTTTTGATTGGCTGCCGCCTTGGAAGCAGTGCCAGAATTTGCTGAGGTTGGGGGCGGGAGGATCAATTTCCATTTGAAAATTGGGGCAAAATGGCCACTAACCTAACGCCAGAGGGAGGAGCGGTGTAAGCAACAGAGGCAGAAATCGTAGGGCAATTGCATTTTGAGTGGTCAAGCTTTTTTAGCACAAGGGGAGAATGGCGCAGCTATATTTAACATGTGCACAGAAAGGGTGATCAGGGGCGGATCTGATCACAGTGCAGGGGGAATTGCAAGGTTAGAATCATGTTGAAACTGGTAGATATCACAAAGGTACAAGGCCTAACAGATGATCCGCCCCATTCAGAACCACAAATTGAAACATGGGGTCTGCACTGGAGGTGGTTAAACCCTCCGTGAGCTTGTGTGGAGACATTTGGAGGAGAGATGGGAGGGCAACCCAGAAAACTGGACTACCAAAGTGGCCTCATCAAGGAGCTGGGTTTGATCAGTGGGGAGGCGGAATCTTTAGAAACTACCAGCAGCTCAGCTGCTGCTGCATCAGATTCAAAGAAGAAGCAAAGATCAAAATACCCCTTGAAGGAAAGAAATCAATAAATTTAGTGAATTTGTACACAACCGTGGCTATCTCAATGATGGCCTCACTAAAAAATGAGAAGAAACTCCCATACCTGATCTGAAAGGCTGAAATGCAAATTGCTCTGTGGGAGCACCGCCTGGGAGCTTGCAAGTTGTTGGGCCAAGTCCCAAGGGGGGACATAACGCCTGGTAGTATTAAGAGGGCTAGTAGAGCCAGCCTGGGTGCACTTTGGCGGTGTCTGAAATATGGCAGATGGCGGCGCACCACCCCAAGCTGGGGAAGCAGGAATCAATGTCATTGACATCAGTAAGTTTTGGCTCAATCAAGTGTCTATTTTTTGTATTTTTCTTTTAAAATTTCAAGTTTGGCTTCATTTTAAATTTTGAAGCAAAAGAGATGTGGCCTTACAATTTAATTTAAAAATGTTTGACATAATGAATTATCCTTATGAATTTTAAGTTAATTCAAAACACCCCTCATGATGCGGGTTCCATTTCTGTCATGGCAGAAATTGCATTTCTGAGCCAAGAGGATATCAATACATATGAATTCGTGCACCATGAATGGTCCAACCAAGAAAATTAATTAATTTAGATCATGTAATCCTGGCCTATCAGAACATGTGCAAGAAGGTTTTACCCCCAGTACTTGGGTTTTGTCCTCCACTTCTATATTCTCGCTCCATACTCCTTATCCCCTCCATTGTTGCAGCATTTTTGTCCCAAGGTCAGCCCACCTCAAATAAAATTGAGTTACATTAAAATTAGATTTTAGAGGTGATTGGGTTACAATTATATTAGTTTTCTAATTCATGATATCAATTATTTGGGCACCATGCTACTGTTGTTCAGAGGATTGGAGGCTTAGCCTTATTGAGATGCATCAGAACAAGTGTAGGCTTAGAATCATTTCCTTATGTCAGTAAGAAGTTGGCCAAGAGGTGGAGCTGGGTGTAAATAAGGAAGCTTCATGTGTAATTAAGAGCCTCAGAAACCTTGCCTATGAGCCACTAGTTAAATAGTGGTGCAAGGAGAGGAGTTAAGGGAGATAATGCAGTTAGCATCAGAAGTAACCCTTTTTAACCCTTAGATTTGACTTAAAAAGGGACACAAAAACTGTAGTTTATTAGAAAACTCAATTATTTAATAAATTTAATTGCATTATGTCAACTTTTACTAAATTAATCAGGAAAATCAGTAGGCGGGTAGCCATAGTTTAAATAATGACATAAGAGCACACCTTCAGCCTTGGCTTTGAGGAGTTTATATTTAATGAAACACCATATGTTCGTCTATTGTCTTCATACAATAGATAATTGAAACTTATCCTTACTGTGAAACAATGAACAGCCAACTGAAGTAGCAAAAACTTTGACAGCGGTGCTCATGACTGTAATAATAGATGGTGATTATGCCAAGCAGGGGAGTAACCCTAATCTTTATTAATTTTTTAGCATCATCGCAGCGCCTATTGGAAATATGAAATGACTATGTCCCAGATTAACTTTAATGACGTACATATAAGTAACTAACCTGGAGAACCAAATTATTATGCGGACTGGATAATTAAAGCAACTTTTAAGAGAGTATTTAGATTGGATAAGGCCCAGCGGACAGCTGAAGTAGTTTTATTTATCATCAACAAAACCAAGACTTTTTGTGGGCTAAATATAAAGCTCGTTATCAATTGAGTGTAGCTCAAATTAAAAACAGTATAATTGGGATCATAAAATCGCTTATTATTTAATCAAGTGTGTGCATCCTACTTGAAGCTCACAGTTGACAATTTAACGCCATCATGCAGACATTACTGAGATGGTCACTTTCTCAAGAGACTTACGCTTGGCGGCACAATTATTAAATGAACAGCTAGAATCTAGTTTTATGTAGAGTCCGCTCCAGCTTGAAGCAAACCATAACTTGGCCACCTGGGCCAATGAACAATTATTGAGATTAGCGCAAGAATTGAATGACAGTGTTTTCAATGTGCTCAAAACCTTCTTGGATGAAAGAGGAGTTACTAATGCCAAGGTGTCATAGCTATATGAACTTAATGTGGGAACAAACTGTAAAGACAAGGGTGGACTTCAGGAGGACAAAAAGGTCAAGCTGCAAGACCTCCCTGAATTAAAACATACCTTGGATTAACGCTGGGTGCAGGCGAGATATGCCAAATTGGTTCAGGGGTTGTGAATGATGCTTGGCCCTGCGTTACAGCAAAGGCGTTAAAAAGCACCGGCTATCTCATTAATGATGATGGTTTGACTCAGTTGCTCAGAGAATGGGGTTTCAAAACCTGTTAAAATTTAATATTGCCAAATAAGGTCAGCTTTACTTACAATCAATAACTTGAGTTTAATCAATCTTGAACTACAGTACCCTAATCAATGGTAGGGTGCGCCTATTGGTTCACTTAGGCTTAGCACCATTTCCACTAATCAAATTTCTTGCCTCCCATTGATTATAGTATGTTTCACAAGACCAACTTTCCTTCTTATTCAACTTCCTTGAATAAAATTCCCGTTAGGTTTACGTTTTTAATGTGCATTTATTTAGTCGGTTTGCCAACTATAAGAGGTCCAATTTAACCCAATTAGCGCCATCCTTTCGTGGACTCTTCTATGTACAGTCCTTGTGGACAGTGCTTTGTTTATCCTTAACTCAGCGGTTTGTTCCTTAGCAGTTATTTTGGCCCTTGTCCACTACTCTACTAGAACTAAAGCGTTTAAGACACGCTCCTTACATTAGTCAGCCAGCTTAATCTCTGGGCTCACTGAGATTTATTCCGTGTGGAAGTTTTCTTAGTGGTAATTAGGCGCTTTGGCTGTGCACCGTGGTTGGAACTCTCTTATCCATGATGTTATAACTCTAATTGAAAGTATGCAAGCTAGGTGTTTCTCTTTTTTCTGCTTGCAGTGCGACTTCCACCCTTTTTGGAGTGTTTATAGTGGTTTTGGACCATTTAAGGCCCCATCGCTGGGGCTTCCAAGTTTCCACCACCTATTCTCGTTATAATAAAACCAGCCCTGACTCCCCTCCTCCATTAGTTGAGTGGCTGCGTCAGTTTCTACCTGGGGCACCAACCTGGGTGTTTTATGTTTAAAAACTGTGTTATGGGTGTTAGAGAGTATAGAGAGTGTGAAGAGGCCCTTAGGGGCAGGGCAACCCTGTGCTGCCGCTTCTGTGCTTTAACAGGGCTCATTTGTGCACCAAGGTGTTGGGAGTTTTGTGTGCCTTATTTTTATGAATCTCTCTATGTCTCTGGCTTTCCTGTGCCTGTCATTACCCAAACTTTATTTTTCCATACCTTTTTGGAAGCACTCACAATGGACACTTGAGGGAGTCAAGCTTCCCTCACTGGCTTCAATCATCTGATTAAGCTTTTTGGGCCTATTTCATCGCCCCAACCCAGATGGGGCCAGGTAGTTTGGCCGTCATGGTTTCACCTGTGCTAACAACAATAAATACAGGCCCCAAAAACTTGTGCACACCACTTAAAAAGGATGAATATTATCCTTACATTCCATCAAGTTTCATTAAATTAAAATTTGAGCAGGGGTCTAGCCCCAAGATTTTTTTTAATGTCTCAATGAATTTCACCACAGTGATGTCACCCGTGCACCCCTATAAATATGACTCCCACAGCTATTGTTTTTCCCTTAAATGAGGCAATCTCCCCACTAATTCCCTCTCCATTTTAGCAGAATTTGAGGTTTGGGGGAGCTAGCCCCAAATATGGCAAAAAACGAATTAATAAAAACTATTTTTCTTTGCACTGCGTTTCTGCAGTGCAGGCTGAAGCATTGAAAAAGGGCTTAGTGTTAATAGCTCTGGATAACGATGCACAACCAGCCACCAAATCTGGCATGGGATCGTCAAAGTCATGAAAACGCGTTTTATAATGCAAATTACATAAAAAACGAGTCAAATATTATCTCAGGGAATCTAGCATGGAAACCTATATCTGTAATCCAGATTACCCCAGAGGCCCTGCGCTTGACCCCTACCATGACCCGCAGACCACAGTTGTTAGAAAAGGAGTTAAATTTACAATATAAAAATGTTTATGCAACTTCTGAAGATATGGTGGTATATGTGAACTCAGTATTATAAGTGGCCAACTATCCCTCCCCCTTTTATGATGCAAAAACTCACCCTGGAAGCATGCTTATGCCAGATAAAGAATTTTCTGGTGAAGTATTGGCGTTATTTGCTATAATAAAGACCATTCTGGATACTTTTTGCTGAATGCTACCCTTTAATCTTCTTTAGTGAAAATCAGCACAACTTTTTTGGTGGACAAGGTAGGGGCTTCCCATGGTATTACCACGCTGAATGTTTTGGAGTTAGTGAATTACAAGTTAGCAAATATCATTTGGCTAACCACTTCCAAGCAACCAAAAACTTCTTGTAGCCCATTATTTTGGAAGTCGAGTGGTGGCTAAAGTTTTAAGTCAGAACCAATTTGACAGACAACAACTTGACCTTATCTTTGAAGAATGGTCATCAATAAGTTGTCCCCCTGTATGAGGCTAAATCTCAGGAGATTTTCCCCATTAGCCTTAGGTACACACACTCATTCTTGCTCCGTTGCTGAGGCCTCTTTGGAGGTACCCTTACCCTTCTGTCTGGAGGGGCTAGAATCTTCGTTTGATGTGTTAGACCAATGTACTACCAGCTCATTAAGATTTTGATTGCAAGTTTAAACTCACCGTTAATCTGGTGCGCATATCTTCTTCTATTTACCCCTTGACTGTACAGGAGGAAGCAGCGTTAGATTTTAGGGTCAAGGAGCAGTTAGCCAAAGGTGCAATATTTTTTGCGTACCTCTCTGGTATGCTCCCCATTTCCTTTTGAAGAGAAAGCTGATGGTACTCTACACTCATTCATAGATAGTGAGAACATAAACAATGTCACTGTACTAGATTTTCATCTCATCCCATTGGACTCTCATATTGCTCACTATGTGGAGAAGGCCAGAGTATATTTTAAACTCAATTGCCAAAACGCGTTCAATAAGATTTGGATCAATAAGGTCCAGGAGTGGCTCACCGCGTGCTGAACCATAAAAGGAAATTTCCAGTTTTGATTTATGCCCTTAGGGCTTAAAAATGCGCATGCTACCTTCCAACATCTTATAGACATGGCTTTAGGGGACCCCTTTTTGTTTTCATGATGGCCTACATAAAAGATAATCTGGTGTTTTCCCGTGATCAAGAGCCCCATGTTATACACCTATGGCAAGTGGTGGAGAGTTTAAGGACAGCCAACCTTACACTGAAAATCAGTAAGTATGAGTTCCTAAGTCCCAAGTCACCTTCCTGGGCAACATAATGTTTAACCAAGGACACATGATAACACTAGACAAGGAGAATGCAATTCGCAAGTGGCTCACTTCAACATCAGTCAAAGATTTGAGGATTTGTTTATGGACGTGTACCTTCCATAAGAAATTCATACCAAATTTTTCTGATGTGGTGGCGCCCTTGTTTAAAACGATTGGGGCAAAAGTGCTCCAGTAGTTCCCAATTTTGAAGGATGCCTTCCAAGTGATAAAGCGTACTCTTTTGTTCACATCCTTCCTTTGCCATGTAGATCCCAAAAAGAAGTTATTGTGACTTCTGACAACTCCAACTTCATTGTCAGAATTCCTACCTAAATCTCAAATTTTGATGAGTTCTACAACTGGATTTGGACCCAAACAGGAGATTCAGATGATTTGGATGATGGGATTTGAACCTGAACCATTCAAAAAGCTGCAACCATTATTGGGGTAATCCCAACGAAATAGCAGCCCTCAAATTGGGGTTCAAACCCAATCTATGAGGTGAATGAATTTAATTTAGGAGGTGATAAATAGACCTTGGCTTAGTATGCATGAAGATGAATTGTATACCCTCATGACTTTCCGTTATAGTTTCATTCTTTACAAAATAAACTTTTCCTTAATCCTTCTTTTTTAAATTATAAGACAAAATTGTAATTTATTGGAATTGCCTCACCAGACATAGTATCTGGTATAAAGACTTTTTTGACCAGGGAAAAATTAAAAGGTATCTATCCAACACCCTTGGGCTTTGGGTCACCTGACCAATAGTTTATCAAAGTGATCTGTGGTAATGCACCCATAATCCTGACAAAACTTTTTCTTCCTGCCAGGTATACCCTGAGTTTGTGGTGAAATTATAAAAGAAAAATGGTAAAAGCAATAATCGATAAGAATAATTCAGCTTCAGACCACTCTTCATATTTCCTAAAAAATGGGCATGTCTCCTCGAATATCCATACTCCATTTGCAAAATTGAATATCAATTCTTAGGAGGCAAAATAAGTTACCCCAAGAGGCTGTGGACGCCAAAGATGGGATCCCTCTGTATGCCCCCATCCTATTACAAAACCCTCTGGATCACAAGTGATTGTGGATATTTGGATCATGATCCACATCCATCCCAATCATGTTTTGGAGCTAAGTGGACACCCAAACCCTTCCATCAAGGAAGCATTGACCTGCTCCAGGATTTTAGATCCCGCCTATGGGAAATTTATCTCTATTTTATTAGGAAATTAATGAATCATACCCTCTAAGTCCCTCAGCATGCTCCTATCGCTTATGTAAAACGAGTACCATTGAGAATATTACCAATGTGAACTGTTTTGGCTCGTTACAAGATTTAGGATTTGATCCCCTACCCACCATAGGTCTGGTTGAAAGTAGAATTAGAGAGTATCTCACCCCTAATAAATGCCAGAATGTTGAAGACCTCTTTGAGAAGTATGGCAATATTTTTTCCTTGGGACCAAGTGACTATAGGAAAATGTCTGGTGTAATTCATCAAATTGAAACTGAGGCTCACCCTCCATTCAAATCCCAGTTGTTCCCAAAAATCCAAAGTGGAGGAAGCTCAAGTGGCTTTAGAGTTACAACAACTGCTGAAGGCTGGTTACTAGTTCCTTTTAAGAGGCCATGGCTTCCCCACTCTTATTAATTTGGAAGAAGGATGGTGGCCACCATGTTATCATAGTTTATCACCGCCTCAATTCTATAACAAAAGAGATAGATATCCATCTCTGCTTATAGATGTTATTTACGATTGATGTCAGGGTCTCACTATGTTTCAGCTATGGATCTCGCCAGTGGGTACTGGCAAGTAGATTTGTTCTCAGAGGTTCGTGAAAAATGCGCTCTCAATACAAATGAAGGACTAATCAAGCCCACTCAAATGCCGCAAGAGTTGTGTAACGCCCCTTCTTTCTTCCAACGCGCCATGGACGGACTCCTAGGAGATTTAAAACGCTCCTGTGTGCTAGTTTACCTCGATGATATTACCATTTTTGAGAACCTTTACAGAACATCTAGACCACTTCAGACAAGTTTTTCAGAGTTTACACAATTGTCATTAAAAAATAAATCCATTAAAATGCTCTTTCTTTCAGAGTGAAGGAAACTTTTGGGCCATAAGGTCAGAAAAGGCGGAATATCCCTGATGGATGACAAGGTTTTGGCCATTGATAAGATTCCCCCAAATCCCTACAAGATGTACAAGTTTTCTTAAAGATTTTGGGATATTATTTCCAATTTCCCCCCCACTTTTAGACACCTCTGAGCCTTTGGCGTATCTAATGAAGAAAGGCTACCCTTCCAGTGGAAAGAAGAACAACAGCAATCCTTTGATCTGCTACGCGTCTCTCTCTCCCACTCACCAGTACTTTATTATCCAAATTTTGATAAACCCTTTCTTCTCTTTACCAATACTTGCGATATCACCTTTGGAGCTAAACTATCTCATCGTGATAAAACATAGTGGACCATCCTATCGCCTACTATAGCAAGACCTTATCCAAAGCTGAACACAATAATAGCATTATGGAATTTGATTGCTTAGTGGTAAGACTGGATAGTAAAGAATTTCTGACCTCATATATGTGGGAAGCATTTCACCATCATTGCCAATCATGCTTCCTTATGATGGCTACAGAAAATTAAGGACCCTGAGGGAGATTAGCCCAATGGGCTTTAAAACTTCAAAACTATGACTTTACTATTATCCACTGACCAGGGCCTATCCACTAAAATGTGGATTGCCTATCTCAGCTTCCAATATTAACCTTAACGGACCATAAGGATCAACTATACAACCTCATAACCCAACTGCATTTATAGAAGGATGAATGCATGACCATTCAAAAGGAACTAGCAAAGAAGTTGGCAAATCTACAAGTCAATAACGGCCAATTGTAAAAGATATGGACTAAGAAAGTGGGTGCCATTTGTACGACCTTTGGCTTGAACTGACATCATATTGGAGGGATTTGACAAGTTGGCTATGGGGAATTTGAAGAACCTATTAGTGGCTTAAGACTAAATGTTACATGGAAGGAATGTTTGTTTCAATCCAAGATGAATTAGAGTCCTGCCTGGTATGCAAAAGTCAAGCCAGACCTAATCCTCAAGCTCAACATCCAGTGGTTACACCCTGTGAACCATTACATACTATAAGCATTGATGTTGTGGGCCTCTCTCTTGAGCCTCTAATGGTCATTGGTTCCTACTTTTAGCCGTGAGTCATTTAACTAAGTGGATTGAAGCATTATCTCTATCTTAGCTTTAGAAAAGGCTACCGCCATGTTTTTATATAATCAGATTATCACCAAACATGGGTGCCTTAATATCATTCTTTCCATTATCAGAAAAATTTCCAATCGACACTGGTGAAAGATATAGCTGAACTGATGGGAACCACACAGTTATTCTCCATCACCTACCATCCTGCAACCGATGGAATGGTAGAGCAAAGAGTACCCAAATGTAACCCTCCAGAAAGGGCTATGACTGACCCCCTTCACTGGCCCCTATATTTGCCTAGTGAAATTCTGGCCTATAGGATCAGCTATCATCAAATAACCAAGATGTTGTCATTCAAAGCGTTGTACGGCAGAAATCCCCATTTGCCTCCTAAAAACAGGCTAGGCTTGACCAAGCATCCCCAAAAGCCCCTGAAGTCAATATGCGAAGTATTGCCAATAAAAATTATCCAACTTCAGGACAGGATTCCGAAACCTGTCTACTACAATCAATAGAGAAACAGCTCACTTTAATGATAAGCATGACCACCTACACACCTTCCAACTGGGTGACTTAATCCTCTTCTACCACCACTAGATTGGAGGTTGTGACACCAAATTAGGTACCAACTGGTCAAGGCCTTAAAGAGTCATATATAGAGGGGGCAACGAACGCTCAATTGTAGAGGTTGTTCAAGGTATCATAGTAAACTGAGTACATAGTCACTTTCTCTGTTTTCCCCCCTGCGCCAAGATCTCTAGGGGGTGTTATTGGGATTCCTACCTAAAACTTCAATTCAGATGAGTTGTACAATGGAAACTCAAATCAAGACTGGAGATTCAGATGATTTAAACGATGGGATTTTAATCTGAACTATAAGAAAGCTGCAACCTCTATTTGGGATACTCACCGAAAAAATTCTGGCCCTAAACCTAAGGTTCAAACCTGATCAATGAGGCAAATAAATCCAAATTAGAAGGTGAGAAATAGATCTTGGCTTATTATGCATGAAGATGGCTTGGGTACCCTCATGGATCTCCTTTATAATTTAGTTCTAAGAAAATAAACTTTGCTTTTTTCCTCCTTTTTCAATTTCAAGACAAAATTGTAATTCATTGGAATTGCCTCGCCAGACATAGTATCTGGTATAAAGACTTTTCAAACAAGGAAAAGTAAAAGGTATATATTCAACACCCTTAGGCTTTGGGTTACCTGGCCAATAAATTATCAAAGGGATCCATGTAATGCACCCATGATCCTGACATTCACAATACTGGCTGCCTTATTACATGTAGGCAAAGATGGAATAGAGAATCCAATGGGATAACTTTCTAGGAAGATGATCTGCCTGAGTTAAGTTACGCTGTTTATGACAAGGAGTTATTAGCAGTAGTTGAGGCGCTGGATTATTGGCTTCAACAATTTCATGGCTCTTCCCAACCTTTCCATGCATGTACAGATCACTGTACCTTGTTGTACTACCGCGCACCTCATGTACTGACCCCATGGCAAACCCGCTGGCATGAGACTCTTGCCCGGAATTGTGTTTTCTTGAGCTTACAAAGGACAAAAGAAAGGTTTGACAGATGCTTTGAGCCAAAACCCTGCATTGGCTCACGATCTGAAGGAGGTTAGGTACACAACACCACTTGATGATCCCACTGGGTAGATTTTGTCCCAACATCCCTCCCAATGACCCACGGGTCAGAAATTGATCCTCTGGAAAATGCAGAGGAATATGGTATGTTCAGAAAGGTGGTCCTTTCACAGCCCTTATCAGCGGAATGTACTATGGTCCTTGGAAAGAGAATTTTAACCAGGAAGATATCACCAGGGGTTACTACAATGAGGATGAGATGGTGAGGTTTCAGGGACACCTATGGGTTTTTGCTGGACCCTTTGCCTGGAAATCATCTGGTACCATCATGATGGAATAACCATTGGGCATCCTAAGAAGGCAAAAAATCTGGAGCTGATCCGTTGCACTTATAATTGAAAGGGGTTAGCTGCGAAAGTTTCCAGGTATTGTAAGTAGTTCTTGGTCTGCAATCAAATGAAGCCCAATTGCAGGCCACTCCAGGGTTTCTGGTACCATTTCAAAAGGCTGAAGGGCCTTGGACTTCCTTATCAGTGGATTTATTGCAGAGTTACTGGCTTTAGATGGCTATGATGCCATCATGGTAGTAGTGGACCATTTCACAAAGTTCACCCACTTTATTTCCTGTAGAACCACGGTAACTGCAACTGAGATGGCTAGGTTCTTCATATCTCATGTGTTTGCCCTTCATGGGGTGCCCCAGGAGATAATTAGTGATCGTGGTCCCCAGTTTACCTCTGTCTTTTGGGACGAGTTATGTAAAATTCTTAAAATTCAGCCCTGCCGCTCTACTGCCTATCACCCCCAATAAGATGGGCAGACTGAACGAGTGAACCAGTGCTTGGAACAGTTATTGAGGTGTTACACTGCTGCAGATCATTTGGATTGATTCCCATCTCCCTATGGCTCAATTTAGTTATATCATCGTCCAACGTGCATCAATCAGTTGTTCCTCCTTCTTCACCAACTATGTCTTTGATCCCGCCTTCAACATGGAGCAAGTTGCGTATTTAAGGTGGAAATGGTCGTGGACTTTACAAAAGCTATTAAGACAGTACACCAAAGGTGTGAACACCAAGTTATTGCGGCCATGCAAGCTTACAAGGAGAAGGCTGATGGTAAGAGACGAGTTGGTCCAGCATACAAGGAAGGAGATCTCGTGATGATGGATGCTAGAAACATCCCCATCAAAAAACCATGCAAAAACTGGGACCAAAGAGGATGGGTGCCATACTGCTTTGTCAGAAAGGCGGGTAACGCCTCATACCAGCTGAATCTTCCTGAATCTTTCTGGATCTTCGCTGTATTTCATGAATTTAAGCTGACGTTGTTTGAGGGCCACCCACCAGAGACTCTGGAGGCTTATCTTATTGATGGGGCGCCAGAGTGGGAAGTGGAGGATATTTTAGCCTCCCATCAAGTAAGAAGAGGATCTGTTTATCCTGTATCGTGGAAGTGATTTGATGCAGCGGAGAACAGTGGGGTCCCAGCGCATGACTGCGCCTACGTCCAAGATATTAACAAAGCTTTCCATGAGCGTTTCCCTGCGCGTTCAGGACCCAAGTCAAAGCAGGCCATTGCTACCATGAAGCTGACCCCAGCTCACAAGAACTTTTCCTTGGCAAAAGCCCCTGGAGGTGGGTGAGCCCCAAAAGAATGAGAGGGTAATGTCATGGCTACATGACATAATTGAGGGAAACAACTGTAAAGACATAACTGGACGTCAGGAGGCCAAAAAGGTCAAGCTGCAAGACCTCCTTGACTTAAAACATACTTTGGACAAACGCTGGGTGCAGGCGAGATATGCCCATGTTGGTCCAGGGGATGTGCATGATGCTCATCCTGGCGTTACAGCCAGGGCATTAAAATGCACCAGCTTTGTTCTAAATTCTGACGGTTCTTTACATTTACTTGAAAAACAGGAATCCAAAACCATTTCCATTTACAATATAAGACATTGGGTAGGGTCAAATTTCAGTAATCAAGGTTGACTATCTTGAGTTACAGTACCAAGTCAGATGATGCTGTGCGTTTATTAGTTCGTTTGGGCTTAGCACCAGCCCCAAAGATTGACAACTCCCCACCCATCGCTTAATTATGATTCTTTGAGACCAATTTTCCTCGTTGGTCATCTGGTTAAATAAAAACCCTGTTGATTTTTGTCTATGTGCATTTATTTAGTCCTGTTTGCCGACCTACAAAAGAGGTCCAAACTAACCCATTGTGTGCCATCCTCGCATGGACCCTTCTGTGCACTGTCCTTGTGGGCGGTTCTTTGTTTACCCTTAACTCAGCGGAGTGTTTCTTAGCTGTGATTTGGGTCCTTTCCCACAACCTTTACTGGAACCAAAGCGTTACAGATACGCTCCTTACACTGGGTCAACTGTGTAACTCAGACTTCTATGCAGGATTTAGAATTCATGGGTCTTAGCCAAAAAGGCCAATATTATCAATTGATTAATAATAACGAATTTTGTGAAAAGTACCAATAACAAAGAACCCAATTATAAATAAGAAGGATGATTTTACGCAGGAACAAATTGTTGGCGCACAAAGTTTGAATTACAACAAACTGACAACAAGAGAAATTTAAACTCATTGGACAGGTTAAGTCACAAATTAATTATCTTGATGAAGATGTTACCTCTATCAATAGGTGAAATAATACTCTACAGTGAGAAGAAATCAATGAAAGAAAAATAATCAAAGAAAAGGATCAAGCGATAACTGTTCAACTGAAAAAACGATCAATCAAAAATAGGAATTTGTGGGATTAAAGTTAAAAATCCTTTTGGAGCTAAGTGGAATGTGAGTTATAATAAATTGCCATGTTATAGATTTAATGATAATCAATGCCAGTGGGCCCAGCACGATTCTAATAGTAGTAATGCATCAGAATACTATAAGGATGAAGCCTCAGTGGTTGGTACTAAAGTTGATTCCAGGCCACGTCATAAGATTTCAAGTAATATGGTTGCCTTACCAATCCTAGATCTTCTACTTAGGGCGCTGTGACTCAGCATTATGAGACATCAGGGATGAGAAAGCTGAGAATCAGTCGCAGTCAACCTGAAAGAGAGAATATGAAAACAAACCTAAAAACTTTCCTGTTTTTGACAATAATGGAAGCGTGGCCAATTTTGTTAAGAAAGTCAAAATGGCCATGTATGGGCCTAGTGACTGTAATAAATCTGGTACCATCATTGACTGATTAGATGAATAGAGCATCAAGTTGATCATGCCACATTTGGATGACAACCCTACTTATGTTGAGGTCAAAGAGGCCGTCTTTTGTGAATTTGGAGGCCTTGAATGGATGTCAACAGAGAAAGCTAATTTCATTTATATTAGCTAAAGAAGGATGAAATTATCACCAAATTTGTGAAAGGGAATTATTAAAAAGCCTAAGTTTTTTTAGGAGCTAAGGCAATAACTGATTTTTATACCAAAGTTGCATTGCAACATACAGTGCAACCTGAACAAAACTTAACGAATATTTTATTGTCAGCAATTGTGCAAACCCTCACAACGTCTAAATTTGTTGATTATTTACACCAATCCTCTCAAACTTTTGGACCCCCTAATACTGGCTTCAACCCAGGAAATGTAGGAATATCAGGAAAATTATTTGACAGCAACAAAAAAATTCAGCAATTTATCTACAAAAAATGAGTAGTCTGAAAATACAAAGCATTGCATTCATTAAATAAATTTCCCTGCTTTAACTGCAATAAGAAAGGAAACTATGCCTCAAGATGTCGCCACCACAGTGAAAATGCTGTATTTCCTATTATTTATCAGAAGGAGGGAAAAGAAGATGCACAATATAAGTGGTGTGCTATGATGTGCCAGGATTACTAATCCCATCTGAACAAAATGAACATACTGACAATGTGACCTCAATTATAATCGAGAAAAACAACTGGAACATACCCTATTCAAGTACATCATGTAATCTCTAATGATGTGCATGTGGTGACTCGCTCACAGAAAAAAGATAGATGACCTTTAAGTAACTGAAGTTGTTGCAAAACTGTATGCACAACAGATTATTGAAAACACATCAGCTGAGGGCCTAATTGATTAATGGATACCTCAAGTGTGAAGGGGGTAAAAATCTCAGAGCCTATTACATATTTAATACCAAATGTCCTAGTATTGGAAATACTCTGTAACGCAAACACAATTTTTGGATTCTGCACATAATCATCTAGTAAACTCAATTGATTCTTTTTACATGGAGTGTATTTATGCGATATCCTAGCAAACAAAATCAAAATGTAGTAATTTAGACAGCAAAGCACTCATGAATATTTTTTGACCAAATCAATCAAAAAGCTGAAGTTTTCTCCTTATATGATCATTTACAAGAATATGGGACAGCGGGCCCTAGCAGTACAAAAAGTGAAGGGGCCTACAGAGCCTGCTGCTTCAGTTTGCTGCGCTTGTAGTGTCAGCACCTGCAATTGTGCTCCCAAATGCTAACTATGACATATTAATTGGAACAAGATATTTATGAACTTAGGACATTTTTGTGACTTTAAAGAAAACAGGTTAACTATACTGGGACAGGCTATTTTAATATTATAGTCACACTAGTACTAAGCTCACTAAATGCTGTCAAGATTTTATTAATATATCCTTTGCCAATGAAGTAATAACAATTGGATGACAAAAGTGAAATCAAAGATAAACATTGCCCAACGTCACTATGAAGATTGGGGAATGCCTCTAAGAGTAAATCAAAGATGTATTGATAACCCAAGCCAAAACTGGTTATGAATACTGATAAACACATTGGATATTCTAGAAGTAATGTATGGGGAGGTCATGCCACCCTGGAATTTTTCTTTGAAGAAATCTAGTGTAGCACCTGGAACACCTCATATAAGTGTTTGAAAATTTACTGAAAGCCAATATAAAATAAAGCCCTGGAAATGTCAAGTTTAAAAAGCAGGTGGAGTATATCAGACTTGTTATTAATCCTCAAGGCTTGCGTCCTCAACCTCAGAAGGTAGATGCAATATATGACATGAAAGGTCCAAAGAGTATGCAATATGTCCAAGTTTTCTTAGGCATAATGGGCTACATTAAAGATTTATTAGAGGGTTTGCAAAGATCTATGAGCCTTTATTTTAACTGCTACAAGGAGGAGTTTGTGTTTGTTGGGCAGCAAAATGCCAACAGGCTTTTGGACGTTGAAAACTAAAATGAATATGACTCATACCTACGAATCCATATTTTATGAAACCATTTATCAAAGAAACTGATGCCTTGTTGACCATAATTATTGGTGTTTTAGCTCAGATCATAGATGGTGGGGAGGAGCACCCTGTCACCTATTACAGCACAATGCTAAATAAGCATGAATGAACTATACAGTAACATAATGTGAATGTTTGGCATGATCTAAGCTTATAAAAAAATTCCATGAGTACATTCATGAAACCAGGTTTCAAGTAGTAACGGATCACAGTTCACTATGTTGGCTCATGATCTAACAGAGCCTGAGAGTTGCTTAGCCCGCTGGGCTCTGAAATCACAGCCATATGATTATGCGATCATTCATAGAGCAGAAGCTGTGTATCAGAATGCAGATGGATTATTACAACTTCTGATTGTGGTCATCCGAAGTAACTTGGCTGATAAACTCTAAGAAAAGATGTTAAATTCAATTTATGAGAACGAGCCGCTTAAGGTTGAGAAGGTTAATGAGAAAAAATTAAATAATAAAGAATATTTGGATGGACTCCTATAAAAACTTAAGCCCATTGGACAGCGTAGAATTTTTGAAGCCCGCTGGATGGATAGACATTAGTTTGCAGGCCCACAAGGCTGTGGGACATGCAGGACTGATTAAGACGCTGGAAATAATTTAACTAACTAATATTAGGATTTTATGAGTCTTGATATAAAATTCTATCAAAAAAGTCAATTATGCTAAGTTACAAAGCCCATGAAGCCCGATGTTCAATATCAATTAGTTAAACCAGACAGAGCCTAGCATGCAGTATCAATTTATTTTATCAGTCTATTAACACTGAGTAGCCAGGGCTACAAATATATTTTTGTTGCTATTAATCATCTGACTAAGTAGGTATAGGCAAAAACTATATAAGATGTAGGGGCCTTGAGAACGGCTAAATCATCTTAATTATGTCATTTAATAGCACAGATGGCATCAAAAGATACTGATGGATATTGAAAAAAATTTCACTGCACAGATGGCGCAATAACTAGATAAAAAAGTCCATAAAGGAGTACTTTATAAATCATATCACCCGGATACCAATGGAATGGTATAATGAGTGAATGATACTCTTGTTGCATATTGCACAAAAATGCAGCCGCAGCGACATCACAGTGGGTACTTTCATTAGTGCCATGTTATTTGCATAGATTATGGATATCATAATAGTACAGGACATTCTCCATTTCAGCTATTGTACACTAGACAGTCAGCTTTATCACCTTTGTTATATTCAGTCACTAATCTAGTGGAGGCAGTTAGCCCTACAATTTATGTCAAACAACTGGTGAAAACAATGAATAAGCTACAGTCCAAGGCTTACCAGTATGATTTAATCGTAAAACAATCCATTAAAGATTATGATGATTCTAATCAAGCTGCCGCTTCCAAGTTCAAAGAGAGAGACTTGGTAGTATACTTCGATAGCCATACCGTGGCCTTGCACACAAATTGGCTCCAATTTAATAAGGTAATCTTATCATATCGGAAATTTAATAAACAATGTATATAATATCAAAGATCAAAGGTTTTTAATTTTGTGATTTGAGTTCACGCTGACTTCTTTGCTCAATCATATGGAATAAATAAGAAAAAATTATATATATATGTTATAATTGATTTGTATTAATAATTATAATTATAGGGGTGGTTATCCTGGCAGGGTAATTCCTGATTCCACTCTAGTCCAGGTTTTGTTCAACACATGTTCAAACCTGTTTTGACTATAAAAAAATTTTGGTGTGGTATATTTGTACAAAGGTTGACCCACCTCAAAATTACTTTTAAATAATAAAAATATAATGAAAAAACAAAGGTTTACTAATTCATATTTTTCAAATGTCTCGTTGGCTTTGTTGTCAAAACTGAATAGCCTTTGTTTGGTAGGGGGAGGCTAGTTAGCTTGTGTTGGGTATCAGAAGAAACCCCAGGAAGAGTGATTGAAGAATAAACACCCAAATTTTTGTATAAGTCTCAACTGTCAAGGCCATGCGGAGATAAGCTAAACCTAGGAAAACTTGACATCAGGTGCGCTGGCCTAGCTATTTAAGAAAGGGCCAATGGATTAAGGGAATTGGTCATTATAAAGGGCTGCGAGAGTAATTAGGAAAAGTTGTATTTGTTCAAAAAAAATGGAAGAGATAAAAATGTATCAGCTAAGAGACTTTCATTGCAGGGATAAATTGGGGAGAATATCTTAGCTAAAACACTTGTGAGTGGGCCTCATCAAAGACCCTACACATGTCATGCACAGTATTGTATGGAAACAAAGCAATAGGTAACTGAACACAAGCATCAAGCAGTGCCATTTTGGCCAATACTTCTCTAATTTTATTTTGACAAGCTCTTGCAAAGGTAGAGATAAAGAACAAAGGTTAAACAATCTTTTTGGTATGACTTCTTAGACTAATGGGACGTGCAGTATGTATCTATATTTGTTGGTGCACACCAGAGTTCCACAACTAGTTGGCAAAAAGTAAAGCCTGATTGGTTTAAAGAGTCAGTTGGGATGATGTTAGGTTCAGAAGCTAGAGTGTAATCCATGTATTATTTAACTGAGGCAAGCCGACCAGGGGACGTACAATACCAATATATGTAATGGGATAGGATGAGGTGAAGTATTGCTAGATTTAGGCATCCCTGAGTAGATGAGCTACCCCTGTTGCCAGCCAGTACCACAAGGTATAAGGGGGTTGGATGCCTTACTCTGAAGGGGTTTCCCCTATTATAGAGCAGGTGTGTAGGAAGGGGTCCATATGCAGAAACCAGACTGGGAACCATGATTCAATGATTGTTGTTGCTTCATCCTCATGTATCCGTATAGCCAGGATTAAAAGTGTTCCAGTAGGTGTAAGTGAAATCTTCTAATTGTCCCACGGATAGTTGGCACAGTTCCCTTGAAGACATACAGCCATACAGTGTGGATTGTCCACAGTGCAATGGCAACTTTCAGGGATTGTAGTGTGTGTGGAATCAGGGATTCAAGTTGGAGTGCGAGGAGGCTTCTAGAGATTAAAAAGCTCCTGGTCGTTGTGGGTTCTTAACAGATGCGCAACTTCCCACCATATGTCTCTTAATGGGTGGCATTCTCCAAAGCATTGGGTAGGATGCCATCTCCTCCTAACACTGCGCAATTTGCATGAAGAGAGTTAAAGCGATCTGCTGTTTTGTAGGTCCTTCTGAGGCAACGCCAGGTGTTAGCTCTTACCCTTGCCTGGAGGAGAGGATGTTTTGTTAGCCTGCATATTTTCTTCTGTGTTGTGAGGTCATAGGGGATGTCTAAAGCAGCCTGGTAGTCAATTCTTGCGATAAATGGGCCACATTGTGTGTGTCCCTCTGGGGGTGGTAGTCTTTGATTCCTTAGCGAGAAGTGAGCTCTGGGCCTTCCCCTTCCATGACAAGTGGCTGTTGGATTGATGGTCCACCTATATGCCGAATGGTGCAGAGGAGGCTTTTAAAGTGAGGGGGTTCCATGTGGGCCCGCTGCATTGGGGCAGTTTTCAAGGTGTGTGAGCAGGCTGGACGCATTGTGTGGAGTGTATAATTTAAGCTCCTGTGCAAAGTTGGCCCTCACCGCTCTATACCAGTGTTATTGTGGAAGTCTGGGGCTAGGACTTCCTCTATCCAGATGCCCAATATGTGGTTGGTGTGGTCTAGAAATTCTATTAGGCCCATGCCTCTGCTGGAGTGTGGGCCAAAGAGTGTTTCCACCTGTACAGGTGGTCAGGACTCAGTCCACAGCCATCCCTGGATAAGTGCGCGGACTGAGGATATGAATGTAGGTGAGAAGGAGATTGTGTGGGTTGGGAACCACAGCATCGAGAGGATTAGTGAGTTGGCAACTGTTACTCGCCCTACTAGTTCTGAAAGTCTTCCCTTGAGGGAGGCGACACGGTTGGACATCCACTGTAGTAGGTTATTTCTCAATTGTCTCATTAGCATACCCTCCTATTTTTAGCAATATACCAAGGTGGCGGACAGGGTTTGTTGAAGAAGGTGATGTAAAGGGTAGTATGAGTGGGTTGTTCCTTCGTGGGGGCTGTGTGGTTTGGGTGTTATGGCCCATATGTTAGTTACTTGCCTAGGCGGATTATTTCCTTTTCTTTTGTTAAGAGAAACATTACTTACAATGGATATTTCTCCAGGGTGCGTTCTAGCTGTCAGGCGTCATTGTTGTTAGCTATACCTGTCACACAGTCATCTGTAAAGGCTAGTATCTCTACTGATGGTGGCCTTGTGTGGTTATGCCCATGAGGTGTGAGTCAGCAACGCGGAGGAGTGAATCAATGCTGAAGTTATACAGCAATGGGCTGAGGGGGTCCCTTGTTTGGCCCTCTGTATGGTATGATTTTGTTGGTTAGAAAGCCAGGGCCGCATTCCAGCCATGGATGCGGATTCTGTAAGGAGCATCGCCCAGTTTATAAATCTTGGTGGGAGTTTGAAGGCGCTTATGCATTCCTTCAGGTACGGCTAACTAACGCGATCATATGCCTTCTCCTGGTCTAGGAAAACTAGGGCTCAATTTAATTTGGACTGGCATATGTTGGTGACGGAGTGTATATTGGCCCAGATTGAACACTCTGATATTAAACCAAACTGATTGGGCGACAGAACTTTGGAGGCTATTGTGCCTAAGCTGGTGGCTAAAAGTTTTGTTGATAATTTTGCATCAGTGTTAGAGAGTGCAATTGGGCGCCAGTTGGCCAGGTCCAGTTTGTTTCCCTTTTTAAAAAGGATTATGAATAGGAGTCCTGGACATCAGGTAAGAGGCGTGTCTCCAGCAGGCACTGGTTCATTGACGCCTTGATAAAGGGGCGATTTGCTTAGATATCCTTTATAAAATTTATAGGGTATCCCATCAGGTCCTGGGCATTTCCTACGTGGTGCGCCGCGGACTGTGTCCCAGAGCTCCTCCTGTGTGATTAGTTTAGGAGGTTATATTCTGGTGGTGTGTTTTTTATTCTGGTGGTGTGTATAAAATTTTTAATTTTCTGGGGTCAGTTGGGGTGTCACGGTATATTTTGGTGTAGTAGTAGTGTACTTTTGCCTTGGCCTCCATTGGGTCAGTTGCCACAGTGCCTTCATCTTTGTGGACCTGTGTGCACGTGGGCTGGTTGCCATGGGATTAAATTGGTGGAAGAAGTACATCGAGCAGGTTTCACCTTCTTTTATGAAATTACCTTTTCTTAAAACTTTGATTCTGTGCTGGAGTTCTAAGATGAGGGCATTTAAGTGGGCGGATATTTCCGCACATTTACGCCCCAAATTGAGGCTGTAGCCAGACTTTGGGGTGTTGAGCTCAAGGTGGTATAGTTCCAACAAGGTGCGCCTGATTGTGGCTGTGTCAATGGGGTACTTATGCAAGGCGATATGGAAAGTTTTATTAATTAGTTCAACTTTGAAATTTGCCCAGGTTTTGATGAGGTCCAGTATGAATGGAGTTTTAAATTTTGGAAGAATGGCTTCATATTTTTCCCAGTCAGATATTTTGGGCAATTTTATATTTTCTGGGTATAACTTCCTCCAGGTCGACGCCTGTGCGAGAGTTTGATTGGCAAAAGATGCACTGAAATGAGTCAGTGGTTGGAGAAGTTTTCTTTTTGGTTGAGAAGTTGGTCATGTTCAAGTGGTAGGTTTTCAGGGTAAGGATGAAGTTTATGCAGCTCATTGAGATGAGCGTTCCCTTGCATATATTGGTGTGAGTCATGTGGGGGAGGATTGGTGATCCGGGGGGAGAGTATTGTATAGGCCAAGGGATGCATACAATGCAAGGAATTTGATGTGCCCCAGGGTATCCCCTGGGGTTAGGCCATTAGTCCATATTTGGGTCATCCTAGCAGTTGAAGTCATGCAATAAAATGGTGTTAAATGGGAGGGTGAGTGTTGGGATGGTTTCAAGGAATTGTTTCCTCTCAGCTTCAGTGCACGGTGTGTTGATGCATGCTATTGAGATTGTGCCATCCTGGCATGTGATCAAAGCTAACAGGATGCAGCCATGTAGAAATGAAAACGAGTTAATGATTTATAGCTTTTGTGATTAAGGATGACCACCACACAGTGGGACGTCCATACCAATTGGGATGGTGAGACCCTGGATGACCAGGAACCCTCTTCCCCCTGTAGACAGTGGGTTTCTTGGATGTTCAAGATATCTACAGTGGGTTTTCTCAGGAAGCCCAGCTTTTTGGCTTGGGACGATTGAGCCCCGGCTCCCACAAAGGTTAACGTCCCTATTGACACTGAAGTGCCTGCAGCGCCTCAGGAGCAGATGGGAGTGTCATATAGATCAAACCTAGTGCACCATTTCATATACTTGATACGTGTCATTGGTCCTGTCCAATCTGTGTCGTCATATGATCTCTTACCCTGTGATAATTTCTCGCAGGTCTTGCCATTGTTAGGGTTTGAGTCAGTCTTCTTCGCTTGTGACTCATGGTGGTTCATTGCGGTGTGCTGATTGTTTTCTGTGGTTGTGGGGTTTGAATTTGTAGATGTGGGACCCACATTTTTGCCAATAGTGGAGCTGAATTGTCTGTTTATATTCGTATTATTAGTACCATGTGGTGATTCAGTTAAATTGTTGAGAAAAATTTATCTTAGGTAGTCTGCTCTGATTGGTTGGCTTGGTTAGTCTTACTCTATGTCCTTCTGAATTTGACTGGGGTTGATGGAGGAGGCTGCAAGTGATGAAGCCATGGAAGCTACCCGTTTCTGGGCCTTCTGTGCCCTTTTGCGCACTTTGTGTGATACTGGGTCTTTTAGTATGTATTGCCCATCTTCTCCCCAGAGAAAGGCGAGGTTGGAGTCAGTTATTTTGCCAGAGTCTTCACTATCCTCATCCATGGTGTTTTCAGAAGTATGGGGCCAATATGCCCTCCTTTACGGGGCATGCATGCACCTTGTGCCCCAATGCGCTGCAATGGTTACAGATAGGCGGTGCAAGTTCCAATGTGATTTGGAGTACCTTTGACATGCACCAAATGGGAGGTGAAACACTGCTGTGCACAGGATTTTTGTGAGGCTTTGGATACCTCAGGGAGCAGGTTGATCATGGCTATTGACTTACCTGTGCACAGGTTAAGCATCAGGTGAAACCATCAGTGTTTGAATTGTTTGATCTCTCCGTAGCTGGTAATTCTGGCTTGGAGCTCTTCCTCAACTACTTTGCAGGGAATGTCAGTTGGGAAAAAGTTGAAGGAGATGAAAAAAGTGTTTGCTTTGTTCCATCTGCTGCACATGGTGCGCACAATTTGTTTGCCTTAATAGAAGGCAATTTTGACACAGACTTTTGCAATGGCGTCTGCATCTTCAACAGTTTCAAATCCCATGTCAATCCAGCCACGGTGGATTAGGAAGGGCCCGTTTTTGCCCCCTTTTTCCCCCAGAGTTGGGGAATA